>JANHMN010000015.1:28441671-28476893 GCA_030674055.1 Rhabdomys pumilio
GTGTGTGTGTGTGTGTGTGTGTGTGTGTGTGTGTGTGTGTGTGTGTGATGACATTATAATATAAACATCCTGGCTACATTTTAAATTTGCAGTCCTGAGTTCAGGAAGCTTAAGAGATGTCTGAGTAGGTAAGAGCAGTGATTATTCTTGAAATGGATTATGGCTTGATTACAAGTACCTACATGGTTTTTTGCACCATTTGTTTTTTCCCATTGACTTCCAGGATCCAATATTCTCTCTGACCTCCGAAGAAATGAAGTACATACTACATCATGAACAAACATATACCCAAAACATAAAATAGAAATAATGACATCCATGAAAATAAATTTTGTAAAAGAAATTTCCAAAAGAAATTCTAGTGCTCATTTAAAAAGTAGTAGCTGTCCACCATCAGACTTGTGACCCCAGTGCTGTGAGGTCTAAGACAGGATAATTGCTTAGACTTTCTTGCTACCAGTCTTGTCTAGGTTTAGTGAGAAAACCTGTCTCAAAGAGATAAGGTATAGAATGAGAAAACAGGACAGTCAATATATGCCTCTTCAGTATACATGGATGAATACACATGAATACACACACACACACACACACACACACACACACACACACATGCAGTGATACTTTAATTTGTTTTTAATTTTGGTGACAGATGATTCCCCTTTAAAATTTATGGTCATACAGACTGTGGTGGCCAAACTCATAGACACCATGAAGGATTAAACCTGAATGGTAGAGAATGAATATTTAAGAAGTAGGGGGTCATCCCTGTGGAGAAAGGAGGTTGAGAAGGAGGTATGGAATATGAAACAGACAGAGGGTAGACTGGGGCGGGCATGGGGAATAAAATTTGGAGTGTAAATAAATAAATAAGAGATTAAATAAAACTGAAATAGGAGGTTTCATTTATGATGGAAGCTTTGGTGATATAATAATCACAATGGATTATATACATACATGAAACTGTCAAAGAACAAACTGAATTAATAAGAAAATCTATAAATAAAAAGAGGGTGATGTCATATAGAACTCGACTTCAACTGTGAGCTGTAGCACTTTGTTAGAGATGAAACTGGCTTGGATCTCTTCATGAAGCAATGTCATTACCAGTAGTGAGTACTTGAATAAAGGATGGACTTGGGCCTCACTCTAGGTCTTAGGTGGTCACTTGTTTTCCTCTTCCTCACATAACATGAAGCAATATGAAGGTCTCTGTCAGATCTCTCTCCTTGTCTCTTCAAGTTCCCAGCACTGTGAAACAAATAAATCCCAATTCTGTACGGATCATCCTGTCTCAGGAATCTGGTATATTGATAGAAAAAGCCCTAAGATAGGTAGAAAGTCAAAACAACCTTAAAGGTGACAGTCTAAACTTTAAATCAATTGTTATGCACAAAAGTTCAGAAAGTTTGATAAAGTGGTATACATAGCCAAGTGAATCAGTGCTGTCTTAATTTTTTTTTTTACAAATTCATGTAATATCATCAGAATTTCCCATCACTAAAAATTTGCATTTGAATTATATTCTTCAGGATTCTTGTCAACCATGATTAAGGATGACCTAAGAGTTGATTGGGAAACCAGCTTATAGTATTACAGAAAATGGGTACTTTTAGAAAACACTTCTCATTTTTGGTCTCTCTCCCATTCTCTTTGACTTGCTTCTTTCATACAGCGTGTCTAATCTTTAATAAACATTTTTAATAAAAATGCATAGACTACTTGGCCAATAAGTAATTTATGAATAGTCAAATACTTAAAAGTCTATTAATATGAGAAATATAGAAAAAATATTCCTAACAGAAATAATAATTTAGTTCTCCTTCTCCAGTCAGATAAAGGTCATGGTTAAACTCTAAGGTACCTGTTACTGACAATAATTGGATTTTTAAAAATAATAACAGTAGACATCATGCCCAGTAAACTATAAGAAAATACCTTTTATTGCTGATAACATAGTTACATGGAAGAAAGGTAAATTATACTAATATCCCATTATCAAAGAAACACTTTCAGGAATTTATTACAATTTTAAAAATTTTATATTGAATTCTGAAGCACACTATGTGTTACTGTCCCTTAATTGTTTTCTGTAGAAAAATATAGGCAAACTATTTTTCATGAATGAAGCCAGACACTGCTTTATAAAAATATAATGCATTTTAAGGCAGACATGCGTGCTTTCTTATTTTCTTCCTTGTTTTGCAGCAAAGAACTCATTTAGTTGGCAAAGAATAAAGGACATATAATGAATTAAAGCTGGAGCAGTCACAATCTCAACTATAAAACAAATGTCAAGTCTTTCTTTTTATAGAAAAATATCTTGAAAATGTGTTATAGCATGCACATTTTGGATTCTTCTCAACTTCATGAATTAGAAATTTAGACCTCAGAAGAACAGTTTTGGGCAGCAGAGGCTAACAGAAAGCATAGGAGCACTGAGATAGATGCTATGTAAAAAGGAACTTGCCAGTCACTATGAGACCTCACTGCAAGGTCAGCCCTTGACTGGTACAGGGACCCAAAGTTAAATGTCATCCTAAGTTATGTAGATGGTTCAAGCCATCCTGGGCTATGACACTCTCTAACAATTAAAAGGGATGTGGGGAGGAGAGGGAGCAGAAGAGGGAAGAGGAGAAGAAGGGCAGGGGTGGGGAGAAGGAAAGTATTTGGGAAATGAGATTTTTCTCTTCAGTCCTTTGGCAATGTTAGGACACAGAATTCCCTCCTCCTTTTTATAATTGATTTTTTTGATTTTTAATATAGAATATTGGTTTAGTATACATACAATATACAATATATTCTGATCTTCATTATCCCTATCTCAACCCTTCCTAAAGCCTTCTCACTCATCCAATCACCTAAATCCATTTCACACCTGACCTTCCTTCTTCCTTCTTCCTTCCTTCCTTCCTTCCTTCCTTCCTTCCTTCCTTCCTTTCTTCCTTCCCTCTCTCCCTCCCTCCTATCTCTCCCCTCAACCCTCCCTCCCTCCCCCTCTCCCTTCTTTCTTTCTTTCTTTCTTTCTTTCTTTCTTTCTTTCTTTCTTTCTTTCTCTCTTTTTGAAAAATAAACAGGTGATCAAACAATAACAAATCATAGCAAAACCAAACATGTAGTGAGACAGTAAGAGGTACAAAAATACTATTGCCTTCCCCTTTGGTATCCAAATCCACCACCTGAGATACTGCTAGGAAATTTTAAGATGCTAGCAAGTTGAGACTAAACTTCCCAGCCTCCAAACCAAAGAGAATAAACTTTTGTACTTAAGTGCCAGGACCAATGTATTTTATTAGACTTCCATAAAATGAAATCAGTCATGTTTATATTTTCTACAGAAGCATTAATTCTCCACCCATGTTTAACAGGTTTATGCCACTAACATTTCTGAAAGTAAGATCTCATGTGTCCCCTTAAACTGATAAGCCTACATCCACCATTGATTCTTACTGATGTGTGTGTGTTCAGTGTTCTCCTCATGCACTTTCTCCCACAGAGATAACTTCCCTAGGCTTAGATACTTCTGTTACTTGAGAGTTTTCCTTACTATTTGATTACCACACCTTAATTTCATTTTACTTTTACTTCCTTAATCATAGTTTTATAATCTCAAATTTCAGACCTATGCCAACCTCTGGTTACTGGCATTTGTTTCTCTCCTAATTTCATCTTTTTGCATAGCTTAAAATATTTGCTATAATGTGAAGATTAAATACACTTTTTATCTTTATCTTGGCTTCTCCTCAATATCGCACATTCATTTATCTAACTGCCCAACAGACATTCTCAGACGGCTGTCCAAATTACTCTTCAAATTTTATATATCTAAAAGATAATTCCTGAATTCTGCTTTATTTGAAAATCATTTGTACTTCAACCTTCAAATACTTCAGGTACGGCAAGTTCATTTTTTTCTCCAGTTTTCTGAGAGCCTTAATTGCATTTCATTTGCACACCTATCCTTGAACGAATCTTAGCATCTAATTTTTAAAAAATTGTCTGCCTCTAATAACCATGTTGGAACAACATTTTGGTGTCCATAATAACTCCAGACATTTGTTAACCAGGTGGTCATAGTAATGATTCTGGAGTTAATATCTGATAGTTACACTGCTGCCCACAATTCACCACATTAACCAAAAGTGCTCCACCCCAAACAAACAAACAATAAAAGAGCAAACAAAGAAGACCTACAAACTCTTTTTCTAATTAAACAATTAATCCTACATTCAGCATTCAGGCCCTTTCTGTACTCATTTATGTACGTCCCCTCTACCCTTCCTGATGGTCCTTAGGAAACTTAGACACACACACACACACACACACACACACACACACACACACACACATACACACACACACACACACACACACACACACACACACACACACACTGATCCATATGGATACATATTGATAACATATTGTAAACTGACATTGTGAAGATGGTTAACACATCCATCTTCTAAAATACTCATTATGTACTGCTTTAAGAACCTTCAAATTATACTCCTAGCTAGTTTGAAGTATGCAATGCATCCCATGCATTATTGCAACTCAAATCATTGCTTTAAGACTCCCAGATCAAATGACTAATTCTGCAAGACATGTTGAACTATTATTCTCATCATCTCAGGCTTTATTTACTACCTTCATATTCTGCTTATCTGAGTTCCATTGCCTTAGAATCTTGAGAAGGAGAGCACACAGTATTTTCTGATGTCTCTCTCATTCCTCTCATTTAGCATGACATGCCCCAGGCACACCTTGCATTTCCTACTGTAAGGCAGAAACAGTGTCTATTGAATATGTACAGTATATTACCTTCATAAGGTACTTGATATATATATATATATAATTAAAATATTGCTATACTAAGAATTAACATATCTGTCTTCTCAGATAAATGTTATTTTGTTTAGAAACAAGACAAGTTAAATTTACTCATTTAACCTGAGTTCAAATACTGTAATCATTTAATATTTGTAGTTTTTAATTCTGTCAATGGGCTTTCTAGGCCTGTTCCTTTAAAAGAAATCTGGCACATTTTATTCACAGGTCATATTTTCTATTCTGCCTTGATTACTAACACTGACAATCATTGTTTGACTCTTATAATTTTCACAGATTTTTAGATTTTACATATAACTGAGATGATGTAATATCTTTATGTTTCTATCTAACTGATAATTATAAAAGATGTATTCCTGTGTCATCTTTGTTATATCAAGACTTTAGTCCTAAAATACTATAATACATATACATTGGATTTTCACTATCCATCCATGAACACTTTGTTTCTATTCACATGATTAAGATTGAGTCTATTACTTGGTTATTGTAGACATGATGCAAGGAGTGTGGGAGTGTAAATGTCTCTATAACTTCAGAATAATGATATTAGATATTTTAGGCAATAGCTGGGTCACACACTAATCACGTGTTTATGAGAACACAAGGGAACTGGTTGAAAATTAAGCAAAGCACTCAAAGAAATATTTTCAATATTTTAACAACATAATACAAATATGGCCAGTAAGTATATAAAAAGGCTGAACATCACTAATCATTTGAAAAAAAAATTAAAATCAGAATATGGTACTACCTATATCTGCCAATATGGATTTGTCAAGATAATGGAAGTTAATAAGTTGGTAAAAATGTAAAGTGAAAGAACCTTGCAAATTTTCACTAGAAATGCATTTTAGTAGAAAAACCATGGAAGACAATAAATATGCCCCTCATTGACCTCTCCCTCCCTCCCTTACTCCCCACTCTAATTTTTCTTTCTTCTTTATACTCCCTAAACCATCTAATTGCCCTCCTTCCTTCGTTCCCTTTGTAGTTTATATTTTTCTTGTATTGTATTTTTCTCATCCCTTTTCTACTCTTCTGACCGTTCTTTATATGCGGTATATGACATACATTTCAATTGTTTTTTTGTTATGTGTGTGTATAAATCATCTGGGTTTATATGTTTATTCTGCTAATCATATTAAGCTACACAGCTATAATCTAATCTGATTCATTGACAAGATATTAAAAACAATAAATACTGACTAAATTTATGAAAGTAATTATGATAATTAGGAAAATAGATGAACTGTTTACAAAAGTATTCTTTAACAATAATATATTTTTTCTAAACAATGGACAAAAAGTTAGTTGTGGAGTTATAAAATATTAAGGGATTCTGAGATTATCACTAGATATTAGTTAAACAAAAGTAAAACATTCTAAGTATGATGGAATATGTTACCATATGTCCCAAACTGTTTTGCTACTTAAGATGACTTTACTCAGAATTCTGGGAGCACAAGGTACAGGGGTATACTGAAATGAGAAGTTCTGTTGTCAACAGATAGACAGACAGACAGATGACCCATAGAGTTCTCATGGATCCTTGATACAAGAAAGGACATAAAAGATGTTTAAATCTGTAGAAGGAGAACTAAAATTTGTTCTAGTTTCCAATACCCTCTCAGAACTGATATAATTTGATCTTTGAGTACAGCAAGTGTGAATGTCTTTGAGAACAAGTACAGAATCTTAACTTGACTTGCTCACAGTATAAAAGTCAAATTAATTAACATTTCCTTTGTTCTATTTTACCTGCTGGATTCACAAGGAATGTGTGACTGTTGTTTCAAAAGTAAGAGCTGATCTGAGTACCAGAAGGAAGCACAGTTTCTTTGCAAATATGTGTTCCCTTAATGATTTTTAAAATATCTCTTCCTGAGCTAATATAAGACCAAAAATGCTATCAAGATGTTTAATTGCTGTTTTTATTCTTTATGTGAGCTACATAAAATAGACTACAAAATAACAGGAAACAAACAGAATATATTTACTCTTCTTTCTCTTCATTGTATGTTAACCACAGTATATTGTATTTTCAACAACTAACATTAAAGACAAAAAATTTAATGAAATAACAATGTATGAAAAATTAGTGATAATGTGAGGATGTATGAGAGTGATGTAATCACTGTATCCAGCTAATGGAGCAATTGTATCAATTGATGCACTATAAAACAATAACAAATAACATACACACATACACATTCACTCACACACACACACACACACACACACACACACACACACACACACGTACACTACCCTCACACACACATGCCAGCCTAAACTTACTCCTTCTATATTTAACTATGTCTTGAACTCATGAAAACAAAACACTAAAACACTTAAGGAGTTTCGGAATGAACAATAATACTGGCTGCAGCTGCATATGTAGCAAAGGATGACCTTATCTGATATCAATAGGAGGAGAGGCCCTTGGTCCTGTGGCTGCTCAATGACTCAGCATAGGAGAATGCTAGGGCACTGAGGCAGGAGTGGGTGGGTGGGGGAGCACACTCGTTCTTTTAATTCTTTGCTGCTGCATCATGATTAAATTCAGACTGAGGAAAATTTTTATCTACATATAGTATGTAATGATTCAACTGAATAAAACAATTAAAGAAAAATTGTGCTCATGGAAATAGAAAAGACAAAAGACACCTAGTGCATAGAATTGGCAATGAATATGTGTGTGAATATACATTCATATTGTCTTTAAAATGTTTTCAATATTCAAATAACAACTATAGCAGAAAAAGGATAGGTCAGTTACTATGCATTTATGCTGTTCATGGAATATCCCTGGTCATAAAGAAATGACTGATACTTAGATATGAAAGGAATAATTTACAATTCAAAAAATTAAAAGTGGAAAATATAATTATGAACACAGCAGCAGTGAACACATCTAGATACATACAAAACGTGGGGTAAGAGAGAGAAGACAGAGTTCTGGGAATCCAGCTGAGGAGACTGAAAACTTGTAACAGCTAGAGGTAATGGAGGTCGTAAGAAAAACAAGACCATCTGAACAATCTAAGCAAGGCACATATGAGATCCTAGAGATGAAAGCTCAAGTACAGGGCCTATATGGGTCTGTACTGGGTGCTCTGCCTATGTACTATAGCTATTAGTTTAATATTTTATGGGACTCCTGACTGTGAGAAGAATCCTATTCTTGGGACTCTTTTCCTTTTGTTGGATTACTGTGTCCAACTTACATATGATAGTATTGTTTTGTCCTATTATATTTTATTTTGTCATGTGTGGTTGTTGTCTCTTGGGAACCTGTTCCTTTCAAATGAGAGACAGAAAAGGAGTGAGTCCAAAGGGGAGAAGATGTTACAAGGAAATGGGAAGAGTAGAGGGAGGGGAAACTATAACCAGAATATATAATATGAGCTAAGAATCAATTTTCAGTGAAATTCAAAAAATAAATTATAAATTTAAAAAAACTACTCAGCAGTCAAAAAGAGTTGGCTTTAACTATAAGCAACAACATGAATGAATTTCAAATGAATTATCCTGTCAAAAGAATTTAGCTGAAGGGCTTGCTACTAAATGATTTTATTTATGATATTCGAGAAATAGTAAATTTCTAGAGAAAGAAAGGGGTGGTGGTTGTTATGAGTTGACTATGAAAAAGGACCAGGGTCTGTGAAATGTGAATGAAATTTCCTAAGATAACAAAAAATACTATTATGACTGTGCTAATGTTCTCTTTGCATACCATTCTTTTTATATTGTTTGCATTTCATAAAACAGTAATCCATAGTTGTCAGAAAAATGTTGTCAGAAAAACTCTTTTCCAATTTTATACACAACATTAAGTCAACAATGTAATCACATACTTAAGAGAAGATGGAGTGATGAAGAGGCCGTATAGAAAAAATTTTGGCAGACGAGAAGTGAGTAAGAGAAGGTAATAGAAAATGGTATGTGAAGCACATATAAAAATACAAGATAAAATAATCAACACATTCATTCTTCTCATCAGAATTATAAAATGTGAAGCCAGAATTATTCCCATTCAAACACGCAATAAAAGTATTTAAATTAAGTTATACAATAACAAACATTTAAGAAAATATGTGAAACAAGAGACTAAGACTAAAATTCATTCCTTCTCAGGAAACTATAATACTCAAAGTTTTTAGAAAATAAGCAGTATCATACATAATTAAGCATAATTCTTTCTCATGATCAACAGTGCTATCACTGGGTATTTCCTTAACATGGGGAAAAGGATTTATTTTCAAAAAGACTTAAGATCAGAAATATTTATTTTATACTTATTCACAAAACTTCACAACTGGAAACTTTCATATTTCTATTAAAATGTGAATAAATAGCTTGTTATATATCCATAGGACAAAATCATAATCAGCAAGTAAAAATTTATACATACTAGTATACACATATATACATACATACATACATACATACATATATACACACATGCACACATGCACACATGCACACAAGACTCCCTCTCAAAAATTAATTTCTTGATGGATTCATGTATATAAAATTTAAGAACAGGTATGACTAAGTCACTCTGATAGAATTTAGAGGGTTGCTTAGCTAAGATAATAGATTCTTGAAAGATTCATGCTTATAATCCCATAAGATGACACATTAATGTTTTTGATAATTTCTACTTGCAGGTATGAACAATTTTCAAAACTCGTAGCACTAAGTACCTAAACTTTCCAAATTTTATTTTTATGAAACATATTCCTAAAATGTTAGCAATTTAGCATCTATAAAATCGAGATATGCATAGCATCAGTATATTTGAAATAGAAGAAAAGTAAAAAATCAAGCATTCTTGCAAAATGAAATAAAACATAAATAATAAAACTAAAAGAGGATCAACAGGGTGAAAAACAACATGAATCACCAGATGAATGATAAATTTTCAAGGTTACTGGCTAAAACCTAAGCCATAGAAAAACAACAATGAGCAAAGGTTTAAAGAGCACTACTAGATATCTAATATATGAATAGAAAAAAATAATTTTAAAGCTATGATTTTAAATTTTTTTTAAAATATATTTCTTGGAAAATGAATGAAAGTTGGCATAACAATTTCAGAAAAGAGTATAATTAATTGAATCTTCACAAAATATCATTAGTATTTAGTGATATATCTCATGTGAAAGAGTATGTCAATAGAAACAAATATTAAAAAAAATCAAAATCCAAAATCTCACAAAGCAATACCCAGAAAATTAAACATTGTATTAAGCATCAAATACACACTTAAATCTAATACAACAGATATTTCCAAAAAATGAATTCAATTTGGAAATTGAATTCATTTCCAAAAAAGGATTTCTATGTGAAATACTATTGTTTAACTCTTCATAAACAAAAGAGTTACATCTTAAAAAGTCAATTCTCAACAGCTAACTTAGTGACCGAGTTTTAAAATACTGTGTAGCTTGGTCAACTAATAAAATCAAGGATTACAGGTAGGGGCCACATGGTTGAAATTAATTTTGTTATTAACCTTATTAATTTCCCAAAGGATAGCCTAACTATCAAATTTATAATATGAACAGACACATTAAAACCTTCTATTTGCCCATCACTAATACCAAACCTACATGTTTCTTCCAAGAAATATTTGTTACTATTAGTTTTTGTTTATGATATATAAAGGGGTCTTATATGGATTAAAAAAAACCACACATCTTTGTACGGTTGGTTCACCTCTCCATATCTATGTGAGCTCAGGGACTTGAACTCAGGTCATTAGAATTGTGAAGTAAACATGTTTACTTTTTTACCCATCTCAGTGTTCAATATCCCCAGAAAATGATGTAGCCATACCAAGTCACAACACTGCTTTATGACCTGTAACAAGACACTCAGTGGCAGATATTGGGTTCAGTTAAACTTTACACTCTTCTTAATTTTTAAATAGTATGTGCTGTGCTTTAATTTTGTAATAGTACTATATACACTTATATTTTACAAGCAAAGGACTCAACATTCAGTGTGACAATTTGGGAGGCAGTAGCTGTTGAAGAGGTAGTTAAGACTAAATAAAATAATAAGAACAGAGGAAGAATCTAAGAGAAATTAGTCTTTGAAGGAGCAGAAAACAATATCAGAGGTGAGGCCCAATAGTTTGGAAAACTGTGACAGAATGCATTCCAGCAGCCAACAATGTCTTATCTGTTATTTTTTCAAGTCTAAAAGACTAATATACTTATTTGCAAAAATACTGTTATACACATATTATAGTTGAGATAGCAGTGATTTATGTATCTTCAGATAACTTTCACTCACTGGCCATAAATACATGAAATGTTCTTGATCATCACCACAGGGAGAGAATCTACTGACAAGTCACCAGAAATTTTATAATCCACTTGCATTTTCTCAAATTTGGCTAAATCGTTAATGAAAATATATTCTGACTGTAGGTATAAACAAAGAGTAAAATAAAAGGTCCAACATAGACTATCTATCTCCAAATGGCAAGGAAATACAGGCACAGTGGCATACAAATTGCCCATGGCAACCTGGATTAATGTGGCAAGACTGTCAGAAGGATAACATAAATTAGTAAAATTATTAAACATAATAAAGTATAATATTTATACCTATATCTATACCTATACTCATACATATGTCTATACCTATATCTACCTACATATCTATTATATATCTATATGTCTCTTGTCTATCTATCTATCTATCTATCTATCTATCTATCTATCTATCTATCTATATCTATCTATCCATCTATCTATTTGCCTATAATATATATATATATAAAGTGTATTTTTCTTGCACTGATGTTTTGTTTTGATGTGACTCCAAATCATAACTGGTTGTTTGACAGTATTGGACACGGGTACAAATAGTGCAATTAGGAATAGCACCAACCCTTAAACTATTTAAACCCTTTGCATGTCTGGCTCACCACCTTGAACACTAGACAACAGGAACTGGAATGGTTACTCAAAGCCTTTTATAACCCATCATCATGACCCTTGGAAGCCTGGCAGCCTGATTTCCTTTGAGTCTATGTTGCCCAGGACTTCTGTTAGTATCATTTATAAATATCAAAATCTTTTGAAAAAGAGGCTATCCATTTGAAAAAGCAATAATGGGTATATGGGTTTAGAAAGAGATAAATAAAGAGGTGACTAACATAATCTCAAAGAATTAAAGAAATACATTTTAAAACATGATGAAGAAATATTCATTGAACTAAAAGCCAATGAAGGTTAAACATAATAGAATTAAAAGCCACACAGTTTAAATAACTCCTAAGTTTCACTTGCCAACAAATTCCTCATACAATTGCTTTCTGTAAGTTGCCTAAACATTCTGAATGTGGCTTTTTTACACTGTACTTTTCTACAAAAGACTCCTTAAACTCTCTTTTGAACACTTCTAGACTCATTCCTACTCATTATCAAGCTAAGTACTTTACATACCTCACATGACAAACCCCATGACTATGCTGTTCTCTCTTCTCCTAAAGTAAAAGATGACTCTGAAGTGGGACAAGTGTGCTTAAGAAACCAAGAATTATAATGAACCTCACAGATAACTGGGATTCAAGTACAACTGTGGAGCCTCTTCATTAGACAGAGCAGTGCTTCTGAGCTCAGATGCAGTGTTTGTAGAGCTTCAGTACCCTCAGCTTCCTTAGTCTACGACAGAATCCCGTATCTTTGTGCTCAGCTCTTGTACTCACTATAGCTCACTTCTCAGAGTCTCACTTCTCATCCTTGTCCACATCACAGAAGTGAGAGCCTTGGTGGATTACCGAGGAGTAACACTGCAAATGTGTCTTTCCCCCCCCTCTCTTGATTCATCCAAATGTTCCTCTCTCTTGTGTCTCAGCAAAATAACTAAGAACTATGAATAAATAAACAATCAAAATAGACTATGATCTGTCTGGAAATGATAGAACATTGGTGGGAAACAATTGTCTCAACATATAAGCCTCTGGATGCCATAAAGTCTAATCTTATGGTAACTTTTCCAGCAGTGAAAAAAACA
Source organism: Rhabdomys pumilio (assembly GCA_030674055.1). NCBI lineage: Eukaryota > Metazoa > Chordata > Mammalia > Rodentia > Muridae > Rhabdomys > Rhabdomys pumilio. The sequence goes on from JANHMN010000015.1 coordinate 28,454,560, forward strand.
TGAATGCTAAACCCTTGCCAATGTATCACAGACATGGTCCGTAGAGCACAGGATGAACAGATAAAGAAAAGCTTTAGAAATAGTAACAGTGGCTTCTATTGGCATCCTCTGATTCCAACACATGACTCATGCCCTGGAACATGGTCTTTTCCAAACAAAGTTAAGCATACAAAAGCTTGTGTGCAAAACCAGAATGACAACAAAAGCTTTATATGAAAGAGCTTCATGTATAACTCACTTGGCATGTGAATGAGTACATCCAATTAATGGGTATATGTTATGAAAGCACATAGAAGGCTAATTGTTTTTCTAGTTCCATTTTTCCATTGATTTTCATTTTGGTTGGATGGTGAATTACTTAGATTTAATTGTCTTTTAATTTATAGTTTATGCACAAGAAGCTAAGTACCTTACTCTTTGTCATACTGGTACTATAATCAGTGGTCACTATAACAGCTTAGGAATTACATTTCAAGTTACATCTTAAAAGACTATCTGCTGGACAGGAGAGATGTCTAAGAGTACTGACTGTTCTTCCAAAGGTCCTGAGTTCAGTTTCCAGCAACCACATGGTAGGCCCACAACCATCTGTAATGAGATCCAATTCCCTGTTCTCTTGTGTCTGAAGACAGCTACAATGTAGAATGTACATATACATTAAATAAAGAAAGAAATAAGATTACCTGGAGATGTTATTGACATTAATTGCAGAAGTGTTTACAATTCTAGAAATATATTACTTATGCATGTAGGATGGGCAATTTGTCAATGGCAGTATGTAGATGCTTGAATATAGTCTTCCTTAGTCGTATCATATTCTGGTACTTAGCAAACAAATCTCCTTTGCCATTAACCCAAAAACAGCTAAAGTCCCATTGATCTCAATGTAGTCCTTCCTCCAGCTCTCCATGGATCTCATGTGTAGGCTAGTGTAGCCAACAATACTAATCAATCCAGGAATAGATAGCATCCTTTGAATAGCAAGACTTTCAGTGGGTATCCCAAGCAACCCATGCATACTAACTACAGCCCTACTGATGATAACACCTTGTCTTGTAAATTTTGTCCATCAGATTTCTAAGTCCACTTTACTTCCTTATGCCCTACCTACTCATACTACCTCTTGCCCTAATGGATGTTTGCCCAAGTGAACCATTTAGGCTTGCTATTACTCCTGCCACTGGAAATTTATGAACTTAAAATCATTTTCTGGTTTCTTTGTATCCTACTACTCTGACCTGCTGATGCAAATTTCAGATACACTTAAGTTGAAGGAAAAGATCTGACACTTTCAGTTGTCAGTGAATAAGTGTACTGAATTGATATTTTGTATAAAATCCTTCCTCATTTTGTGAGAATTTATTTTTATAGAAAATATTACTCACTGCTTACTTACAAAAATATGCTAAACTTATTCATATCAACATTGTATTAATCTCTATGAGTAGTTATCATGAGGGAAGACAGAGAATTTAAAGAATGATTATACCTTTCAAAAGAGTCTCTTAAGAAACCACAGACCTCAAGGTTAATTTTAATGCAATCTCAAGGCTTAGGAAGCAAATGTGTTAATCATAGACCTATGGGTATTCCATTTCTCTGATTTTAACTAGACACTCATCTGGATGGTGAATCAAAGCAAAGGATAGAATAGCACTGAAAGGATGTTTTATTCTCTGCACTCTACAGTCCATAAATCAGTAAATGGAGAAGCCGAACCAGTTTTCTGAGCCATTGTGTGTGCCATTTATGTTCCTTGAAAAGCCTTTGACATAATAGCAGAAGCAGCAATCATGGAAGCTGTTACAGATCAAGAAGTCAGAGGAGAGCATTGTAGGGCCTTGACATAAATTTATGGAACACAACAGCAAGTGTTGAAATGCATTCTGATTGTGGTCGCCAGCCCAAAAGGGGGAATGACAAGGTTATGCTGTGTTACAAACATTGAATTCCTACAATTGTGAGTTAAGGTAGTAAAAAGAAAATGTGAACATAAGACAAAGTTTCTTTAAGATAAAATAAAATGAATACCGGTTCAGGGTATTTGAGAAGGATAGCGAGGTGATTTGAATAATAATCGTCCCATATATTTGAATGTCTAGTCACCAGGGAGTGGAACTATTTAAAAGGAGTAAGAAGCACAGCATTGTTGTAGGAGGTTTGCAGTGGGGATGAATTTAGGGAACTGTAAAGTCAAAGCCAAGCTTAGACTCTCTATTTCTGTCTCTGCCTCTTTCTTTCTCCTCTTACTGTGGACCAGATAAGGCTCTTATCTCATCTACTGCTCTACAGCAATAAATGCTGCTATGCTCCAAGCCATGATGATAATAGACTGAACGTCTGAAACAGTGAGTCCTCAATTATATCTTTTTTTTTTTTTTTACAAGAGCTGCTTTGTTCCTTGCATCTTTTCAGAGCAAAGCATCCAATTAGATTGGAATAAAGTTACAAGAGATGTACTAAGAACACGCATGCCTTGGCTTTTGAAAATTTTGTATGCCATTTGTATCCTTTTTGTGTTATCAAAGAGTTACAGACCCTGTAACTCAAAGATTTCAATTCTATGATGTTTTCAATAATTATATCCAGCTATTGAAATTTAAGAATATTATCAATATCAACATACCCTTTAAATACTTTTTCTATAAAGCCCAAAGATCTCTGAAACATGTAGTAGATAATTAAGTTAAATGCAGCTTATTAGTTTACTAAGTGTAAAAATAGTTCAACTCAAATATTCTCATTATTTATTATAACACCAAGCTTAATAAATGTTTAAAGAATCACACAGACACACACAGACACACAGACACACACAGACACAGACACACACACACACACACACACACACACACACACACACACACACTAGCAGCCTCTGGACATTCATTCTCATTTGTCTTGACTTGGAATGATTTGGAAGTTGTTATTCTGGTTCATGAAGTATTTGATAAGTCATTACCTGATATATAATCTGTATATGAGCACCACTTTCAGATTATGTAGATAATATGAGTAACTTAGTCTACGTAAATAAGTACAACAAGCACAATGGGTGTAATGATAAAGAACAGAATACGAAACCCCTGTCCTAGGAACTGAAAGCTGGGTGTAGATACTCTTATGGAAAACTGATTCTGATCCTTTTTCAGAATCATTCCTAATGACTACCTCTTCCTGGTATGATTTAGAAAAATTACATTATTTTGTGAATTAGGCAGTATATTAATATAAACCTATTTTTGTTATTTTTGAGAGATATTCTCTCTATTAGTTACATTGCTAATGCTGGCCTGAAACTCACCATGCACCCAAGGCTGGCATCTTCAATTTTAGATCTTTATTGCTGTTACCCTTCAGATTTTAAAATTACAGCTACCTACAATCATATTTGTATTAATATAAGCCTAATATATTCAGGTACTTTTCCATTGTTCTGACAACACATGTAGAAGAAAGAGCTTAAGGGTGGAAATTTTTTTTTATTTTTTTGGCTAATGATCTCAGAGAGTCCCCATGCATAGTGGCCAAACAAGAAGGACATAATAAGAGATACTCTGTTCTCAGAGGTGAGGCTATAAGGTAGATATAGTCATACAACATCTGGCCAGGAAGTAGAAAATAAACCTCAGCAAGAAGAGGATATAATTTTTCACAGCCTGCCCCTACATAAGTTATTACCCCCAGCAAAGTCAATCATCTAAAGGATTCATAGATTATAAAACAGTGCCATAAGTCAGAGTCAAAAATTCAAAACTCAGGCATATAGGGTGTCATTGTAGTTTCAAACAATAACAGTAAACTGTGTCATTATACCACTATTGACAAATTTTATACTTTTACAAGACCATGTGGGTAGGATTAGAACCTACTTGAGAAAGAATTTCTCTGTGGTGTAGGTTCTAAGGTGTGTGAAGCCATTCCAGACCAACTGATTAAAATGAGCAAGGCATAGCACATGTGAAAAGTACATCGTATGGTTTGGGAATATAGATAAGTGTATTTTAACATGGGAACTACAAGCACTCTGAGACAAGAAAAAATAGCATCTCAAGATTTGATTTATAGCATGCAATTAGCCTCTTTGTATCTCCAGCTTGGGGATTAAAATAGTAGGTTAGTTAATATAATTGGTTAGACACATTCTATCTTGTTTAGAGATACTCATCCTAGATAGCTGAAAATCTATCTGTTTAAAGATTCAACTAAACTATTATTTTCAATAGTTTCAGCTATTTCTGTTTTGAAAACCTTAACAATGTCACAGGCAATATAATATTGGCTGTTGTGACTGAATTTGAATAACATCAAGTGTTATATTCCGTCTAAATAGAAGCTTTTACATATTTGTTAGTCCATCCTTATTGCAATCTTTATTAAATTGAAGTTATTTTTCTCAAAATATTCCCAAAAGCAAACTAGTAACAATGCAAAAATGGATGAATGAATGACATTATTCTTTCTCTCCCTTTCACTCTCCATCTCCCTCGCCTCTCATCCTCTCTTTCCTGTCCTTCCTTCTATCTCCTCTTCATTCTCTCTCTCCATTTTCTCTCTTTCTCTGCCTTTTCTTCCATTCTGTGTATTTCCCTCTTTATATCTCCCCCAATCTCTCTTGAAAATAGAACCTTCATACAATATATCCTGATAACAGTTTCCCTTCCCACCACTCCTCACAGCTCACTGCCATCTCCTTTCTCCCCTCAATCCACTGTCCCTCCCTTTCCCTTCAGTAAAGAGCATGAAACAACCAGTTTCAGAATGACATATACTCTGCTCAATAGAGGTGCAAAAGTAATTTAGAAGTTTTAATGAAAGAATTGTTTTCCATCATGTCTGATTGGTTAATAACGAGCTGATCAGCTAACAGCTGAGCAAGTCGCCTCTGGGAACCCACAAGTGATTCATCAGAGAGAGTTACTGTAAGAAAAGGAAGGAGCAAGATCAGCCTGAGAAAAGCTAAGAGGACAGGTAATGGGGTATAATGCAAGAAGTTTTACATAAATACGCCAGATGTCCATGCCTTTATTTGAGAACTATATCAAGTGTAGAAACATAAAAATTACTTTTACAATAGGGTCTATAGATTAGATGTCAACAAACAAATTGTTGGGGGACAAGTTTTAGTGTATAATGTGTTGTGGTCTGATAATTTCCTTGTAAGCCCTTTTGTTTTTTCTTTAATAATAATCTGCATGTTGTATTTATAAATACATTGGATGAACAAATGGAGGTAGGGGTTAATATAAAACTTTTTAAAGAACAGAACTAATACATGAAGGAGGTTTACCACATAATTCCTAGGAATTTCTCAGCAGCTTGGGCACTATGGGCAATGACAGGAAAGTGTTACTGTAAGTCCCTCTCCAACTAGCCGGAGGCAGTACAACAATAGTTTCTTCAGGAGCATCCCTTCACATGTCAATGTTTTCCATGAATTTTATAGACAATTTACATTATTTTTAATTATATATATTTGAGTTTAGGTATGCACAAGGGTGCCACTGTAGATGGAAGGCAGAAGTGTTGAATGTCACTGAAGCTGGATCTACAGGCAGCTGTAAACTGCTGAGCATAAGTGATAGGAACCCAATTCTTCTGCAGGAGCTACAGGCTTTCTTAATCACTGATTCTTCCTCTCCGGACCCTGTCTCATGTATTCTCAACACTAACAACATTAACACCTCTTGTCTACAGAGGAAACATCTTAGTTTCTTAATAAGATTTTACTTTACCATTAAAGTGTACTCCTCTTTCACAGCTCTAGTATTCTGTTCTTCTATATAGTGGTAATTCATGGTATTTTTTTTTTTTTTCACCTATGGCATGTGTTCTTAAACATTTTCTTCCTTATCTCAATTACCCTTACTTTTCAGAGAGTGATGTCAGCTACTCATCTACATCAACTAATCTTCTTCACTAATCTTCCTGGTGAACTGCAGATCAATTAACAGACAACCCCCTTCTCCATCCTGTTTAAAAGCATATCTAATTAATAAATTCTCCACTTTTATTATCACTATGAAGTACATTATTTTTCTCTGATCTATTTTATGGTGTATGAAGAATTTACACAATTTTGTAAAACCCCATGGCTTTTACAAAGTGTGCATATTTGATTTATCGGTAATTGTCCAGTTTAGGCACCAATGTGTCTCCAGGACAAATGATGATAACAAAAATGATTGTTATGCTGCTTGCTATACAAGATGCTACTGTTAAACACAACATTGATTTTTTTTCTCTGCTGTAAGTATAAAGTTGAAAGTGAGTATGAAGGACAGGTTAAAACCTTACAACTGGGCGAATTGTTTTGCATAATGTATATTAAATAATCCATCATTTAAGTTCCCTAGAGAAAAACAAATTAAGAGATGTAAATATCTGTAACTAGCACAAGTATGAATAATGGTGTCTAAGAATTTGACACGTTTCAAGAAGGTTTTTACATTGTGAAATGTTTTAGAAAATCCTAGCTATGGAGTAGAGATCAACCTTCACCTATCAATTTTTTTGGGGGGGGGGGTTTCAAGACAGGGTTTCTCTGTGTAGCCCTGGCTGTCCTGGAACTCACTCTGTAGACCAGGCTGGTCTCGAACTCAGAAATCCGGCTGCCTCTGCCTCCCAAGTGCTGGGATTAAAGGCATGCGCCACCACCGCCCGGCCACCTATCAATTTTTATGGAAAATCTTTAATAGGTATATGTTCCTCACTAATAGACTGTGTATGTAAGGAAGTGCAGGGTTAATGGCATAGTTTATTTAGGAAACTTTGTAAAATTGCTAAAATATGCCCATGTCTAGGTAGCAAATCCATTTATGACTCATGAAAACAGGCAAAATAATATGTGCATATCAATTATTTTAAAAGAAAGTTTAAAGTGTAAAGCAAACAATGTAAGAAAAAGAGGTGTCTAGTATTTTATACAATGGTTTATTAAATGTGTAAATATGTATACAAATACTAATAAATATGTATATTTCTGTATATATTTATATATTCATGTTCAGTGTTTGATTAGTCTGAATGTAAGTTATTCAGAGCTTGTATATAATTCAAACGCAGCTTGAGAAATATACCCTTTCATTCAAACAAACTTTAAGATTAATTACTTAGATTTCATGCGAAATGTAGAAGTTAATATATGTTTCTGTTTTAAGGGAGCTCGAGAACATTCCAATAGACAAAGAACAAACTAAAGGAAATTAATTAAATTCTAAACATTTTACATTTTAAAACTGATCATAATTATTTCACTTTAGTAGAAATGCCCAGTCTTCTAATACAAAAGCATTCTATTTCAACACAACCATGAATATATTGAATAATCTAAATCCTGTGAATGGTATAATAGAAGCTATATTATTTACAATTAATCATCTTACTAATAGTCAGAACATGGAAAGAGTACTAATAAAAACTCTGATGTGAGTACTGTGCATATTCCAGGGGGAATAGTTACATGGTTACTATAGTGAGTCATAAGGAGCTTCCATGTTAGGCAATAAAAGGTTCACTGCCTGTCCACTTTCAATTCTACTATATCAAAGCATTTCTGTATTACCCATAGATATCATAAAATAAGTAGCATCTACGTGTCCACATGGTCTCCTTTGCTCCTATGCAAGCACACTTGTATGCTATACTCAAAACAGAAATGTTGTGGTTTATAAGTACAGTTAAAATTGATAGCTAAGAAAAATGGAAGATCATATCTCAGTAGGGATTACTGACTCCAGCTCTCCAACATTATGAACCTCAGCATAGGTTGCTTTCAGCACCCACAACTGTGATTTTTAAAGTCATTCACTTTACAATTCCCCTTGAAAATGATCCGATAATCATATAAATCAAACATTTGGCCATATTAAAAACCTACCTTCTTAAGCAAGGTAGTTGGAAGTCTTCAAATTGCCAGCCCCAGAACAGAATGCTCACCTGAACTGGCAGTGACTTAGTCTGCTCTAGTCAGACTAGGTCCAGCTTACCAGCAATCTGCCCATGAGTAGGCAGACACGCATTCCTGTTTTTTTCTTTCATTTCTTTTTATAAGATGGTGCCTGTGGCTGAAGTTTTACTTCACAGACTACCAAAGGAGTTAAGAAATTGCTTTCTTTTTAGTGGGACCCTGTGGATGGCTCATAAACAGACATTTGGTAAGTTGGCAAAATATTGTACTATGAATGTCCACTAATGATGCCCCATTGTTTTTAAATCTCCTTCACAGTGTGGCGCTGCACTAATTAAGAGCTGACATCGGCATAACTTGAGCTCCTGAGGTGCCACACAGTTAATATTAGTCAACTCTGTGCTTTCTTGGTCACTCTGGGATTGCTGAAGCGCTTACAACATATTTTAGATGACATGGGGGAATAAACTTTTATTTCATTTGAGTATTCTCTCCAACTTCAACCTGAGTTGATTTGAGTTTCTTCTCAAGAGAGATGTTTTTTAATCATCTTGCAAGAGTGATAGACAGATATAAAGGCATGTACCAAGTCAGATAGCCATCATATTCTTAGTATAGTGACGTTTAGCTGACATGCGGAAGTATGTTAAAGGTTGTCCTACATACTCCTACAGTAAGCACCACAGCCTGATAAACTCTGCAAAAAATAAGAGACCCACATTTAGTGATAAACTTAAAAGAAAACAGTTTAACAGTTTCTTGGATAATAATTAGAAAAACAGAAATTAAATTCCCGTCTGCTCATTTTTGAATGCTTTATGTATAACTATTAAGGAGAATTAGTCCAAAATTGCTTTCTTGTTTTTCAGAGGTGATTGAGAATATCTATCCTGTATTCATTTCTTCCTTGGAATCACACTGTAGCTTGAAAAATGTTAACATCCTCCATAAAAGATATCTACCAAAACTAAGTAGACCTTTGGACAATTAACTAAGGAACAAGCTACTATTTTTTTTCTTATGGGAGGCTCTTACAAAGGAAAGTTCAAAACCCTTTCTCAAATTGTTCCATTCTATGGTGTGATCTTCTCAACATATGGTGCAATAATACTTTTATATTTTGTTTTGGAAAATGTTAATATTTCCAAATTCATTTAAGCATTTTGGCTTTTCTACTGCATAACATGTTATGTCAATAATTAATAAGTGTTTCCAGTGCAAACATGAGCAATCTGTTACCTCACACAGCAGTGAAATATGTAATCTGAGAAATTTATATAATCATAATACTTTTTATTACATTACTAGAACAGGTTGAAAAAAAATCTTAACACTATGAGAAAAGATAAAGATATTTTCCTAAATTGCTTTTCCAGAAACACATTTGGAAGAAAAATTAAATGTGGTCTTTGAACACTAAAATCATTCAATAAAGTCAAAGTATCATAGAGATATGGAAAGACTTAATTATTTGGGTAAATCTTAATTAAATCACCATAGAAATAGAAAACCAAAATACACTTCTTTACTAACTTGATTTAAACTTTCTTTTAAAGCTTCCTCAACATCCATGAAAGTTGTTGCTTCAAAATTTAAACCAGTTGAACATTTCCGTCTGTTTAGTTACATATGCAATGTGTATAAAGCATAACTATTTATTGATCTGTGATAGCAATGCTATTAAAATGATAACTAGATCACTGCATTTAGAGAAAATAACTAGATTTAACTCCATAAATATTCATATATTCTAGAGAAAAGACATGGTTCTAAATTTTACATACCACATTAACGATCCAAACATGCAATTCAAATAAACCATCTGTAAAACCCTGATGATCCATCTGTGCAGATATTTAAACATGGAAAACACAGGTGAGCAGTCACTATAAATCCCTCAAATTAAAATACATAAGCACATATGCAAAGCTCACACACATACACCTCAACCACGAACATTAGTTCTGCACAATTACCAACCTTGAAATTCAACATCGCTTCTCTAATTGAGAATGCTGCATTTTCTTAGTTCCTTATCTATCAATAAAGAGGAATATATAAGTGCCTGAATCATTCTTTGACAAAATGAAGATCATGCTGAATAATAAAATTACACCACCTGTTTACAATACAGGAAATATAGGAGGGAACGGCAGACAGGTAGACAGGACTGTATACTTAGTGTAATTGAACATTCATTTTAATAATAATTTATATGTATACATATATGCTGCAAGTATTTTAATTTATCCTTAAAACAATGTACAGCCTGTGTATTGCATGTGAACACAATCAGAATACAAACTAATATTGACTAATGCTGTATCTAAGAGTTGAATGTCCTGTGAATTCACTCTTTGTTTACAGAGATGGGTGATGTCAGATCAATTATTTCTCTTATCAAAGAATGCAAGATACAAATATAGTTTTTCTTTGCTATCACAATGTAGAATTTCTTCCTACAAATTACGTCTACAAGTTAAGAACATTTAATAGAAATTTGTTTTCTAAGAACAAATAACAAACACTTCAAATTGTTTTTACACTTACTTAGAACCTACCATTGCCACAGTTTATGTCATGGCAATTTGTATTTTCCAACTAAATTACTAACCACACCTCTGTGATCCACTGAACTGTAATTCTGGATCTTAAATGGCTCTGTGGAAGTTCTTGGGTTAAAAAAATATCCTACATGGTGTCAGAATGTTGTTTCATTAAGAATACTTTCACTATGTAAGTTAAATATTATAAATTTAATAATTGTAATGGAAAACCAAAATATAGCTATTATATTATCTGCATGTGATTTTTACTCTTGCAACACTGACATTAAGCATGATTTACTATTAAATTATATCCAATCTAATGTGAATAATACAACTGTATTTCAAAGCTTTATTTAATTATTCATATCCTTTAAAACTTATTACTTGAAGCCTTAAAGCTTTAATAGAACATAGTTTTGATAAGGAACATTATGTAATTTGGGTTCCCTTATACACATAAATATTTATAAAGAAACAGATTTATTTCTTATATTTATGCAAATATTTTTTGAACTCCTCTTTCTTGTTCTATAGCTCTCTCTCTCTCTCTCTCTCTCTCTCTCTCTCTCTCTCTCTGTGTGTGTGTGTGTGTGTGTGTGTATGTGTGTGTGTGTGTGTGTGAATGTGTGTATGTTTATGTATTGGGAATACTTTGGTAAGTTTGCAAATTCATATACATGTGGAGGCCACAAGTCTATGTCAATTTCCTTTACACTTATTGAAATTATAAGAGCTCAGCTTTGGGCACAGCAGGGGCTACTGTGAAGGAAACCTGACATATATACATATACATATACATAATACATATACATATACATATACATATACATATACATATACATATACATATAATCTATAGGTAAACATATTTCTGCTGTGTGATTAGTTACAGAAATATTTAAAATATTTCAAAAGTAAAGGCAACATATTTCTCAAATTACCCTTTTTCAGCAAGTTTATCTAGTCATATTTTGCATATTCATACTAATAATAATTACTATTACTGTCATTATTAGTTTTTTAACCTTTTGTCAAAAACAAAATTAAATAGTCAAACTTCATGCATTTGAAGGTGATCAGAGCTCTCATTGTCTGACTTGGAAGAGATAACTTAAGGTCATGTATTGACAATGCAGTCACTTTTTGTGGTTTAGTGTGACTTGGGTCCCTAATGTTTTATGTGCTTCAGGCCAGAAGAATATTATTCCTCTGTTCATTCTTTCACACTCTTTCCTTCACCTAGTCCTGTACCATGAACTCTGTCTGTCTCCTGTTTTTCAAATGCCTAGAAAAGAGGCAGATACGTGACCACAGGCTTTCAAACAGCTATAGGCATAGATATTGACTGTAGAGTGAAAAATTATAAAGACCATTTTATAAAATATATACAGGTTCACTAGTTCCAAGAAAGCAGAACTGAATGTAAGATTCCAGGCCTTTCACTGCCCCGGGATACATTCCTCAAGCCTCAGGGAAGAAAATCCACCTGTGGGTGGGGTAGGCCCAAAGCAGGAAGACACATTCCTGGCCACAAAGAAAGATGCAAGATATCTGGGTGGTTCCAAGAACTAGCTAACTTTCCACTGATCTTGATTACCCCTTCCCTCCTCCCCCCCCAACCCCTGAGGTCTTTTCCAGTATTACAGCTTGCTGAGTTCAAAATTTATAAAACAACCAATCATGTGTAACCGTGTGAAAATTCCTTCCTTTCCCTACCCCTTACTATAAAAACCTCCTTAGTCCACCACTTGGGGTGTCAAACTGTATTCCTGCGAGAGTGTGCAGTTTGAACACTGGCTGCCAGCTCTCTTCCCTAATAAACCTCTGCTGATTGCATCCAGGTACAGCATCTTGGAGTTTGTGGGTGTTTGTGACTTCCCAAGACTTGAATAAGGGTCTCCCTCATTTGGGAGTCTTCATTGACAAGGTTTTGTTGTTTTATGATTTTGTTTTGTTTTGTTTTGTTTTGTTTTGTTTTGTTTTGTTTTTTTACATTCTCAGTCTCTTTCAAAAGAAAGAACAGAAAACAACAACAAAGTTTCTGGAAAGCTAAGATACAGAAAGAGAGAAAGTGGCAAAACAGGAAACATGGTTACTGCTCCGCAGGTAAATATGCACAGCTGCCTGCTCCACATTCTCAGGTACAAAGCTCCCAGTTGCAAGTGGCGAATATGCACATTTTATCACTGCTTAGTTTGTTTGGGCCTACCCAAATCTACACCATTTCTGGCATTCCTGACATCCTGTCTTTCCTGGGAAGGCTTGTTTTGACACAATTAACTGCCTTTAGAACATATTTATACTAAACTCCATACTTGATCTCATTCTGTTTACTTGTTTTTGAAGAACAAATAGATCGAGGAGTGAAATTCATTCTTTGATGAAGATTTGCTGGGAGGAGGTTGTAAGTAGAGTACTCTATCATCTGTGTGTATGTTTTCAATAAGACAGAAAACTTAATTGGAGCTCAGAGTTCAGAGAAAGGTTTTCTTTTTTGTCTTTTTTTTTTTTCAGATTGTAGAATCTCTATTTTTTTCTAAAGGTACAAGTTTGGTACCATTGATCTAAAATACTACTGCTATGCTCAGATCTATATAATTTCATATCATCTTTTCAATTGTTTTTTTTTTTTTTGAATCTGTTGAAAAACATTCTTTAGTAACTGTTGGATAAAGGAAAATTGAATTTGTTTTTCCTAGGAAGCACTGCTTCTGAGAGGCCATTGCTAAAGAAATGCCCTTGTCATTATTTTATTTACTAGATATACTAATTATGTACTATTGCATCATGTGCCATCAGGGGCAGTAAAAATCCAATTACCAAAACCTCTTTGGGCTCATCTGTCTTTATTTCTCCAGTTGGCTTTTCCTTATATTACCATCTTATTCCAGTACCTGAAGAAACTACATTATCTACAACTCTCAATAGAAGTGTTTAAGAGAATATGTGAAGTTTGTTTCCAGTCTACTCTTCCTAAATTTGGCAAGCCAACTAGGAAATTTAGTTTCTTATTGCATGTACTAACCATTATTTTTTAAACATTCAGAAATATTAAAAAAAAATGTTCCAATGAACAAATGCAACTATGTTTTAACGATTTTTTGCTTAAAATTTTAATATTATTCATTTCAAATATTTCTAATAAATAAATTATACAAAGTCAATCAAATTACTCTCTCTTTCTTTTCATTTTATGATAAATGAATCCAGACACTATTGCAGATGCAAAGATTCTCTTGATGACAGTAGCCTGGAATGGTTGTCTCCTGAAAGGCAGAGCCTGTCCAATACAGATATGGATGCACACAGCCAACCATCAGACTGAGCAAGAGATCCCCAATGGAGGAGTTAGCGGAAGGACTGAAGGAGCCAAAGGGGTTTGCAACCTCATAGGAAGATCAACAATATCAACTAACCAGACCCTTCAGAGCTCTCAGGGACTAAAGCACCAACCAAAGAGTACACATGGATGGACTCATTGCTCCAGCTGCATATGTAGCAAAGGATGGCCTTATCTGCCATCAATGGGAGGGGAGGCTGTTGGTCCTGTGGAGGTTCAATGCTGCTCCAATGTAGGGGAATGGTAGGGTGGTGAGGCACATGTGGGTAGGTGGGTGGGTGTGGATGAAAGAACACAGAAGGAAGGGAGAGGGGAGATGGGATAGGGAGTTTTCAGAGGGGAAACCAGAAAGGGGTATAACATGTGAGATGTAAGTAAATAAAATAACCATTTAAAAAATGAAAGGAAACACATAACAAACATATGATTCAAGATTGTGCTTCCGTATGTTCATTTCAATATTCTGATATTACTTCTTCTTTAACATTAACGAAATAGATTAAATAAAAAAGCTTCCTATAAAAGTGAATCATAAATAAATAAGAACACCAGGGCTTGATTTGGTCATCAATGTTCGTTGCTGCTTTGTTTGAAATAGCCAGTAACTACAATCAGTTAGGTTTCCATCAACAGATGAATGGATAAAAATGTGTGACATATTTATACAATGACATATTTCGCTGTTAACAATAGTGAAGTTGTTAAATTTGCAGGTAGAGGAGTAATATAAGTCAGATATGCTCATCAACAAATCCCCAAAATATGTTATATATTTTCTTATAGTTGTTGTTATCTCTGGGTCTTTAAAAGGCATGATACAATCTGTATAGCCATGAAGGTTGGTATAAAGTAAAGGGCTAACAGAAAGAAGAATATTTCTAGGAAGAAAAAATAGAATGTATAGTTATGGAACAATTCTAGAATAGGACAATTAAATCAGGAGGAGGTGCAGGGAAGGGTGGAAGGCAGAAAAGAGAACATGCAGAGTGAAAACTAACACTGAGATCTATTTGAGGGATCATATAGAAACCTATTTGAGTAGAGCCTTCTTAAAATATATCATTATATAAAAGAAATTTAATAGAGTCACCAAATAATTAGGGAGACCATATTCCAAGTGTACATCATTTAGTACAGGTTGAAGAAATATTGTAAGCGCCAGTGGGCTATGAATAACAACAAGGAAACAGTATCTTTCAAATTCAACATGACTGACATACATATGATCCCCCCCAAAAACTGAGGTAGCATTCAAAGAGCCTGCACAGATCTAAGCCAGCACTGAAATGAGGAAGTGGAAAAAAACTCTTACCCTTCCCAAGAAGCTGACATCAACTGATCACTTCTTTCAAAGGAAAAACAATAGTTTTCTTTGTAAAGGTCACTTTTATTTCATCAGATAAAGTTGCCCTTGCAGAGAACAGAAGCAAAGAGTTCAACAAACACATGTGACTAGCAAGTGACTGTAATTGTAATTGCAGGGGATTCAGTGCTACTCTCTGGCCTCTGCAGACAATGAACACACAGGGCAAACAGACATATGTACTAGCAAAACAGGTAGGTACAAAAAATAATGATGAACAACTTAGGAAAAGAAAGATATGAAATAAATAACATAATGTTACACCTTAATGTCAGAACATGTCCAAGATGAAGTTGTGTGGGGAGAATTCTGAATGCTTGCTTCTGTAGTCTTGTTGGAATTGCCTTAGAATGTGTTTCTCTATTCCTTGTGGATGTAGGGTTTAGGAGTTGGTTTATTTCCGATTACTTGCTAGTACTTGCTGTTATTATTCAAATGTTTCTATCCACTATATGCTTCTATAGAAAAAACATGTTTTTGCCTCAGGTAGTTTTTGCCTTTGTGATTATATTCAGCTTGAATTCATAAGAACTTTTTTCATGCGAATTTCTTAGACCTCAGAGTATAAATTGTCTGATGCTCTGAATAAAGTTGACTGTTGTATGCTACTGTGGTCTGGTTCATTTATTGTCTTCATTCTCCTGAATCCTACCACGTCTAGATTGGTGACACAGGGCTTGAGAAGATCAGAATGTGATCTGAGTCTAAGATATTTACTCACTGTAACACTATATATAATTTGAGCGTCTGAACAAATGATTCTGTGAGTAAAGTGCTACTCTTGCACATAATCAGAATGCAGTTCTCATCTCATGAAGAGGTTGCTCACAAGCCCCATTAACCAAAATTAAAGGGGATCAAATACCTTTCCTGGGCTTCATAAATAGTGTACCCATTATATACATAAAATCAAAACAACTCTCAAAACATAATTCAGCTTTTCCAACATAGTCTTAGAGTTGATGAGAACATTGCCTAAACTTCCTAAAACTCTTCAATGAAATTTTTAGCAAAACCAAAGGGAAAAAAACATTCATTGTTTTAGATCAGGAGTCATCCATGAATAAAGGAAGTTAACAAGAAAGTCTGTCTTAGAGGCATCTATCTGTGATCTCAGTGACTTACAAGTGTGAGTCTGAATAGATTCCCGAGAATCACCATTTTAAGACCTGATCGAGAAATCGAGTGACTTGAGATAGTCATCAAGTTTCCCTTTTTTTGGTCTGGGTTACCTCACTCATTGTGGTATTTTTTTTTCTAGATCAATCCATTTCACTGAGATTTTGTATGATCTCATTTTTTAACAGCTGAGTAATTTTCCATTGTGTAAATTTATCATACTTTCATTATTCATACACCGTTACCTGTAGAATACAATTTACTATAATGTCTACTATTTTGAGTAATTATGATATGCCAGGAAGTGTGATGTAATCCTACACTGCATTATTTTTGCTTTTTTCTAACTGATTACAAGATGGATGGAGACGTTTTTGCCTATTTATAAATGATTTACTAGCAACTAGAAACAGTTAAATAATATTTCTAAGTTCCATGAAGTATATATGTATTACATACTTATATTTACGTTTTTCTTGGAGCCTTAATATCTTAATATATAATTTATCATGTATGTATGCATATGTATACATAATTGGATTTTACAAAGGATTAACTTGGTTAAGCCATTTAATATTATACTCTTATAATTTAATTCATTAAATATTTTAGTTATATTCATAATATTAAATAATAATAATTTTATTAAATCTACACCCTATGAAATCTAGATGACAGTATTATAAAATATTTGGATTAATCATAACTTGGTGTATGAAGTGCATAATATAAACTTGATGTAACAGATGCTGAAATCAAAAGGAAGAGGAGGAGTGAAAGACTAAGTAAGGCTCATGATCTTCTCTGTCATAGTTTCTTGACAACAGACGCTCAATACCATGAAATCATGAAGTGGCTTTAGCTCTCTCATTTTCATCTTTCTTTTAGAGAGAGCAGAATGTTTCATCAGATCAAGAAGTGATTCATCTAGAAATTATCTTTAAAAGATACCATATAATATTAGACCAGTCCATCCAAAGTGTAAATTTTAGCAGATTGTTAAACTGGGAGAAAAAAAAATCACTTCTCAAATTGCAATTTAACACCCTACAACATACTTGTGAAGGTTATAGAGTATGTGCTGTGTAGAGTGTGTGGTGTCACAATGTCCAAAACATGTCAAATAATATTATAATTTTTAGGTTCTTAATAGGGAAAAATGATGAAAGAATTGTATTTAAATTTTTTTTGGTGTCTGTTACCAAATATTAATAGGTTTTTTGATGATGGTAGCATAGTAAGAGAGAAATTTCAATAACCACATTCAAAATCATATTTTTTCACCTTATTGTTAGAATAAGTGTGTGTGTATGCTTGCATGTCTCTCTCTCTCTCTCTCTCTCTCTCTCTCTCTCTCTCTCTCTCTCTGTGTGTGTGTGTGTGTGTGTGTGTGTGTGTGTGTGTGTGTGTAAAATCATAGTATGTGATGCCTGGGAGAGTACAGAGGATGGAGTAGTGAGGAAAGCCTATCCCCATGATGTGCTGACTTAGAGTCATTCAGTGTCAGCTCTGCTGTACTATTGCACTGTAGATGGATATGAGTGAGAAAGACAATGTCATGTCTTTCAGAAAGCTATAAGAAAGGATTTTAAATTGTTCATAATACAGAAGTGATAAATGCTGAGAAAATAAGTATATTCAACATGATTTAAATATGCAGAATTAATGTGTAGAGCATCTCACAATTTACTAGTAATATGCTAATGTATTACTTTAAAAAAGAAACACACATATACAGAAATGGAATACTTAAAAACATAATGGCAACTGAAAGAACATCATATCCCCAATTTGAAAATGGGAAATTCAATAGATCAGGTAAGTTTCAACATGTTCAGAAATATCACACACACACACACACACACACACACACACACACACACACACACACAATAAATAAACAACAAAAAACAACAAACCACTAAAATAACTTTTAGAAAGGAAATCAAGGGCCATTGAGAGAGGTTGGTCAGTAATTGTTTTCTACCCTGTCTGATGACCTGAGAAAGCTGTGGTGCATGTGCATGTAATCACATGTACACTGAATAACAAAGATTACATAATGCAATTGAACAAAATACATGTGAACAGAAATAAAAAAAAAATTATGCCAGGCAATGTGCTTGTTTCTTAATATCCATACTTGTATCTTTAGGTAATAAGACAGACATAAGCCTTTTGTAATTAAAGCTGAGATAATAGTTCAATTCTGAATACCAAAACAACTAACCAACACATGGTAGACTATAACTGTTCTTTCCTGGTTTTGCTCCACAGACTCGGGACCAAGGAAGTGAAGTACAGCCTTTATACGTCTTCTACTTGAATAATAACAGAAGTCATATTTTGATCATAGTCAAAAGTGGTTTGCTTTTAAAAATCCACAATAATAATTTACTTTATTGGAGAAAAATGTAAGAAAATCCCATCTAGAATCTACAAAGTAAGCAAGCTTGGGAGTTTTATGTTGCAGAACATACCTCCACAGCTAACATCTAAGAAGATATTGAGCAAGGGCTAAAGTGTTTGATGCTCTTTATCACCATGAAAGATCTTAGGCATTTTTATCCATACCATATAAAAATAGTTATAAACATGAGGCTTGCAAGAATTACTTTCTTTAAAAAGAGAAAGAAAATGTATTACAAATAAGAGCATAAAGGCAAATTATCATATAGTAATACAATATGAATAAAATCTCATCAGAGCTCAGTTGCATATGTGTCTGGTGTATGGTTGGGGTTAAGACTTCCTCTTGGAGACAGGATAAGAAGGAATAGGATGAGGAACACTGGGAGGGCAGACTGGAAGAAGTGTAATGACTGGACTGTAAAAAATAATAAAATTAAAAAGAGAAGCTCATTAGACATAAGGTATATAAAGTAGAATATTCAAAGTACCTAGATGGATAATATTTTTAGGCACACATCTTTATTCAAGATTTCACATACACTGATCTAGAAAAAAAAAGTCGCTTCTGTTCAAGACCAAAGAATTTTTACAAAATGTACATTTCCATAAGGCCACATCAAGTTAATGATTTGGTAATTGGATTCTCCTCTCTCAGTCACCTAGTTTGTATGAGTAGTATAGATTAGGATTAGTTTTAAATACCAGCTAAAATGTAAGTGTAGTGACATCATTAACAACAGGCATTTCTGTTGAGTTCTCATTATGACTAAAATTGTACTTTTTGGTAAAACATAAAATCTGCTTTTATCAAATGTATAAGATTTCAAATCACTTTACTTGGTAAGTCCTTCTCTTTAAGCAAATATGTTTATAATTTTTAATTCTTTTTTAAGATGTATTCACTTATTGACTCTTCCTTTATGTATTACATACTGACTGCAGTTTTCCTTCTCTTCTCTTCTCCCAGTCTCTTCCCCCACCTCCTCTTTCCCAATTGCTCTTCCTCTGTTTCCTTTCAGAGAATAGCAGACCTCCCTGGGATACCAAGTATATATGGCATATCAACTTATAATAAGACTAGACACATACCCTCAGATCAAGGCTGGAGATGACAAACAATTAGGAGGAAATGGATCCCAAAAGCAAGCATAAGAGTCAGAGACATAGCTCTGCTCCCACTGTTAGAAGCTCCACAAAGACATAAAGTTTCACAATTATAATATATATTTAGAGGACCTAGGTCAGAGAGATCAGAGTAGACATCAAGGTTTAATTAAATTGAGGGCTGAAATCAATAAAATAGAAACAAAGACAGCTATACAAAGAATCAATGAAGATTTGGCTCTCTGAGAAAAGCAACAAGGTAGACAAATCATTATCCAAACTAAAAGACAGGGAATATCTACATTAACAAATCAGAAAGGAAAGGTGGCATAATAACCGAAACTGAGGAAATCCCAAGAATCATTAGGTTATGCTTTGTTATTCTTAATAGATTTCTATGTCTTTTTGAGGGCAGAAGTATAAATCTTAAACTTTGCATTGACCATAAATCTAGTTGATTTTGTGAAAGCCATGTACCTTCCATTGAAATCAGCAACTTCCCTAAGCAGTAACTTATAAGAATATAATCAACATAAAGCTTTAGTATAAAGCAATCAGCAAACCCATTTGCTTGGTGAGTACTATTTTTGCATGGTATCTAATTTACCATTTGATATAAAAATCAAGTCAATTATTTTAAAGACATGTATACAATTACATCATAATAATAGCCATGATACAGGTTGTAATTTAATAGTTATCAAATACTCACTTGAAGAAAGGTTGAAACTCAGTGGTTGGACATTTCTCTAGAAAAAGACTCTGAACTTGTTCCCTGAAGTATTATATATTTCTATTTTGTTCATATCATTTCTCATCTATTGGTAACTTTTCTATGTCAAAATATCTGCGTGGCTATCTAAGAGTATTTGTGGAATAACTTGAAACATGTCTGTCTAGTATTGAGTAGAACCACACCCTTACAACAGAAGAGGACTGTAGAAAACAAGCATAGACTGAATATTGCTACAATGAGAAGAGTGGAAGTAAAAATAAGATTCAAGCAGGAAAACAGGTAAAAATTAGATCTAAACACCAGACAGAAGATCAACACAGAGGCAAAGTGTTTTTAAAATTAATAATTTTAGTACTCAAGGTATTAGACACCATTATGAAAAGTTTTTAAATAATTTATTAGTGATACTCTTTCCCCCATAACTCTGATCGCCCATCAATCTCTCCTTCCCCTTTTATCTCCACCCTCATCTCTTTTACTTACATGCCCTGTGTATCTTTTGCCCACCGTTCACTCCCACCTCTTTCTTATCTTTATCACCGCTCTGTTGTCTTCCCCTCCTCCTCTGTCTTCTTTAATTTGCATGTTACATGCACCATTTGATATATGTTTTTAGTGTAGTTTCCTCTTATTTTTAGCTGACCATATTCTGTGCTCATTTATTAAATGTTGTTCCAACTATATCTTTAGTATGTTTATAAATGTAGCTTGCAGAATCTCTTCTGTTTCTCCATAACACCTTGTGTGAAGCCAAAACTACCTGTCATTTTAAATGTAGTGGACTAAAACTATAGTTTGTATTTGCTTAGGTCAATTTTTTTTTATTAATTTCATTCCGTTATCCTTTACTTCATTGATTCAGTATCACTATTTCAGCGTCCTTTAATAATAACAACTGATTTTTGCTAGGTGGTCCACCTGAACTTAGTCTCCCCCAAAATATAAATTCCAGTACAG
This sequence comes from Rhabdomys pumilio, assembly GCA_030674055.1. Lineage (NCBI taxonomy): Eukaryota > Metazoa > Chordata > Mammalia > Rodentia > Muridae > Rhabdomys > Rhabdomys pumilio. Next base: position 28,476,049 of record JANHMN010000015.1, read on the forward strand.
TTTCTATCTAAAGTATAGTGAAAAAGATATTATTGCCTGCTGTTTAGGGATCTTAATAACTATGTGCTAATAGAGAAAATTAAGAAATGAATTATCAACATCAAAATTGTGGAGGAAGGAAAATTAATTATACAAATTATAGTTAAAAATAATGAAAGAACACAATGGAAAATTGTCATGATTGTGGCAGTTTGGCTGAGACTCAAGATAAAGGAAGATTACTATTTTCAATAGTTAAAGTTGTCTAGCTGCCATAAAAAATTTCATGCCAACAAAGATAAAGTTATTAAAGTAAAATTTACATTTTCAGTAAATGACAGTATAGAGCATTTAAATAAGATATAAATTTGAAATACTAGGATTAAAGTATTTCCTATGAAACTTACCTCTTAGCAATCTATTTGCTTATATGAAAACAGCCAATTTTATAAGTAGATAATTTGCTTTTCTATGTCATCAATATTGAATACAAATCTAAGTCATTAAAATGTGCTTTTAACAAGTGAGAAGTCAACTTTGAATTTGGCTTGGCTAATCTTAGCATTAAGGGACATGATTTGATCATTTTTTTTCTTAAATTTGAAGAATCTGACTTTATCATCATTGAGCTGTAGGGCACCCATGTTAATTCCCTTCACCACTTTGTCCAAATCTGCATGTAAAATAATATATTCATCCTATTTTGGTTAGGATTATATATAACATAGTAGAAACTACATGAAAAACTTATTTCAATAGCATTTGAATAAGTATTCATTTAGATATGTACACATGTGTGTGTGTGTGTGTGTGTGTGAGAGAGAGAGAGAGAGAGAGAGAGAGAGAGAGAGAGAGAGAGAGAGAGA
>JANHMN010000015.1:28476903-28497077 GCA_030674055.1 Rhabdomys pumilio
AGAGAGAGAGAGAGAGAGAGAGAGAGAGAGAGAGAGAGAGAGAGAGACTTTGTGTGCATATGATAAGTGTCCATTGATTAGGCAAATAAGCAATCAGATGCCCACACCCAAGTGTGGAGATGTAGAGATCAGAGCAGGAAGCCATGTGTCTTCCCCTGTCAGTCTTTATTTTATTGACTTAAGACTAGGTCTCACTAGAACTTACAGTTGGGCAAACCTGGCTGGCTAGGAGATTTTCCAAGCCCTGGGGAATTATGTTCGACTGGGAATTAACTGCATGAAATGTTATGTTTCCTGAATTCTGTGTAGTCTAAAGTAAACTTCCTGCTCCTGGATCACTTTAAGATGAACTGACCTTCTGTATCTAGTGGTCCCTTCCTAACAGGAGTGCTACTAAAAATGGTGAGTACTGTAAGGTACTATTTTAACCTAGAGTTCACTGAGAAGAACATTGGGTTTCCATTATTATTTTATTGATATTGGCACTTATAAAGAGACAAAGTCAAGAAGGCAGAGTCTTTGTTACCCTTCTTTCTGTTGTCTCCTAAATTGCAGCTTCTGGAAAGAGTATTCTGTTCTAAGGTGGGAGACTCCCCTCAACCCCCACCAGTGAGGCAGTCACTTGCTCCAGGTCTGTACTAATTTTATCACTGATAGACAGAGACAAAACTGAATTGACTGGCCACATAAATGTTTACCTCCAAGTTTCTGTTTAAGTTTTCATAAGGATAAGGTTGAGGAAGCCCTTGCCTATTATTGCAATTCACAGTTACTAAAATGTAGGCTTCCTTGACTGCAAGAAACAAACAAAATTTTGCTGTGAGTTTCAAAGACAAACCCAGAAACTTCAGCTTATTTGTGCTTGCAGTTAAAATGTATCTCAGTGCCTAAGTAACAAAGGGATAATTTTGGCCAAGAGATAATTGTAATAATTACCCATGTTTGTTATCTTCATATCACATTGGTATGTTATAATAATATATATAATATAATATATAATATATAATAATATATAATATATAATAATATATAATTAGCAATGTGGCTCAGAATCACCCTCCCAGAATCCCAGTCTGACCACTCCAACTATGTCAGATCTATCTACATTATGTTTTATTTTCCCCATTACAGGTACTACATACTAGCCTATTATCTAATAGACAATTACATATAATCTTGTACTTATTGTTTGTTTACCTTTCTCAGGTGTTCATCTCTTCACTCATCAATTGTAATCTCCATCAAATAAACTATTTTATTTTATTTTATTTATAAATAATATCAGAGTCTGAAACAATGCATGGCATATTTCCTGTGCTTTCTAACTAACTGCAGGGGGAAAACTGTTGCAAATAGTTTTGAGCTACATTTCTCTAACCAGAGAATAAATAATACTGTACTTAGGCAATTATAATTTATAAGCCATAATGTTCTATTGGTTCTTATTTTGATACCTTATTCATATTGCTTACTTGAAATAACCTTCTGAACAAACATTTTTAAATTGTCTCTACTTTGTTGAATCCTTCTCTAAAATATATTTCTTTAGTGAGACTTGGGATAATAGAATTCAACCTGTACTTTAGCCTATTTAAGAAAATATATGCAAAAACAATCTATTAGGTGTTAGTTTGCTATATATTGTAGATTTCTACTGCATATCGATTATTTCAATAAACTACATGTTCCATCAATTGTTATTGATAATATTAGCAAGCAAACTGACTTAGTGGGGCATAAATCCAAATGAAAAATTAAGTAACTGTCCTAATTGGCTTTTGAAAATGTTATATACTTTCTTGCATAAAAATCTGGAGGGATATTCACAGTCTCCCTTGGATGCTGGAAGTATAGAATATTTTATAATGGCCTGTGATGTTCTTCTTTAATCAGCTCCTAATAACAATTTCAGCCATCAATATCTATGTCGAATAATCCACACTACAACCTTATAAGGCTATGTGGATATGAAGTGAACGTGGGGTACAGCACAGGAAAGCCATTAACTTCAGCATCTATTCCATCATCTCTATTAGTAAATATTACCTCCAACAAAGGCATTGGCAAGTGCTCTGACTGCTCATAACCATGATGAATGTGCTACAAATAAACTTGCAGCTGAACACCGTGTTCTCTAAGCTGTTCATGTAAAACACGTATGCCATAATGTATGCAGTACACAGATAGCAAGAAAGCAGGGAAGTGGAAAGCGTATTCAGAACGAACACAGGAAGATGACATTTCTGTGCATGAAAAACAGACTAAAATAAATACATGTAGTTCAAAGAAAGTGATTATATACATTTTAAGACATTTTAATAACTCTTGAAAAGTGACATAGGCTTAGCTATTGAGAGTTCCCCATCGGGAGCTTTTAGTAATTAATCACACTGGAGTATTTGATTAGAAATTCTTTAGTTGGCAGACACAGAATTTAGAAGCCCTTCTTGAATTTCTTGGTTTTTCTGTTTCCTGTTTCTCTACTGAAAGCTATGATGGGTTTACTTCTGTACTCTCATTATGAATCTGCTGTTGTATTCCTGACTCAGAATATAAGCTTCTAAAAGTTAAGGATATGTGCTTAATTAATAATGACAGAGCATATATTAGGTGACCATTAAATACATGAAAATACATAATTATTTAATAACTCAGGACCATTGATATGCTAATCCTATGTAAAAAAAACCAAATTGTTAAAATCCAACAATGAAGAGTGTCAAAATTAAAGATACAATACAATGATAGGTATAACATTCTAATACTGAATAATAAAAGTTGCTTTAACAATTTGTGAAAATGATAATTAAGTATTCATTGCTATTACTTCTAGAAACTTCTACCTATCCAAGCCACATAGAAACCTTTATTTTCATGTGCAAATTTCCCTTTATGCCATTTCTCTTTTCATTTAAAACTTTGTATAGCCAGGGTCCAGACTATCTTGATGGGCACTGCCTGAACTGCTCCTCTTTCTGATGTTGACATTCTGACATTCAGATGTGGCCAGTGCTGATGTCTCTCTTCATGTTGCTCATATCATGTGGACATCAGAGTCATATAATACAAACCTCAGAACAACCTGGACTTAGTGATCATACATTTTCGTTAAACTAGATTATTGTCTATTAAAGAAGAGAATGGAGGAATAATTTACATACCATCTGTTTTGGGTATATGCACCCAAGATAGAAGAAAATACTATGGCTGTCTTCCCACAGGTCTCAGATACATCATAAAGAATTGTTCTTCAAGCAGCAATATACATTGAAACACAAAAGTTATGTTATTAAACATCTTATGATTTGTAACAAGTGGTTACAGGGTTTCTTTACTAGTATTATATGTAAATATATAAATATATACTATGTAATAATGACCTGTTTTCTTAGCACTAATTGTAAGATATATCCTCAACTTAGTAGGGTATTATGACTTAAACTGATACTAATTATTTCATATGTTCTATGTTAATTTCCCTGTTACCATGAAAGATGTACAAATATATATATATATATATATATATATATATATATATATATGTATATATATTTACTGTTGCTATGCTATCTTTATTTCAAGTGATTTAATTTTTTCCTAAATGATTGTGTGCTTTAGCTATATTTTTCCTCATACAGCTTCTATATGTAACTATTTATTTTTCTCTCTGTGCACATAATTAAATATACAATCTGCATCATATTACAGTCACTCATCTGGCTTAGAAATCTTATGTGCCCATCATTCATGAAATTGTAATGGAAGAGGTTTATGGGCAAGAATAACAGCTAAAGGGCTTTATCATGTGATTTTTTTTTTGTTCTTCCCATGGTGGATGTAGATATCCCTTGACTCAGTTGCTACTGCCAACTCATCCAAGTCTTCTTTTGTGTGATCAACTTATAATTTTTATAATTTCATTCATCTCACTAGTAATTTCCTAGTAAGGGGTAATTACTGGTCGAAACAGAATCCTCAGACACATACTCTCACCTGCTGTCTAATTAGAAGCTTAATTATTCCTGAAAAACTTTGGGTTAGCAGTTCAAGTGTGAAATTCCGCATTAAGAGTCCAAGGCCTTGGGTATATTGCAATGCTGAAGATGTTAAGTTGTGCCTTACACATAAAAATACTTGATAGGTTCAAATTCAAATAACATTTTAAAGAACTAGCCAAATTACTTAGCCATAATCAAAAAAGCTTCCACTGAAGTAGAACGGAACAAATACAGGAGCGCAAAATGTTCAGAGATGTAGAGACCTCGAGGCACCCAGTTTAAATGTGATGTCACCATCAAACCTCACCGCTTGAGGCCCAAGGAATTTTGCAGAAGAGATGAAAACATTGTAATATAAATTTTTCTTTCTTTCTCTTTTTTTTTTTTTACATTACAGGTCTATTGCTTATATATTATGGTTTCTAATTGTGTGTTTTTATGGTTTTCTTTTTACTGTATGTGCATATGTGTGTTGGAATGGGTCCTTTTTATGCTCATTTGTTCTGTTTTGTTTTAGATTTTAACTTGCATGTTTGAGGAGAGAGATAGATCATGGACTTGGACTGGTCGGGAGAATCTGGAGGATAAAAGGAGTGAAGAATTGTAATCAGAATAGTTTGTTTAAAAGATATATTTCAATATAAAAGAAAAGATGAGAAATATTAACAAACTATACACCCAAAAACACAGTAACAAAATTAAAAACTTGGTAATGCCAAGTGTCCTGAAGGCGCTGTTTTTCAGAGTTCTGGTGCTTGGACAACCTGGTCTGAACTTTCACTGCTGTTGATGCCCATTCACTGAACAGCTTGTGTTACGCTTATGCTTCTTACTGTTAAAGGCCTCTCTCCAAAAGCTAGAGCTGGGATAAGACAAAAGCTAATGTAAACAAGAATGAAATTAATGCAAGTTCTCTGGGAAAAACAGTTATGCAGAAAACTTGAGTCTTTCCTAAGAACTTATTATTTAAATAAACATTCTGATAACTAATGTGTGTTATTAGTAAGCACGAGAAAGAGGATTTGAGAAGAGTTATTAAAGAAGAAAAACTTAGGGAAATTTTAGATGCTGACAAGCTGTGATTGGATTGCTAAGATTTTAGGTTCAACATTAGAAACAAGGATCTGATAATTCAGATCCTACTATAAAAGACAATACTTAAAAACACCTGGAAAGTCTAGATGAAATGGATGGTTTTCTAGACAAGTACCACATACCAAAGTTAAATTAAGAGCCAGTAAACTATCTAAACAGGTCCATTTCTCATAAGTAAATAGAAGAAAATATTTAAAAACCTTCAAACCATATAAAAAAAAAAAAAAGCCAGGGCCAGATAGAATTAGTGCAGAATTCTACCAGACCTTCAGAGAAGATATGATAGCAATATTCCTGAAGCTATTGCATAAATTAGAAACAGAAGGAACACTACCTAATTCATTCTACGAAGCCACAGTTACTCTGATACCTAACTACGCAAGTACCCAACCAAAAAAGAACTTCAGACCAATCTCACTTATCAATATTGATGGAAAAATACTCAGTGAAATTCTTGCAAACAGAATCCAAGAACACATCAAAACCATCATTCACTACAATCAAGTAGGTTTTATCCCAGTGATATAAGGTTGATTCAATATATAAAAGCCCATTAACATAATCCACTATATAAACAAATTCAAAGAAAAAAATCACATGGTCATCACCTTAGATGCAGTAAAAAGCATTTGAAAAAGATACAATACCCCTTTACGTTAAAAGTACTGGAGAGATCAGGAATTCAAGGCCCATACCTAAACATAATAAAAGCAGTTAACTGAAAACCAACAGCCAATATCAAATTAAATGGAGACACACTTGAAGCAATCCCAATAAAATCTGGGACAAGACAAGGATGTCCACTCTCTTCATATCTTTTCAATATAGTACTTGAAGTGCTAGCCAGACCCATAAGACAACAAAAAAAGATCTCTTGGTAAAGAAGAAATAAAAGTATCACTATTTGTAGATGATTTGATAGTATATAAGAGTGACCCCCCAAAATTCTACCAGAAAACTTCTTCAGCTGATAAACAACTTCAGCAAAGTGGCCAAATATAAAATTAACTCAAACCAATCAGTAGCCTTCCTTTATACCAATGATAAACAGGCTGAGACAAACAACTCCCTTCACATTAGCCACAAATAATACAAAATATCTTAGGGTGACTCTAACCAAATGAGTGAAAAACTTGTATGACAATAAATTCAAGTCTTTCAAGAAAGAAGTTGAAGAAGACCTCAGCAAATTGAAAAATATCCCACGTTCATGGATTGGCAAAATAATACAGTAAAAATGGCCATCCTACCAAAGGCAAACTACAGATTCAATGAAATCCCCATCAAAATCCCAACACAATCCTTCAAAGAAATGGAAGGAGCAATTCTCACATTCATCTGGAAGGACAAAAACAAACAAACAAACAAACAAACAAACAAAAACCCAGAATAGCAAAGACAATTCTTAACAATAAAAGAATGGCTAGGGGAATCACCATCCCTGACCTCAAGCTTTACTGCAGAACAATAGTGATAAAAACATTATAGTATTGCTACAGAGACAGACACATTGATCAATGGAATAAAACTGAAGACCCAGAAATAGAACAACATACTTACAGATACTTGATCTTTGACAAAGAAGCCAAAAATATAGAATGGAAAATAAAAAGAAACTTTAATAAGTGGTGCTGGTCTAATTGCCTGTCTGTATGTAGAAAAATGAAAATAGACCCATATTTGTCACCATGAACAGAGCTCAAGTCCAAGTGGATCAAGGACTTCAACATAAAATCAGATACACTGAATCTAATAATAGATAAACTGGGAAAAAGTCTTGACCACATTGGAACAAGGGGTAATTTCCCAAAAAGAACTCCAAAGGCTTATGCTTTAAGATGAAGAATTGAGCCGGGCAATGGTGGCGCACGCCTTTAATCCCAGCACTTGGGAGGCAGAGGCAGGCGGATTTCTGAGTTCGAGGCCAACCTGGTCTACAAAGTGAGTTCCAGGACAGCCAGCCAGGACTACACAGAGAAACCCTGTCTCAAAAAACCAAAAAAAAAAAAAAAGATGAAGAATTGATAAATGGGACCTTATGAAACTGGAAAGCTTCTGTAAGGCAAAGGACACAGACAATAGGACAAATCAGCTACCTTACAGTTCGGGAAAAAAAAATCTTTACTAACCTCACATTCGATAATCAGCTCTTATCCAAACTATATAAAGAACTCAAGAAACTAACCACCAATAAACCAAACAAGACAATCAAAAAAATGGAGCATAGAACTAAACCAAAAATTCACAACAGAGGAATCTTGAATGGCTGAGAAATGCCTAAAGAAATGTTCAAAAGCCTTTAGTCATCAAGGAAATGTAAATCAAAACGATTCTGAGATTCCACCTTACACCAATCAGAATGGCTAAGATCAAAACCTCAGGTGACAGCACATGTTGGCAAGAATGTGGAGAAAGAGGAACACTCCTCTATTGCTAGTGGGATTGCAAACTAGTACAACCACTCTGGAAATCAATCTCGAGGTTCCTCAGAAAATTGATAATAAATCTTCATGAAGACCCAGCTATTCCACTTTTGGGAACATACCCAAAAGATGCCCCATCATTCCACGGGCCATGTGTTCCTCTATGTTCATTGTGGCCTTGTTTGTGATAGCCAGAAGCTGGAAACAACCAAGATGTTCCACAACAGAAAAATGGAAACAGAAAATGTGGCTCATTTACACAATGGAAATACTTCTATACAGCTATTAAGAACAAGGACATCCTGAGTTTTCAGGCATATGGATGGAACTAGAAAATATCCTGAGTGAGGTAACTCAGTCACAAAAGAGAACACATGGTATGTACACACTAATAAGTGGATATTAGTTAAAAAAAAAAAGTATGGAATACCCAAGAGACATTCCACAATTCCACAGAACTCAAAAAGTTCAAAGAGATGAAGGGCTCAAGTGAGGACATCTCAGCCCCACTTGGAAGGGAGAAGAAAGCAATCACAAGTGGGGAAGAAGGGATCTGGTATTGGGTAAGGGAAAAGGACTGAAGTCCTGAGGGCCAGCAGAAAGAATGGAATCAGGCAACTTTGGATGGTAGGAGGTTGATGTGACCCTCCAAAATGCACCAGAGACCTGGGAGGTGAGGGACTCTCAGACTCAAAGGAACTTAGATGAAATGCCCAACAGTAGGGAGAGGGAACTTAGTAGAACTCACCTATGCATGAAAACAGGGCATCAAGTGATGGAGGGGTTGCCATTCCACAGTCAAAACTCTGTCCCACAATTGTTCCTGTCAGAAAGAACTGCAGGGACGAAAATGGAGAGGAGCCTGAGGAAAAGAAATTCCAGCGATAGGCCCAAAGTAGGATCCAGCTCAAGGGGAGGTGCTAAGGCCTGACACAATTACTGAGGCTATGTAACACTCACAAAAAGGTACCTATCAGGACTGTCCGCAAAAAGACCTAACGAGCTGCTGAAAGAGTGAGATGCAGATATTTGCACCCAACCAATGGACAGAAGCTGCTGACCCCTGTGGTTGAAATTTGGAGAAGCTTTAAGAAGCTGGAAGAAGGGCGACCCTGTAGGAAGACCAGCAGTCTCAATTAATCTGAATCCCCGAGATCTCTCGAACACTAGATCACCAACAAGGCAGCACACACAAGCTGATATGAGGCTCCCAACACATAGACAACAGAGGACTACGGGTCTGGGTTCAGTCAGAGAAGATGCAGCTAATCCTCAAGAGACTGGAGACCCCAGGAAATTTAGAGGTCTGGTTGGGTGGGTGGGGTGAGTGGTAGGGACATCCTTGTGGAGACAGGAGTGTGGGTTGGAGGTTTTACTGGGGGTGGAGAATAAAATCGGGAGTGTGAATGAATGAATGAATGAATGAATCAATCAATCAATCAATCAATCAATCAAAAAAGGTTTTAGAAAACTTTAGAAACACAGAATTTGTGTGTATAGGAAGAGATTTTAATCATGCAAGTTTATGGCAAGACTTGGTAGTTTCCTGGAGGCAAAAGTAAGCAGTTTTATGAACCCTGATGTTCTCCTGTTCTTTACAGATTTGTAATAAATATAGAAATCTTATTGAAAGTATTATTCAAGATAGAGACACAGAAGAAGGCAACCTGGGTCAGTGAACTGCCTGTCTTCCTGAACAGACTTCTTAGAAGACCAGACGTTACTAATAGACAGCCCTTGCTTAAGCAAAGGGGCTAAAAATATTTTAAGAATCAAAGAAAAAGGATGGTGGTCTTATGCCAAATATAAAATAAATATAGAGGAAAGAAAGGAAGAATTTAAGTGAGGGTTAAAGATTGAACTTTTGTAGAAAGCCAAGTTTGATATAATAGATGGTAGGAAATAACTTTGATCTGTTAATCTTATGTCAAACTGAAACAAAATCAAATTCAAACAGAGTCATCCAGTCTAAACATTTCTGTAACTGCAAGGCTTTACAACATCAGTCTTAAGAAAGAAGATATTGAGTTGAAAGAAAATTGATTTTATCATAATATTAATTTAGTTCCTATAAAAGTGTTGTTTGTTCGCTTTGTTCCTCTTTCAAAATTCTTATATAATCAAGGAAGACTTTAGAAGAAAACGTAGTTTGAAAAGCTATGTAATAAATGTACAGAATTTCTGAGGAAATGGTTTTATGTATAAATAAAGCTTGAAAGAGACAAAAGTTGTCAGAGTAGGAAAAGCCATTCTGAGATGTGCTTCCTCTCGGCCCTGTCTCTCATGAAGCGAACAATGTCCCATATATGATCCTTTCTTTCCTTTCTCAGGTCTGGAAAAGTATGGCGTCCATACTTTTCCAGACCCAGTCCTCAGCCGAGGCTGGTCCCTGGTCAAAAGTATAAATACTGTTCTTGCAGCAGACAAGGGTTCAGATCCATTCTCAGGCTCACAATTGCCTGTAACTCCAGCTGCCGTGGGATCTGATGCTTATGGAATCTTCAGGCACACTCAAACACATACATACATACATACATACATACATACATACATACATACATACATTTTTTGGTTGATTCTTCCTTTGATCAGATAAAAATGTCTTTCTTTTTCTGTTCATTACTTTTGCTTTCATGTCTGCTTTATGAGACATACAGATAGATCCCTCTTTCTTACACCAGATTGGTCTACTTATAGTGCTGAGCCCTGATGATACGTTGAATTCCATGTTAACAGCAAAACATGTTTTTATTTTATGCTTTTGTTGTTAATTAACCCATTCAACTAACCTGGATCTCTTGATTGATGAGGTGAGAGAGTTGAGAAGTACATTTACACTTATTTTTGGAAAGTGTGTATTGGTTGTTGCTGTTTTTTGCTTTTGTTTATTTATTCATTTGCTTTCCTTAGTGCGATTTTGTGTGTGTGTGTGGTTTTTTTGTTTTTTGTTTTTTTGTTTGTTTGTTTTTTGTTTTTTGCTTTGTATTGTTTTGTTTTGTTTTTTTTGTATTGTTTTGTTTTTGTTTGTTTTGTTTTTGTTTTCTTTATTGGATATTTTATTTACATTTCAGATGCCAATCCCTTTCCCCATTTCCCCTCCCTAGAAAACCCCTATCCCGTGCCCCCTTTTTCATTTGGCTTTTATACAATTTTTTTAAATATTAATCAAAGGCTTTATAAGTATGGTAATGCTCAATCAGAAGTGTAACCTAATACCCAACCTAGCTATGTAAACTATCTTTGACTGGTAGAGACACATGAACTTCTGCCTCCATGGATTTTGTGTGTTTTAATAATTAAAAATTTATGTTTTATTCTTTTTGTTTCTCTGGGCTTTCCCTATATTTATTTTCATTCTGAAGTATTTCTTCTAGTATTCTCTAATATGTTTGGTTGATGGATCTTTTGGTTATTTATTGCACTGAAAGATTCTATTTCGTCCTCAACTATGGCAGATAGTTTTTTGGTTGTTTTGTTTTGGTAAAAGTAGTCTGTGAGGGCATATGTGATCTTTTTGAACTACTTTTTCAGGGCACAGCACCAGGCTGCTCTGGTATTAAAAATGTACACTGAGAAATCAATTGTTATTCTGATGTGCTTTCTTTTATACATGACTAGTTTTTTTTTCCCTCTCACTGATTATGATTATCCAATTTTGGTTCTATTTTCATTTAAGCTGTATTTTTGTTTAGTATTTCTAGCTCTTTACTTGATTCTTTCAAGTCCTATGCTTTATTTGTAATTTTGTTCAGTTATTTGTTCATATTTTATGATTCACAATTAGAATTTTATCTCTGCCATATTTAGTTAATTCAGATGTTTTCTATATTCTGTTAGAATTCCTGAAATTCTTTGATTATGAATGTAATTATTCTTTCAATTATGTGTCCTGAGTGTTGTCTAGGTAGTTCACTTTGGAGAACACTTCTGTAGGACTGGTAATCTTTGCAGGAGACTTAAAGTCTTGGTCTTTCATAATGCTTCTGTTTTCACAGAAGGGCCTGGGTATGTGATGTATTTTATTTTTGTGCATCTGATATAGATTCCAGATGGGCCTTGGTCCATGGCTGAAAATGGAGTAAGTATGCAGCAATAGACCAGTTAGACCTTGACAGAGTACATGAATATGTTTGTTACTGGACTTGGGCTTAGAGGACAGCATAGGTCTAGAAACCTGGTTCAGACTCAGTAAGGGATCTTACAAATGTGAATCCACCTGGGACTGAGAGAATACAGGTCACAGATGCAGCTACTGCCTGTTAATAGGGGATGCAGTGTAGGAAAAAAATAAATCCTATTTATATGAGGTCATGCATATAGCTATATGTAAATTAATCCTGTTTCGTGCCAAGATTTTTTAGCAGAAAATTAGGTTGTCTCTGGGGACAGAATTAGAGATATGTGAAAAGAACTTGTCACTTGTTATTTAATTTTTAAAATTCTAATTGTTGTCATTTTTTAAAAGAGCATAGAAAATTTATATACCACCTTAGGACATTTCACTTCATCATTCATTCTCGGATTTGTTTCTCGTAACTTCATTTGATTTGTGGTTTCTCATAAGAGTGAACCACAACACCTTTAGTATCTCGGTACCTTCTGAAAGTTTATTCCACAAATTGTAACGATCTTTAACTTAAAGCCCAGACTATGTTCTTCCACATCACATCTAATAAACAACACCTAATGATTTCTTGCTAGGCTAGCTATTAACATTCATGGAGAGTCTATTACTGGAGTTGATTACCTTGTGTATCAAAGTGACAGATCTATAGCCGTGATGACAGTATTTCAGCTCACAAGCACCCATGGCCAATTAATCCCTTATGAATCTGACCAGAGTTAGCCGGTTGTGACAGCTTTGGAAGTGTGTCAGCTCTCCTTGATAAAGGACACCGCAGTATTTAAACTTACATTAGTATCTTGGAGAGGCTTTTTCAGTATGACTTTAATGCTGTTTTTTAAAAAAGGGGAAGAAAGGTCAGAGCATAGAATAATGTATAGGTCTCAGAATCAAAAGAGCACAAAACTTGGCTATAAAGCAAATGCTATTTTCACTTAAAAATATGTAATTATAAATGTCTTTCAATAAAAATCTCTAACAATCATTTAGTGTTTTAGTAGGTAGCAGCAGAGCCTATATATGCCACCAATGCACAATGTAACAAAGGTCTCTGTTTCTATGGAAACTACAGTCACCTAAAATTGAGCAAATTCTACAGTTTTGCTTCAAAATTTTATATCTTTCACAGAAATAAATGATGCCTCTGCCTGCAAATAATAGTATTGACTATAGTTGTTTTTTCAGCTTTAGAATAATACTAATGCACAGTAACTTACTTCCTGCATACTTTGTTTTTTACTCAATAAATAAATAAAGGAAGAAGTCATTACACAAAATGATTTTATAAATAATTCATCAGTATTGTCAGTGAACAGCTTACCTAGGGATAGAGGGGTCATGAATCTTGGAGGAAAACGTAAAACTATTACTTTACTAAAGCAGAATAATTCCTAAATGTATTCTAAATATTTATCATTATACCCACAGGTAAGTGTAGGTCTCAGCCTTAGTGAATATCTTTTCTTTGCAATAATAGACATCATTATAAAAAACCAAAATTTATTAAAATTCATAGTTGTGGAGCCCAGTCTTAACTGGGATATCTACAACACAACTCCTGTACCTAAGGTTAAGAAATTACTGCAGAAGGGAGAGAGGAAATACTTTTTCAGAGGCAGAGAAACAGGAGATTGGGTGTCCTAAAAATGTCAGAAGCTACACTCATTAAGTCTCACCAATATGGCTAACTACATAGAACCTAAACAAGGACAAGAACAACATACACTCTACCTAAGTGAATGACAAATAGATTTGAAAGTCCAACTAACATGGACTCTAAATATCTGAATTTCAGCTGAAGCAGTTCATTCAATATGTAACAACAGTTGCATATGCATATATTCATAGTGAATGTTTGTTTCTTTGGATTATTGACAATAGCCGAGAATAAAAAATCATAGGAGTGCAACTTATTAAGAACAAGATATTAAATTAGCAATAATTCTATGAGTCTAGATGTTCCACAGTACAGAAGAGTGACTAAACTCAACAAATTTGTGATGTATGATATTATTCTTTACATATGATATGCACGCTAAAGGGATGTTGTTTAGATCAGTGCATATGAAATTCATGAGTAAAATTATTAGTATAGAAAAGATAATGGAATAAAAATTTTTAAAAATATTTTCCACTCTTTTTTTATCAGAGACTGATATATTTGTTATATGATACATACTCAAAGATGCTGTATATGGTCAAACAAACAGGTTTGGGAGCCTAAATAGGGTCTCCTCCAGAACAAGAATTGTTTAATGTATACTATAAACGAAAAGCATATTCTCAACAGTTGATTTAATCACTTTAACTTACTTCTACCAATAATCCTGTGAAGTTTGTTTGTCTTAAAACCCCATACCAATGGTATTCTTTTTCATTTAGGGTGGTTTTTTTTTTTAATCCATTGGTAAGCTGTTTTTTGGCTCTAACATAACCTTGTCTATACTGTATCTGGAATTGAGTTTAATTTCATTATCTTACTTAAAAATGCTATATTACTTCTAGATATAGAAAATATAAAAATGCTATATTACTTCTAGATATTATATTCTAAACTAAACAACAACAACAAAAATTTCATCACAGGCTCTAAAGAGTAATATGAATAATTAATCTTTAAAAATAATTCTCATCTCCTAATTAAGTATAACTCAACAACTTTATAACACATGAGAATATTTATGAGAACCATGGATATATAGCAATACAGAAATACCATGAAAAGTATCTACTAAGACCATAAATGCTTAAGGCAAAGTTAGCATGATTTAAATTATAAAACAAAATCATCACCTAATTACTCCTGTCATGTGGGACTGTGTGAATATGGCAGCCTTAAAAACTATGACACCAAGAAAAGTTTCTGAGAAGGTGTCAAACAAAATTAATTGAAAGCCAACAAATTAAAAACATAAGAGGGGTTTCTGAAGTACTTCCTCATGCTATCTAATAGGACTTTAGTGTATTTTGTGATGTCACGGATGCATTGGTACCAAACAGAACATGCAAGCTCTGAACTGCAAATATAAACGAGACATGCAATATCATTAAATACTACCCATAGACCTCTACTTACCATTGATAGTATTGCTCTCTAAGAATTTATTTTTACTAAATAGAAAGTGTTCAATTGTTATAGAAGTGTAATTATTTAATAATGGTATTCTAGACTGTCAATATTCCCCTAACGCTTTTCCTCGGTAGATAAGGAAGAATTAATATATCTTAAAATAACAGAAATATTTTTGTGTATTTTTGATAATCTTCTGTTAGAATGTTTGATTTTAAAATTTGTGGTTTGAGTAGTTGAATTTTGTAAAAAAAAAAATTTTAGTGACTTTTGTTTGAGATTAGGATGGAATTTCCAACAGTTTCTAAATATGCCTTAAGCTAACTATTGACATTTTATACTATGAAATTGTTGAAAAACTGTATTTTTATAATTTATGAATGTGAAGTTGAAACACTGATTAACTGACAGAGTTTGAAGATGTATGTCATTCTACAGTCTCAAAGATAAGTCAAAATTTAATTCTTTATGGAAAATAAATAGTACATAGATGTTTTCTCAACACACACTTACCTTCAACTCTAATAAAATGTAAAACTTATATCTATACCAAGGCATTGTTTAAGATAGAGAAATGATTTAATGTCTAGTAAAGATAAGGCATATATCATAAAACTTCTTGATAGTAGAAAAAAATTAAAGACGCTCTGAACAATGGCTTATTTAATTTCTGAAAAGAAATTCTCATACTAAAATTATTTTGTTAACATATTGTGGAATTTATTGTGGGAGAAAATGTGTGGGAAAATAACAACAATGAAGAAGCTTGTAATACTGGATTTGAATTCAAATGTATTCATCAATTTGATACCCCTCTACTTTATATTACTAAACACTTTGAAGTTATTTTGCCTTTTGCTGTACCATACTTGTGTTGTCCATTCATGTACTAGGAGTTGTGTTCCTACATAGACAGTGTTTTCTAAGTATTAGTTCCTGTCCAATGTACTTGGGAGGTTGTTTATGCCAGAGAATGTTTTTAGAAAATAAAAGAGTGTTGGAAGACATATGCAAACATCAAGCCAGACAAATTAATAACATTTAAAAATTCCTTCCATGCAAACTTAGGAAAAAAATTCACATTAGCACAGAATAAAGGAAGAAAGATAAGGAATGAATATATAATACTTGAACTTCAAAAATGCTACATGACAAAAAGACGTAAGGAGACTAGGAGAGGGCCTAAGAAAAGAAGTCTTAATTCCAGAAGCTACTACAGATCCTTAAAAGGTGTTCATAGATTTTACCATATATCCAAATAAGTCATCACCCACAATGGAATATTGGAATAAACTTGCATAATGCTTGTTGATGTGATTTTTTAAAGGTGGAAGTGCTCTGGGGTCTCCAATGGAGGAGTTAGAGAAAAGACTGAAGGAGCTGAAGGGGTTTGCAACCTCATAGGAAAAAAAACAATATCAACCAACCAAACCCCCCCGCCCACAGAGTTCTCAGGGACTAAACCACCAACCAGAGAGTACACATTCAAGGACTCATGACTCTAGTCTTATATGTAGCAGAGGATGCCCTTGTTGTGCATCAATAGTAGAAGAGGCCCTTGGTTCTGTGAAGGCTTGCTGCCCCAGTGTAAGGGAATGCAAGGGCAGGCAGGCAGAAGTGGGTGTGTGAGTAGGGGAACACCCTCACAGAAGCAAGGGGAGAGAGGGGGGATAGGGGATTTCTGGGGCCTAGGGAGAACTAGGAAATGGGATAACATTTGAAATGTAAGTAAATATCCAATAAAGTAAAATAAAATGAAATAAAATAAAATAAAATAAAATAAGTGCTCACCATCACAAAAAGAACTATCTTGTCAAAACAGGTTATACTATGATTTTATGAAGTAATTGGTTTTATTTCCTCGACTCTGTCTTTGTCTTCTACTTTTGAGAGAGGTGGTCACATCACTTTTCTCCATGATAGGCGATTTATAACACATTAATGAATGGAAAACTTCCACCTTCAGTAGATATGGTAATAAGTAGAAAACATACACAAAATTAGAATTCTGAATAAAATCAGAATATCTTTGAGGAAATAATAATCATATTACTGGTATCTTAGATAATAATTTCACAAAATGCTTGTTAAAACACTTATGAATAACAAACCACGGTCTTTGCAGCTAACATAAAATAGTATGTTGAATTGTACAAAGTGTACACAAAAAGAATACATGAAAACATATTTTTAATTATGTCTATTTTACTAGTGTTCAAATTTTTGTATAATAATCACCATTACATTTCTTATATGATAAAAATAAAATGAAACCTCCCTATAAATTAGTAGGTGTTGTCCAGCCTATATCTCCAAATTTCTGATGATGCAGAGTCCATGCAGTTCTGGTTAATGTAACCCAGTTGAGAACTTGTTGTTGATTTCCATTTATTTTCCTAATTATCCCATAAGCCAAAAATCAGCTGAGTCACATATTTGAAAATACTTAATGACTTTTGAGTGATATGATACAGAATACATTGAACACAATTCTGTGTAAAATTGATTGTATCTTGATTTTTGTAAAGCACAAGCTTCAGTTATATAAAATATTATTGTATAAACATCACATTTTATTTCATAATATACTATATAAGTGAGGCCTAGGTAGACTCATAACTAAAGCCTTGAAATATATTTTAATCCTGTTGCTATGAAACTAAAACTTTCCATCCTATTCATTATTATGAAAATGTACACCATCTTATGCCATAGACTTTTAGAAAACAGAGAGGCAGATTTGACAGCATAAATGTTTTATCAACAGATTTTGGGCAGATATACAGCAAGAAAAGACCAGTTAAACATAGAGCTATTAAGCAAGAGCCATACAATTGTAATTATGATAAAATAAAAAATGTATTTAAAATAAATGAGAATGGAATAAATTATTTATGAGAAGGATAAACAAAGAAAGAAAGAAAGTCATAGTGAAGGCAATCACAAGCTAATATCTTACCTGTGACTTAGCCTAAAAAATTTTAAATCAAATTAATAAAATAAAATAATATAAAATGTTTGAGCATAAGTACTTATACTTAAAATACAATGCCGGGTTTAACACAACTATTATTGCCATATCACTGATTACTTATTGAAAGGCTCTATAAAGTATTAATTTTAAATCCCACTATATATGAGAAAATGTATTTTATATGCATAATTGTAGCATAGTTTAATAGGACTGTATGTTATTCTGAGAAATTATTCTATTAAAAATATATTTGTCTTCCTCTATTCCTTCTTTCAAAACCTATCTCTACTTGATACCTCCAATAATGAAAAGAAAGAGAGAAAAAAGAAATTAAAGTGAAAGTCAATAACATGATTCCAAATAATGTTCTGCTATACTCATAGATTAGAGTCTAGCCCGATCATCACCCAAGTGCATGGATAATCAAGCAAGTGATGGAAGCAGATGCAGAGACCCACAGCCAAACACTAGGTTTAGGGAACCTCAAGGAAGATGGAGAAGGACTGTATAAGCTAGGGTAGTCAAGGACACCAGGAGAGCACAGAGTGCAGAATCAACTAATCAGTGCTCATAGAGGCTCACAAACTAAAGGAACAATCAGCAAGTCTGTATGTGTGTGATCTAAGTCCCGTACACACATACCATGGCTCTATAGCTTGATGTCTTGTAAGACTTTTAACAGTGAGAGTGGGGATGTCTCTGACTTGCATGCTCTTGGGACCATTTTTTTCCCCAGGGGTTTGTCCATCATCATATAGTATCTTCTTATACTATGTTTGCTTGGTATCTCTAGAAAGCCTGCTTTTTTTCTGGAGGGAAACTTTGGAGGGGAAGTCAGTCTGGAAGAGGTGGTCTGGAAGGAGTGCAGGGAAAGGAAATTGTAGTCACTATATATTGCATGAAAAAATGAACAAATTTTTAAAAACAGCATGTTTATTTTTCTTTTTGTAAATTTGTATTCTTTGAAGTAACGCACTTCATTTATTTAAGACAGTGTATTGGAAATTCTAAGTGGGAATCTGCCAAAATAAATTGAAGTGTTTAATCAAGAATATAGTAGATTTTTACATTTTTAAACCTAGAATTTCCATTAATCTCAAATTGTTTTAATAGCAAATAAAAAATACAAATAAAACTCATACCAAAAAAATCTTCTGTAAAGAACTTGAGGAAATTTTTTTTAAAAAATACTTTTTCTATTAGACAATAAATATGAAAACCCGATGTACTTCATATCAGAAAACTTCTCAATTTTATAATTGATAATATAGGACTTTATGTTTAAACACCTTCTTGCTCCTCCTTCATAGAACTTTGAAGTACCTACTGTCTACATGTGTAAACTATTGCCTAGTCTCAAGGCTGGCCCAGTCTTTGCTCTGTCTAATGGAACTTGACTGTAAAATTCTACTGACTAGGCCTCCAGAATTCCCATAAAATCATATGGGAAACCCAGCATGTCTTACCAAATTATAGCAATTGAGCACATTTTTATTTATATATACTCCATTTAGTTTTCCGTCATAGTAAGTTTTGATAATAAAAAAAAACTAGCGTTAATTAGTAGAGATTATAAATCAACTTAGAAGTAAACAGAAAGCCATAATCAAAGATGAATGCCATAATTTTTTTCTTTTTATAGTCAATTTTACTGTACCATTTTGGTAGGAAATGTACAGTTTTAACCCATAAAGCAAATGATGAGCCTGAGAATGTAGACTGTGCACTTTCTAGCTCTAGTATGAATAGGGTAATTCAGAAATCTGACTCTATGCTATTCAACAGGATGTTTGGCTGCAATTATCCTTATTTTTCATAAAAATGGGTTCAGACTCTTACTAAAACTATGGCTGATAAAGCTACAGCAATCATAAGGAAAGAATCTTCATAAGTTCACCTAGTAATGGGCTAATTATGAGAATCCTCTGAAATCCATGTAATTTCTATACAAGTCACTGTGAAATGGACTGA
This sequence comes from Rhabdomys pumilio, assembly GCA_030674055.1. Lineage (NCBI taxonomy): Eukaryota > Metazoa > Chordata > Mammalia > Rodentia > Muridae > Rhabdomys > Rhabdomys pumilio. Next base: position 28,496,558 of record JANHMN010000015.1, read on the forward strand.
AAACTCCTTAAGAGCAGAGACTTACATTTACTAATAGATCCTACATTAGACAGAAGACCTTTGTACTACAAATACTTTGTATTGTTATTTAATAGGATGAACAACAAAAAGGAAGTTACAGAGTATTAACCTATGTAGAAAAGTACAAAAAGTAGAAATCTTAATTAAAGGTTAAATTGAAAAATGGACTGTGAGTTTTACTGCTGTTTTAAAATTTTCTTATGTTTCCCCAATGTAAGATTTTAATTTAAGACTTTGGACTTCTTTAAGAACTACAAAATGTAGAGGAATTGCTATCCAGCAACATGGCTGCTCTGGCAAAGGAACACATCCAAGGACTTCTAGGATTATATGATGTATAATTGTGTATATATATGTCTATATGTCTATATGTCTATATGATGTCTATATGTCTATATGTCTATATGTCTATATGTCTATATGTCTATATGTCTATATGTCTATATGTCTATATGTATATATGTATATATGTATATATGTATATATGTATATATGTATA
>JANHMN010000015.1:28497087-28515261 GCA_030674055.1 Rhabdomys pumilio
GTATATATGTATATATGTATATATGTATATATGTATATATGTATATACACATATATAATGTATATTTATATATATATATACATCTAAGTATAATTATACATATATGATTATATAAATTATAATAGCACAACATTACAAAACAGTAAACATATTTTAAAAACTATATAGGATACATAATTATATGTTATAACTCATAATAGCTCTATGACATGTTTGATTATAAACCCTTTGACATGTAGTGAAATCTTCTCTGAATGACAAAGAGGGTATGTTGGTCTAGTGATCAATTTCTGCATCTTAGAGAGCATATGATCCACAATGCTGCTTTGTACCGATGGAATAGCCATGCAGCAGGAAATGGTATTAAAATAGACTTTTATTTCATCCTCAAGCATTAGAGAAAATACAATATATATCATTTGATTTCCATCAACTCAATCTCAGAAAATTCATTTCCTATTAAGATCCAGAGTCATTCTGATATAAACCATCATTTCCTACCCACCCACCTCACATATACCTCACTTCGATAGATTTCCGTGCGTGACACTGCATAACTAATGTGACCATATGTTATCACAAGAACATTTTGTCAGAAAGCACAGCTCAAGAGTTGTGTGGGTCCTTCCAGAACTCTTGTATAAAATGTCTCCATTTGTCTTGTTATCCTACAATTACTTTCTTTTCCCTGGTAACTGTTCTTCAGCAGAACATAGCCAACATATTCTTCCCATATCATACAACTATAAAGAAACATAATGGCAATTTAATGGATCTTAACTTTTGATTACTTTTTAAAGCAATTGTAAGAAATGGTTGTAATTTGCTGTTATGTTGTATTGTGTTTGGTTTTATTATTTTTATGAGATAGGATCTTGCTCATCTGGCTTCATATTCTCTATGTAGGCCACATTAGTTTGAATGTCCAACAAATCTTCTGTTTCTATCTCCTTAATTCTGTGAGCCAGGCATGTAATATTAGGATCATAATGGTGACTGAAATTGATATCATGATTGATTCCTTTTGTTATGCACATGCACACACACACACACACACACACACACACACACACACACACAGGAGAGAGAGAGAGAGAGAGAGAGAGAGAGAGAGAGAGAGAGAGAGATCCAAGGTGTAACAAAAAGCAGAAAGAAAACGAAAAAAAAAGGGGGAACTACCAAATAAAACTAGTTCCTTATGAAAAGTTTAATGTATCAGAAAACTCTTTATAGACCTAGAAGGTAACAGGTGGAGAGAGAAAACTGATGATAATAAAAGTAGAAATTATGAAAATAATAAATGTTCCCTTGTAAGATATGTTTTATACAAAGGATACACATGTGGCTCTCCCATGTGAAAGAGGGTTTGCAGGTAAACAGGTCATTGTGAGAGACAGCTGTGTGTGTTAGTAAAGAAAGGCAAAAGTTAAAGGATAGAAATGAGAAGATAAAAAGAACTTATAAAAAAAACCTAGAAATTTCACTTGATTTGATACATTTGAATATAAATCCCACTCTTGTTGCTTATTGTTTACACAAAAGGTCTAACACAATACAATTACTTAACAGTCCAAATTACTCCTTTAAACAATAAATATTTCTTTCGAGAATATAAAACTCAGCTAGATTCTACTTGGCAGAATACGCTTGTTCTCATTGCTCTACATAGATTTCCTCTATAAGACAAGGTTTTATGAGTTTCAATTCACTGTTCTTATTTCTCTTCAATTTCATCTAGTCAAGAGCCACTCTAAATGTCAAAGGAACATGCCTTTAATATTACTATTTGGAAGGCAGAGACAGGCAGATCTCTATGAGTTTCAGGCCAGTCTTGTCTACATAGTAAATTCTAGGCCAGCCAGAGCTAACTAGTAAGGCCTTGTACTCTTAACATTCATTTCAATATGTAGATACTTTGTTAACTGTCTGCCCTCATCCATATTCTATCATTTGCTTTTCCATCTCATATGCCTTCCCAATGTAATCTTCCTATTCAAGTTTCACCTTTATCTCTTTATGGCTTTATACTCTATATTTATACATTTATAATTATACACTATCCGGTATAGTTATGCCATTAAATAGGCAGAAAATGAGCTGGTACACAACTAGAAGTTATATGCCTACTGAATAAAATTTATTTTGCTGAACGGTCATAATATCAAATGAAAAAAATTAATCATCAGTATCACCTATCTACAAATCCTTTCACCTATAACAATAACATACCTGCGAGAAATACTGGTGCAAAAGTGGCACAGATGTTATGAGTGTAATCAAACACATTTTGATTTGCTTTAAAGCCCACTCCATTCAATTGAACCTTCATATGACACCTGATACTAGATAAGTTATTGGCCTAGAGAGAAACTTACTACTATTATCCTGCTAAAGGAGGACAGCAATAAATGACTCATAGTGACATATTATTGTATGAATAAATAAAAAAAGCTCAGTTCTCAGGAGATAACCTTCTACTGGGAATAGACTGAAACTTACACAAAGACCCACAAATGTACACAGTGCAGAGAGTAAGAGACATTGGAGAACACCGGGCTAAATGGGTGTCTTTATCAAATTATTCCCCACAAGACTCAGTGATCAATTAAGATTTAGAAACATTGTGAAAGCCAGGTAGGGTGTATAAATTTGTGGAAACAGCCCTTTATAGACGCAAAAAGTTAGATGAGCATATGGACTCACAGAGGCCATAGCAGCAGCCACAAGAACTATGCAGGTTTAAACCAGAAACAATTTAAGCACCGAAAAGCAGAAATGAAATATGCCCCACTCCACCTAAGGTACTTAAAATTGATGTTTACTGTAAAATGAGAAAGTCCATTTTTTTTTCTAATTGAGTGTTCCAGAGTAAATCAAAAACACCAGGGCATGACCCACTCCCAAGAGTAGTTGTGCAACAGAAACCAAACACAAGAATATTTTTGTTGACTTTATTATTAATTTAAAGCACACGTGAGCAAACCATTTTACTAGTTTATGATGAAAGTTTAATTTTTGAGTTCTTATTGGTGATAAAAAATGAAAAAACTCACAAATACTTAGTTCACAATGAAAGGATTTTATTATTAATTATTTTCCATGGTTTTCTAGATTCAGTATATCTTTGGAGGAGTGAGAGAGTAAGTTCAGATACTTTAGTGAAACTCAAATAGTATAAAGTGTGTCATTCATGTATATGATATTTTATATTCTCATATTATTGTGAGATAGATGGCATATTCAAATGTTTAAAAAACATGCTGAGCATATATTCAATGCCAGAAACTATTATTTGAAAGAATAATAAGACATGCTATCAACCATTAAGTGTTCATAGTTTTCCAGTCGAGACAGATTCATATACTGACAGCAGCCATGGATAGCAAAAACATTGTATTAAAAAGAGAAAAAAATGGTGTGAAGACTGATGGACTGAAGAAAATAACAGAATAATGAAATGAGACATTTTAAAATCTATCAGCTAATTAAATTATATCTTACAGCATAACTAAAGTAGCAACCAAATAAGACCTTTTAAAGTATATCAGTTAATAAAATCATATCTTACAGAATAAGTCAGATTTTTCAGACCATAAAGAAGTCTTTTTCAAAAAAAAAAAAAAAAAAAAAACCAGCTTTTATAGGAACACATGTATACTCAATAACCTGACTCTATTTGGATTAAACTTAAACAAAGGAAATAGAATGTGAGGGAGACATCAAATGCAAAGATGAAAGCTTCAGTGACTCATGGATTATAGTGCAGTGTAAAGCTTTGGGGCTTTAATCTGTTGGAAAATAGTGGCCATACGAGGATATTTCAGAAGAGAGCAAACTTAAGGATGCATTGGCATGAGTTCAGTGGAATGAGAAGGAAGGCAGGAGTGTTTAATTCATGAGCAGATGGAGAATATATTATAAAGGAGAAAGAAATTTATCTTTCTCTGTGAAAGATGGGAAGAGAAAGGAAATCCAGGAATGGAAAGACACAAAAAAATTCCCCAATTGCAACATCTCAATTTCTGTGAGTATGATGAGGTATTTGTGGGCCTCAAATAGTATCCTTGATTTCATCTAAATAGAAAACTACCTGTCTCGTAGAGATATCATATAGACCTTTCAGAGAATAGATTCTCACTTCTTATCAAAGTGTGTGCTTACATTTAAAGTGAGGACTCACAAAAGTTGGTATCACATAGAACTACCTGGTTGTGTAGGATGGTACACAGTGTGAAGAGCTTGTAACGTGGTAGGCTAGTAAGAAGGCCCAATGGATAATGCTTCTTGACACTTACCTGAAACCTGATACTTGATTCTCCATGACATACTGGCTGTAGGAAACAACAAATACTCCATGCAGTTCTCAGATACCCACTTTTGTATACTGTGCAGGCATACACACACACACACACACACACACACACACACACACACCATATGCACCACAATACAAATACAAATAAATATAAAAATTTTTAATAATTGATATACTATTATGTAATGTAGGAAAAAACAGAATAAACTTTGAAAAGAAATATAATCAGAAAAATGGAATATAATATTTAATGTAAAGTCAATAGGAGTCATTGCCATATACTGTCTATGGAAATGTAGATTATTATACTACTTTAGACATAAGCTTATTAAGATAAATATGCATACACACACAGAATGAGAGAGATATGTGGGGACCTGAGAGAAGGCGGCTATCATCCTTGCAGCCATCTTGAGCCATATACCCTGACAAGAGACTTGTTTACAATAGCCTACAACAGCTGAGCACACTGATAACATCTTGTTTTAGATACCCAGGATCTTCCCTTGGGTGTGTGAGACTTAAAGGTGTGATTTAGAGATAAGATCTGAGGGCATGACTTAAAGGCATGACTTAAAGGCATGGCTTAGAAGTGAGATATATAAAAGGCCAGAGGCAGACAGAAGAAATTATTAGAAACTCGAGGCTTGGAAAAAGAATTAGGATTAGACACTTGTACTTGGAGTAGGCACTTGGTAATAGGCACTTGAGACTCCAGACAGGCAACAAGGATTAGACACTTATACTTGGAAGGGTACTTGAATTAGACACTCGAGACTTGGAAAGAGAATTAGGATTAGACACTTAACACTTGGAGTAGGCACTTGAGACTCGAGACTAGAACTTGGAACTTGGAGGCACTAGGGACTAGGAACTAGGGACTAGGAACTCAAGACTTGGGACTTGGACTAGGAAGAGAGACTGAAGAATAAACGGGATTGAATTACACTCTGTCTCGTCTCTATTCTTCGCATCCGTCCTAACTCTCTCTCTTGCTGAACCCCGAACCTACCCGTGGACTGGAGCAGCTTGGGGGCAGTGCGGGCTCTAACAATTTAGCCTCCAAGGCTTTTGGCAGTATGGGTTCCACCATTGACAGAGCAGTCCTTGACATTTTGGCCCCCAGACGTGGGGTAGAGTGGTTCTCAACAGAGATGGAGAGAGAAAGAGAGAGAGAGAGAGAGAGAGAGAGAGAGAGAGAGAGAGAGAGGGGGGGGTAATATACTACACATAAAGAGATTCAGAACTTCAAAAAGTATACTATAAATCTTCAGATTAATTATTTGAATACCCAGGCTAGTGTGTTCATTATTGTGGACTGAATTCCACTTCATAAGGTTGAACATGTCCTCTTACCTGTACTTACAATGATATAAGAAAAAGTCTCATTTATCTTTTATTAAAATATGCCAGTGATTTTGATATCATGGTAACTATATGAGTTCCTATCAAATTCATGAGTTATTTTTAATGTCTATATAAAAAGTGACTTGTTATTGGAATATATATATATATTTAAGACAGTGATAAAAGTAATTCATTATCATAGTGACATTTAGTCATTGAGCTTCATAAGTAAGCTCATAATAAAGTTATCTTTGAGACAGTAGTGAATTCTATTCTTTCCATAAAATAGAGGTGAATAAAAAGGTAAGCATAGTTTTCTGTTAAGGAAGAAAATATTCCTAGTGTTTTGAACCCAACAATTTTTATAATATTTATGTAGAGAACAGTTATCAGTATGTTATTGTGATAATCAGAAGTATTTTAACATCTTAAATATTCTGTTTGATTTCATATAAGATTATAGACAGTGCTTTAAATATTTTAAGGAAAATCTATTTGGATAAAACGCTTTTTCTAATATTTACTGAGAACTAATTTGTTAAAACTCCTAATACTTCCAAAAAATCATAAGATTTTTAATAAGGTATAACTACTCTCTGGACCCTACAGTTTGGAACCTCTGACGTTATAATTTTTCAAATATAATATTGATATAGATTTGCCTTTTGTACACAACCATGAAACAAGCAAACAAACAGATGAAAATGAAGAAATCTTTCGATTCCAGCTCAGGTTTCTATCAAGATCAATAATTATACTTCCACATGGAGAAAGCTAAGCCACATATGATAACAATTGCACACTCCGTTGACAACTTCTTCCTGCCATTGTGAGGACAGATGTTCTATTCTTAGAAATAGTTACCGTCTCTAGTCAACAAAGAATCTTTATAATATATAAACTCCCAATAATCTTCTGTATGCTCTACGCCACGATGCATTGTCCTAGCCCACAGTGAAGAGAAAAAGCATCGTATGGTGTACAGAACTGCAGGACTGATATGGTACTTTTTCTGGATTTGGGTTTTTTTTAATTTGTTTTTGGTTTTGCATTGAACATAAGTCAACAGTGCTTCTAGGCTAGGAGAAAAAAAAAACATTGCCTCAGTTTCTCTAAAACATAGAGCCAAGGCCAAAGGAGACATTAGAGAACTGATATTTGGAGAAGAGCAGAATTAATATTAATTTGAAAAAGCTGACAGTGTTAGTTGAAATGGTCAGCTGGATACTGATCTCTTTCACAGATTACTATAATTAAGTAATTAAGTAAATATTCTCTGTGTGTAGTCAAGGTTAAAATAGCGTGTGCCTCCTGAGCCATAATAATTAATTTACATATTTACAGAGATAAGAATATTTTCCCCATCAATCATTCTGCAAGGACATATTTTACAAAGTATCATAAAGAGCTGGCTCAACAAATTGCAAAGATTTTTTTTATTTGCATCAGCTCATGTTTTTTTCATTTTCCATGTTTCTTCTAAGGAAGAATTGATTGAAAATTATTTCAAAATGTACTCTTAACTTAGTTTCCCTTTTTAGCCTAGTGTGTGTGTGTGTGTGTGTGTGTGTGTGTGTGTGTGTGTGTGTGTGTTTGTGCCAGCCAGCTATGCAAAACCAGAAAAACTTTCTTCAACTGGCCATGGCAGACTGGGGCTATTATAGTCACTTTTCCCAAACATCCCTGTTTTCCAGTATGATTCTTCAACCTCACTCTCTCCCCTGTTGAGTCTGCTTATAAATGCCTCATCTTCTACTCCAACTCCATTTGCCTCTTGGTATGGATTCCTGATAACTTACGGCATATTCCTGACATTTAGAAATTCAGCTAAGATTGATATTCATCATAAGTGTGTCCCCTACAAGAGAATAAATCCAAAGAGTTGGACTTAAATATGTCTACTCACATGGATTCCCACAATTGTTAGAAAATCAGTAGCATTTAAGTAAATTACAGATGTATTTGTGAATTATTATGAATACCATAGATATTCACACTTGTCTTAAAAGACTCCTTTAGCTCCCTGTGTTTTAGTTCTCTGGCTTTGATATTGAAAACTTGGAAGCTTGCAATGGCACTAATGAACTAGTGATCCGTATCAGCACAAAAGCAAGACATATAAGCTAACATGAACTACTTCTATCCTTTCAAAAGCTTCCCTAATCATTTATTATCCTTGATGTTTGGCTTCCTAATTATGTCTTTAATCAACTCATTATCTGTTAAGTACTCAATTGATTACTTTGAGCTACTGGTTATAGTAAGAAACTTTGAAGGTTTTATTCTTACAGTCTGAGAAATTATCATTGAGGTGACTTTGATTCAACAACCACATGAAGGAATATATAAAAAAAATGTTCAAATGTGTAGAGAAACGTTCATCATTACAGTAGACTAATTTGCAATGATAAGTGCACTAACAAATGTGAGAACAGACACTAGATTTCAGCCTGTATTTTCAACAAAGTCTTCTGTATCTCAAAAATAATGATGCATGCAGGTCATCTACTATTTTTTTTTGTTGTTTCAGTTTGAGTATCCATAGGTCTAGATGGAAGAATATACTCACAATCAGTCATTTAGGAAATCATCTATTTGCAAAGTGTAATAGTGAGCAATTGTAAAACTCTTGTTTCATAAATTTTAATTCACAATAAATTTCCACTTTGTTCCACAAGAATTATTCACTCACTTTATATTTGTTGATATTTTCAGAGGAATCTGTGAATGACATGTATTTCTCTCTCTCTCTCTCTCTCTCTCTCTCTCTTTCTCTCTCTCTCTCTTTCTCTCTCTCTCTGATGAAGCTTGTGAGGAAATAATAATTGATGTGTTCATGTGTTACTGTGATATATATATATATATATATATATATATATATATATATATATATACATAAGCTTGGCTATTAAATTATGCATATATGAACACTAGTGTGTCACTCTACAGAGAAGTGTGTGGGTATCAAGTTTTCAAGTTTAATCATATGCAATGAAAGTAATGATTTTAATTCACCTTCGTGAGAAATAGAGGGCTAACAAATGTCTAATAGGTGCACATTTTACCACCAAAAGTGACAGTGGACATTAAGTGAATTAACATAAGTATAAATGGTAGAAAATTGATGTCTTCTACCAAAACATCCATCATCTTGGCAAGTTCAGATATAACATCCCCCTCTCCCACATTGCCCTTGCATAAAAGTACGTGTATGTCAGGCTTGGAGATGGGGTAAAGCAGGAGAAACTTCTCTAACAATCCAGCTGTTCCATACCACTTGCCAACTCAGAATGTGGAAGTGGTAAGAGGCCTAGATCCTGGAAAGAATTAGAGCAGTGGCTTCTTCATATATTCAAGTATGAGTAAGCCATCATCGCTGCTGTGTATGGGTTTTTAATTGAAGACAGTTGTGGGATGCAAACATCATCCTCCCAATGATGCTTTATAAGAAAACACAGTCAACTCATTACTTCCTCCATAGTGAGTGATGATGAACTTATGCATTTCTATGCCTTTGAGAGCTTGGGAGGGAAGGTATACATTGCTTACATTTAACCCCTTCGAAGGAATTTGAACAGATGACTGAGAACAAAAATATAAAATCTATTTCCCAGAAGGCAACAGGATCATAGAGAGTTTCAACACATTGAAAAGATATATGTAGCTGGGTGCTATGAAAAAGAGTAATCGAAGATCTGTCACTTGCAAATTTTTCATCTCATTATGTTCAGCATTTGATAAGAGATTATCTTCATATATATATATATATATGAAATATATATATATATATATATGTATATATATATATATATATATGAAATACATATATATACACACATACATACATTATGGAATGGATATAGAAAAATGGAAGAGTCTAAAAGTTAATAAATAGTGAGAGGAGATAAAAAAAGTAAACCCTGAATTCTTATTTTACAAAATTTAAAGTTTGATAGTTTAATCATAGCTTATACCCTTTAATTGGAATTAAAAATATCTAAGAAGTGTAAGTAGATACATTTTTGCTAAAATACTGAAGTGTAAAATTAATGAGAAGGCATAATTAGTAGGCTAATCACAGAAGAATTTATAAGTCTTTTTCATGTACTCCTTGAGAAAAAGATAGTAGAGTAAAATACATCCTTTGACATAATGATATCCAATGTGACATATAACAGCTTCAGGAAGAGCCAGATGGAGTCTGGTTTGTACCGAGTGTGTGAGGAAATAATCAAAGTCCCCCATAGGGAAATCTCTGCAGTGAATGCATTGTGTTAAGTTTAAGCAAAGCTGAAGAATGTTGCACTTGATATATAGAAACTGATCAGAATATACTTACAATCAAACAATATAGAAAATGTCATTAAAACATTAACTATTTAGATTTGAGTTAGAATAGTCAAGCACAAAGTATGACTGTATTATATCAAAAGCTATAACATGTAATAATGTTCTATTTAAAATATGACAAGATGATTGTTTAAAATAAACAAATTAGAAAGCAAACATGTTGATATTCCATATGCAGTACAAGGAGAAAAGAGTTCACATTCTCAATGATTAATATCAAAATTACACACCTATTTAAGAAGTATAAAATTACTTTACATATTTCTTTTTAATTAAATTATTTTATTTATTTACATTCCTAAAGTTGTCCACCTTTCTGATCCCACCTTCACACTCTGCCCCACCTCTGAGAGGGTGTTCTCCCACACAGCCATACAGTCTGCCTTATCACCAATAGCATCCCTCTTCCCTGTGGCATCAAGTCACCACAGGATTAAGTGCACCCTCCACTTTTGGCCATACAATGTAGCCCTCTGCTAAAAATGTGCCCATGGCCACTAACCAGCCCAGGTATGCTCCTTAGTTTATGGCTTAGTCTCTGGAAGCTCTGAGGGGTCAAATTAGTTGACACTGCTGTTCTTCCCATGGGCTTGCAATTCCCTTCAGTTCTTTAAGTCCTTCTCCAACTCTTCGATATTGGTCTCTGACCACAATCAGATGCTTAGCTGTCAGTATCTGCATTTGTCTCAGTCAGCTGCTGGTAGAGCCTCTCAGAAAACAGTCATGCCAGGCTCTTGTATGCATACACAAAATAGCCTCAGTAATAGTATCAGGATATGGTGTGAACACATGGGATAGATTCCAAGTTGAGCTGGTCATTGGGTAGCCTTTTCTTCAGTCTCTGCTCCATGTTTGTACCTGCATTTCCTTTAGACAGGAACAATTCTGGGTTAAAAACTTTGATGATGGATGGGTGGTGCCCTGCCTCAACTGGAGGCCATGGATATCCATTGGATGTAGTCTCTTTTTCCAGTTCCATCTCCTGACTGTTGGACATTTCGAGTAATGTCCTGGTAGCCTAACTAACTAGACATATTGATAAATAAATAAAAATACTAACCATTATAATTATTCAACAGCCCTGTAAGACTTTACATTTCAGGTAGCCCTTAGGTTTTTTGATTCTTCTTGTCCCATGTCTTTGGGTAGTATAAGAGTTTACATATTAAATAACATCTTCTATAGATTATGTTTGAAGAATAAGGTTATACCCATCAATGACAAAACAAATTAAGTATTCTTATGTACCATAATATAGGATAAAATTTCTTACAGGTTTATTAAAGATGTTTGATGGTCATTCAGAGTTCTACTTCTAAAGAAATCTGTTTGCCAGCACTGACTTGTGAACCAAATGTATAGGTTATATTGAAAAATGATTGCCCAGTCCAGCTCAAGTATTTTACTTATGAAAACGCAGATAATACCCTACCTTAATGTCCTGAAAAGCCCTGAACCCAACTTCCCTAAAGAGATTCCTCTATATGAGTGGATAACTAAAATACCAGCATGGATAGAGAAGGGACTCTTGAAGTCTGACCCCTAGTTGAGGAGATATTGGCAACTGATGGCTATTAGGTGAGGGAGATTAGGTTTTTCTTTTTAACAGTGATGCATCATCCTATTAAATGATACCATGCCTTCAGTAGATGGTTCTACATTTATGCATATGTGAGCCATACTAAATTAACTCAGTAAGATATTTAAAGGGTGGAATAAAGTTAGGAGATAAAAGTGCTGGTGAGGTATAGATTATAAATTTGAGGAGATGAAATACAATAGATTTAATCACAATACATTTTTATGCAGATATGAAATCTCAAAGAATGAAAATGAATTGAAAATGAAAGAAAAGATACATTTTGTAATCTGACCTGAAGAACTTAGGGCTTTTTACTTAGGAAAGATGATTAAGAACATTCTATGCTTCTAAATTCTATCAAGAGTTTTTGAATGACATGTCAGGGAGAAGGAATCATTGCTGAACAGCAAAATTGCCTTTCTAGGTTTTATGAAATACAGTCTGGGAAGGTGGCTTCTCTAGAGGAGGAAATGAACACAAGAAAATTTGACCCTGAGAGTTCACTAAAGTAGAGAAAACATATTGAGTATTGAGAATTCAGGATGATCCATCCTTGGCATCTACAGGCACTCCATCTCTATGATGGATTGCATTGAGTAATAGAGAGGACAGACATCCTTGGTTTTGTTCCGCAATCTGAGGGAAGGCAGAGAACGGAGAGAAAGAGAAACAGACAGGAAAGTATAAAAGTTTCTTAGAGCAACTTATAAAAAGCAGACATACCCCCAAATTTCAGCTAAAGTCCCACTAAACAGCACATTGTGTTTTTTTCACACTCTGAATATATCAGATTTTATTATGACATTAATATGTACAACCTTATTTTTACTTTCCTTAGTTCTAATGCTGCTTCTTTTTTGAAATTAGTGTTTATGTCTGTGGGTTAACTACATTGAATTTTTTTTGAAATAGTAACTTTTAAACATACTTAGAAAAAGTGAAACAAAACAAATACTTAGGTGTTAAAAAGTAGATAATCAAGAGTTATCCTTGAAAGAGAGACAGTGAGTAAAAGTAAATAGGAATGATCTAGAAGAGACTGTCGACGGTATTAGTTTTAACCACTAACATTTCTGCAACACTCCACAGACATATAAAAGGAGCTAAATTAATACATGTGTGTTGGGTTCTATCCATGCTAGACATAGTTATCATCAAGAATGAAGAATTAGCAATATAAATCATGATATCCATTATTCTATTTCTAATAATTTATACTATAAATAAATATTAAAATACATGAGTTCCTTTTCCTTAAGACACAATTTGCCATCTATCAAACTTTTATCTAGACAGTATTACATTAAAAATAATCATTGATTCTGCTATTTTAATAATTCATTTTAGTAAGGTCATAAACAGTGAGTATATTTATGGTATATAATAGACTACTGTTGAGATATTAGTATGTCACACTAATAAGGACATATTTAACACATAATATCACGCATTTCAATCAAGTCCCAAGACTCATAAAGTAGCAGTTTCTTTATAACATTGCTGAGAATGCTGTCATGGAGAAAATTCTTACATGAACTGCAATGATATTTGCTGAGCACTCCCTTAACATAGACTAAACTGTCAGCATCATTAAAGTTAAAACTTTGTCATCTTAATGAGGAGAACCTGATCTAGTTAAGCTAGGCTTCATTTACGTGCTAAAGACATAAACTCATGTGGTATGTATCTACAGGAATATGTTGTATGATAAAATGGATTTCTACAATCTTATTCTCTCTTCTCTCTCTCTCTCTCTCCTTCTCTATCTTCTCTCTTTCTTTCTTTCTTTTTTCTTTCTTTCTTTCTTTCTTTCTTTCTTTCTTTCTTTCTTTCTTTCTTTCTTTCTTTATCTTTTGTATCATGTTAGGTGATAGTCTTTCTTGCTCCACATTTCTGACTCCAAACTTCAAAATTCTATTTCTCAGAAAATAGAATATTTTGCAGATAATGGATTTACTTATACACTCACAAAACACAATTCATTATATTACTAAAAATCTGCTGTAATCATGGATAAGAATGGTGATTGTGGAATACATTGCTACAAAAAAAGTGTATTTTGGTAAAATGCTTAGATGATCATAGCTGAATACCATAAGGGAGAAGAGAAGGAACATGAATCATTTTAAGGGCACCACACATGAATGTTCTTATGTTCAGCAGGTCCATATTGTAATCTGACATGAGACACTGCTCAAACACATGCATCTTTTAGATATGACCATTGATGAATTCATCCATGTAGTTCAAATGGAATGGTAAGAGTGAAAGATCACAGATTGCTCTTCTTACTCTTTGTTACTAGGATGGATAAATGCATAATAATTGTGTCCCAGTTATGGTCACTATTGCTCTCATGAAATACCATGACCCAAAAGTAAGCTGTGGAGGAAATGGTTTATTTTGCTACCACTTGTACATCACAGTCATTTTTGAGGGAAGTTAGGAAAGGGAACGAACGTAAGCAGGAACCTGACAGCAGGAACTCAAGCAGAAACATAGTATAAGGCAGAAATTATTCTCTTAGTAAGAGCATACAATGCCTGCTAGTGAGCATCATCAGAATGTTCCAATGAGATTGACCTATCAATTCATCTGTGCATTCACAGTTGTTAGAGGCACATGGGACAATGTTACCATGAAGAAGAAAAGCCAATGTCTCAGAATAGTGAATAGGTCATTCAAGTGTCTTGCATTCTATAATATGAATCAATAGTTATTTGAAAATAAACAAGAAGCTTATGGCTGAAACCAGTTGTAATTTCACAAATCATTTTGCCAGTCATTGAATTAAGGTGGTACCAGTAGTTTATGTACATGAGTTCACTTTAAAAATGCTTCTGGTGTTCACAATTGTGTGGCTATTGGCACACACACAAAGTGTATAGCTTTCCACCCCTACCAGAAGTGATTATTGTTGTAGGACAGACTTCCTAAAATAAAAATTTTACATTTTTCATATGTAGACGTGTATTATGTGTGTATATTGTATTTCACTTATCTTGAAATTTTAATTAAATTAATTGTCACTTACTTATGGTACACATAATGATGAAAAAGCTACACGCATAGTGGTTTTACTCTACTATTTTGTAGCTTTGAATCAACATCCAGTAACCTCTGTGAAGCAATAAAAATGGGTTTCATTAAGTGGTCCTCAACCAGCATTAAATTAAATGGCCTATGGCCATTCTTACTTAAAATTAGGCCACAATAAATGTTCCCTCTACTACTCACTGGTATGATACAGAAGAGTTACTTAAATCAGTTCTACCTACACTATTCCAGTGTAAAGACTGACCACTATTTAGTTATAGAAAGCTAAAAGACAAAACACAGTGTTACAGTGACTTGATAATCACAAGGACTGTGTATCAGAAGTTCACTTATATGATAAAACCAGTTCCCAGTGAATGGAAAACATTACATGTAGCAGGATTTTATAGATCACATTCTTTGGTCTTAAGATTGTAACCCTATATGTAAATAAAAAAGTTATATCTACACATTGATTGTACTTTAATTGCTCTTTAAATATAGTACATAAAATATGATTATATATTTTTAAAATATACAATTAAAATGTGTAAAAGTTGTTTTTGTTATGGTTGTTGAGCCAGTGTCTTATAATGGTGAGTCGGCTGATCTTAGAGTCAGGGCTCTGCTTCCATCTCACATGCTCTCCAATGTGCTCTTCTGTACCACTTTCTTATTCATGGCAGTGAATTTAGAACCTGTATACATACACCACCTCATAGTAAAATCTTCAATATATTACTTTGTTAATACAATTTTTCTAGTAACTTTTTTGAAAAACAGCCCTTGGTGTTAAGGCCCTACTAAAATTCATAATCACTGGCTATTCAGGCAACTATCCTCTATCTTATTACTGATTATACTTTAGGGAATAATTACTTTCATATTGAAAAGAAATGAATAAAGGACCTCTTTGCTTTAATTTTGATTGAGCTCTCAGTATCTTTATGAAGAGATTTTTTTTCCCTCACTCTTATTGTCTTTCCTTACATGTTTCGCGTTGTTTCAAGTATTTCTAATTGTTTGGCTGTTTTTTTCTTTTTGATTCTTTTGCCTCTTCCACACCTTCTTTTCTATCTTTTTACTTTTTGTAAATCCTCGCCTTAATTTCTGCGTGCTGAGTTAGCAGTCTTTTATTGTGGTACCTTTTTTGTAGACCATCTCTATAGTTATCACATGAACCTTCATATTTTCCCAACTCAGCTTTACCTGGGACACTTGAATCATTGATGTTGCATCATCCTTTGAATCGGATTGTCATAGAATCTAAAACACCTTAAACAGTAGCTTTTATTTATCATGCTCTTTTGTCATACTCATTTTTTCCCTTTTCAAGAAAGGTAATCTATAGTTGACTACATTTCAAAGGTTTCATGACACCAATCTTTCTCACTCTTGTTGTTGACATCTCAAACCATACTAGAAAATGTCCATTTGAGTATCCATTCACTCACTCTATTTGTAAGTTCTTCAAACTCACTCTCGTGAAAATAAGTTGGAAACAAAGGCATAGAAGATAAAACTAGTTTTAGGAGACACACCATTGTGAATTTTTTACATTCATCTATGAGGAAATTATTATGGGAGTATCTGAGAGTATCTGAGAGGGCTATAGTTGATTATATCAAGCTTTTAGCAAAATCATGACTTCTAATTGCAGAATAGCAGTAGTGGATGTTTGGCAAAACTGTCTTCAAAAATATGAAGTAAAACAGGTTTCGAATAAAAATATTTTATCTGGTAAACTATAAAATAAACTGATAACAGTATTATCATTTTTATATAAGCATTATTTTCAACCCTTCTTGAGATTCACCTTATTAAGATTTGAGGGAAAAGTTGGCTTTATGGAATCTTGGAGAATAATTTATATAACAAAGGAAATAAAAGATAAGGATTTATTCAAGAAGAATTTTAAAAATCAACATGAGAAACTGAATGTTTCTTCAAAATATTAGGGAAGGGCTGGAAAGATGTCTCATGGGGAAGGGGATTAACTACCAGTTTTGATGGCCTGATTTAGATTCCTGGAACTCACAGAGTCAAAGTAGAAAACTAAAGGCCTATGTGTCATTCAGTAACAACTAGAATCATGCCATGTTGCCATGATATGTGAATAGATTCATACATACATACATACATACATACATAACATACATACATACATACATACATACATACATACATACATACATACACACAGTCACAGATGCACAGTCACATACAATGAAAGTGACAGACAAAGACATAGTGAGATAGAGGGATAGAGAAGGAGAGAGAGAGATGAAAACTAAAAATAATGCATCATTTTAAGATTTATCTAAAATTGAAAATTTTTTGACAGATAATTTTAGATCTGGTCATCCATTTAGCCATGTAGATATTGGTCACTTTAAGAATAACAAAATTTCGAAACTCTACAGAGATTCAGCAAATTAAGGAATGCATTAGTCAAAGATGATTCGCTGGTCTTAGACATTGGAAGTATGTTTTACTAGAAAGCAAAAACAATTTGTGTTCTGTGACAGACTTATTAGCAGAAGTCACTGCCATCTGCCTCATAGTTTGACTGTTTATATTTCTATAATGAGTATCACTCATTTAGTGCTGTTTTATGCATTAGATAAAATGTCATTACTGCTTTTAAGTGTTCCTAATCATTATTGGTCAATTTACTTTTAGTAAACTCTTCTCTAGTATATACAGAAATTAAAACTCATAATTTATATGGGATATATCTACATGGTAGTATCCTGGCAGAATAAGATTGAAGCTCTATGTTTGATGACTAGAATTGCAACCATTAAAGAAATCAAATAACAAAAAGTCCACATTTAAAAAAAAATTAGGCAAACCTGTGCTTAGTAAATTTCTTTAAAGCATAAGAAGTCTACTCTACTCCCTTAGGTTACAGAGTTTGCTAATCTATAATTCATCCTGTAAAATTCACAAAATATTTGTAACACTGGTTTTTCATAGATAGATGGTCTTTTTAGACCAGCAGACAATGTCAGTAACGTATCACTAACGTCACTGACATATTATTTTTGTAGGATGAGTGACCATCTTCTGGATAAATAATAAGAATCCAAGAGCTGACTGGTTACCATGAAGGTAGGTTGTTACAATGTGAGTTTCCCTTTTTTTGTTAGTTATCTATGATTTTTAGAATGTAATATGTTTACCCTGTCTGGCTACCTTCCTCCTCTCTACTCACTAAGGTCAATACCACAGCATGCTCATATGCTTTTGAAGCTGAAAAAGTATTTTTTTTTTTTTAGTAATAGTTTGTTTTTAAAAATTAAACAAATAAAGACAATGATCTATCAACTTTATAATTACCTGCAATTAACCTAGAGAAGAGGTAATGAACATAAGAAATGTTATTAACAGTACTGAGATAAAGGGAATAAGAATTCAGAAATGTTCATGTCAAGAACATTTGAAATAGATTAACATCTTTTATTGTGTTATCTTGGTAAGCACTCCCTCATCACACACACACACACACACACACACACACACACACACACACACACACACA
>JANHMN010000015.1:28515271-28600810 GCA_030674055.1 Rhabdomys pumilio
ACACACACACACACACACACACACACACACACACACACACACACACAAAAACAGTATACAATCCACACTATATTTAGAAAGCTTAAATGTTGCAATACCAAAACAGATATAGTCAAAGAAAAAGCAAGGCATTAAACCCAGTGACCTAGACACTCCTGTGATCACTGTTTCTAAGGGCTTATCAGGATGACCTAACTAACTGAGCCTACTTCCCTGTCCTAGCCCAAGGTCATTTTCATGCCTGGAGCCTATTTCCTTGATCTAGTCTAGAATTTAGATTCCTGTCTGAAATTACTTCTTTGTTCTAGCCTAATATTTAGATTCCTGCCTGAGATTACTTCTTTAATTTAGTCTAAGATTTAGATCCAACCTGAAATTATTTCTTTGTTCTAACCTAATGTCAAACTCCTGCCTGAAGCCTACTTCCTTGTCCTTTGCCAATGTCATATTCCTTCCAAGCAGCCCCAAAGGCTCTCTGCCTCTCCCCCTTTTTTTATTTCATTAACAAGACTGAACCTGTCTTAGGTCATTCTGACAAGAATGCCTTCCTTACCAATCATGGAATATTTCTTTGACTATTTGAGTTTATTGTCTTGCTTGTTCCTTGACTATTTGCATCTATTGTGTTGCTAGACCCCCAACCTAGAACTGACCTTAATACATGCATTAATTAAAATGATATAAAAGCATAAAGGAGGAGGAGTGATGGGATAGGGGGCTCTAGGGAGGAGAAATGGGGAAATGGGATGACATCTGTATTGTAAATAAATAAAAATATCCAATAAAAATTAAAAAAAAGAAAAACAAATGTATTGAGTATAGCACATACCCTGTAATCATCTAATTCTCATATTTTTAAGGTTATAGATTGTCTCATGGTAGACTTATGAAACATTCAACCTGAACATCATTTCTATTGTGAATTCAAAGGCAATATAGATCAAATGATGACTTAATTCCTAAAATCAATTGAAACTTCCACTAAAATAGAAGACTTCAAATAAATTTATTAGAGCTAGTGAGGTAGTTCAGGTGAACAATTTTCCTCCACTACATATAAGGGTCTATGCTAAAATCTCAGCACTAAAATTAATTTCTTAAAAACTTTCTTATGTGTAATACAATTATGGGAAGATTTTATATGAGTCTCACATTTGTCAACATATTTAAGTCATGTATTTTTTTTCATGTAAACTCAATCTAGTAGTTCCATAAAAAAAAACAAAAAAAACCAAAACAAAAACAAACAAACAAAAAAAAACTTTAATTATTTCACCTTTTTAAACTCCAAGTTAACACATACAAATTGCTAAGTTATCCAAAGGTAAACATTACATTTTAAAAATATGACTAAAATTTTAAATATAGTCTTTACAAAAGTGTTTGGTAGTATAAAATGAGTATTCACCAATGATATTTTCTAGTAATATTTAGAGTTATACAAGCTGTATTCTACAAAAGCATATAATATATAGACAAACAAAATAAAACAAAGCAAAAATCACAATAAAATGTCCTTATTTCTTCACAAGTTTTTTGATTATCTACTGCTCAGGCATTCCTAACAGTTCTCATCTACAAAAAGGAAGTAGACACATAGACACTTCATCCCATTTACTCTTTTATCAAGGTAACTTAAAATAATATTTGGAAATTCAATAACATGATTTGCACTGATATCGCTGAGGCTTTTGAGTTTTATTTTTGCCTAATGAACTTCTCTTATGCACTTTTAAATTTTATTTCATTAGATAAACCCTCCATATCAGGATTAACTTTAAGAAAAGCATAAGAATTCACAACAGATGAATCTTGAATGGCTTAGAAGCACTTAAAGAGATGTTTAAAGTCCTTAATTATCAGAAAAATGCAACAACATTGATTGAAAAATCAAAACAACAATGATATTTCACCTCACACCAATCAGAATGGCTAAGATCAAACACTCAAGTGACAGCACATGCTGGCAAAGATGTGGAGAAAAAGGAACATGTCTTCATTACTGATGGAACTGAAAACTGGTACAACCACTCTAGAAATCAATTTGGCGGTTCCTCAGAATATTGGAAATAGTTCTACCTGAAGACACAACTATATCACTCTTTGGTATATATCCAAAAGGCACTCCACCATACCACAAGGACGCATGCTCCATTACGTTCATAGCTGCATTATTTGTAATAGCCAGAAGCTGGAAATAGCCCAGATGTCCTTGAACTGGAGAATAGATACAGAAAATGTGGTTCATTTACTAAATGGAATACTATTTACCTATACTATTACGAGGAAATATGAGTTTTGCAGACAATTAGATGGAACTAGAAAATATCATCCTGAGTGAGTTAACTCAGACCAAAAGGACATATACAGCATGTACTCACTAATAAGTTGATATTATCCCAATAGTACAGAATACCTAGGAAACAACCTATAGACCTAAATAATTATAAGAAGCACAAATGCCCAAGTGAGAAGGTTTCAATCCTTCTTAGGAAAGATAAGAAAACAATCATGGGAGGCAGAGGGAAGGAAGGATCTGTGTGGGAGGGGTGAGGGGGAAGGCAAAAAGGGAACAGGATCAGATATGTGGGGAGGTGACAGGAGAGAAGCCTACAGAGCCAAGAGAATTAATAGAAAGAAGCACCCTTAGGGAGTGGAGGGTGGACCCATTAGAAAGTACCAGAGACCTGGGAGGTGAGACATTCTCAGGACTTATTTGGGATCACCTTAGCCAAAATTCCCAACACTGGGGAAAGGGAATTAGAAGTGTCCACCTTCAGTAGATAGATGAGATCTCAAGTGGAAGGTCTGGGTTACAGTCAACATTCTTGACCCCAAATTGTTCCTGTCTAAAAGAACTGCAGGAAACAAAGTGAAGAAGAGACTGAACTGAAGGAAACTTTGTCCAGCGACTGGCCCAACTTGAGATCCATCTCATGGGAGAGGACAGCAAGGTTTGACACTACTATGTATGATGTTCTTATAGACAAGAGCCTTGCATCGCTGTCCTCTGAGAGGCCCTAACAGCAGCTGACTGAGACATAAGCAGATATTTATACCCAACCTTTGGAAGAAAGTGAGGGACTCCTATGGTTGAATTAGGAGAAGGACTGAAGAAGCTGAAATAGAAAGTGACCCCATAGGAAGACCAGCAGTCTTAACCCAAAGCCTGACCAATTCGGAACACATATGAGTTCTTGTCTATTTGAGGCCCCTAACACATATGCAGTAGATGTCTGCTTGGTCTGGCCTCAGTGGGAGAACATGAGCTAAATCCTCAAGAGACTTGAGGCCCCAGGGAAGTAGGAGGCCCTGTGGGGGACAGAGCTCCCTGTTAGAGGAAAGAGGGAGGGGGAATGGAATGAGGAACTATGGGAGAGGGAAATCAGGGAGGCAATGACTACAATACAAATAAATAAAAAAATTTATTAAAAAAGAAAGGAAAAAAACATAAGGCAACTTGATGTTCAAATCACTTATTTTTTGCTTATGTCTTTGTAAGATATTCACTAACTCCTTTGTACAGTACTCAGTGGCCATCTTATTGAAAGACACTGTAGAACTCTCCCAGTTATTGCAGGCATAGTGTCACTGTGGTCATCAGGTACTCTTGGTTTGTCTGTCTTATTATTAAACATCCCTTAATCATTTCTTTCTATTGCCAAATTCAACTTTGACCTAAGGAAGTGTTTTGGGGGTTCAGAGTAGAATCACTTTGTAATTTGGAAAGCTGAAAAGGGCAAATGGAGAGGACGATTTTTTTCTATTATCTTTTTTTTTTAGTTGGATATTTCTTTATTTACATTTCAAATGATAACTTTTTTCCTTCTCCCTCACCCCCAGAAATCCCCTATCCCATACCCCCTTGCCTGCATCTGTAAGGGTGATCTCCAATCCAATTCTGCCTTCCTGCCCTCGAATTCTCGTAAACTGAGGCATCAGGCCTTCACAGGACCAAGGTCCTCTTCTTCCACTGATGCTGACAAGGCCATCCTCTACTGCATATGTAGCTGGAGCCATGGGTCACTCCATGTGTTGTTGGTTTAGTCCCTGGGAGCTCTAGGGGGGTCTGGTTGGTTGATATTATTGTTCTTCCTATGGGGTTGCAAACCCCTTCTGCTCCTTCAATCCTTTCTCTAACTCTCACAGGATTAAATACTTAGACAAAATGTGGAGCAGAGACTGAAGAAGGGCCATCCAAGACTGCCCCACCTGGGGAGCCATTCTATATACAGTTACCAAACCCAGACACTATTGTGGATGCCAAGAAGTACGTGCTGACAGGAGCCTGATATAGCTGTCTCCTGAGAGGCTCTGCCAGAGCCTGACAAATACAGAGTGGATGCTTGCAGACAACCACTGGACTGAGCACAGGGTCCCCAGTGGGATCCCCAATGGAGAAGTTAGAGACTTTAAAGAGAGAAAGGGCAATTTTGTAGGCTCAGCTGCTCTAATGTATGTCCAAAAACACTGTATATTTCTGCTGAGGAATCAGAGGTATGGAAGAAGTCACATACCTAATAGCATACCATACACAACAGCAAGTTGTGAAGGTCACAAAACCTATATAATACACAGTCGAATCTTTGAACCTTAAAATAAGTAGTGCTGATTGCATCAAAATTAATCATCTAAATTTTAATCTGAAAATGAAAGTGCATGTCAAAACAACTGAGTGAGAATGAGAGACGTACACACTCAGAGAACCCCTGTATCAATGTTATGCCAGGAATGTCTCAAAGATTTAAAGATAGTAATGGGGCAAATGTACAATCAGTTCTGTGATGCTGTATGAACCCAAAGGAACATTTAAAGTAGTAAAATAAATAAGATCTAAGATGTTCCTAATCACTTGGATGAAATACATACATGTTCAGTATCTATACTTTTTTTTCTGAAGATTTTTCATTTATTAGTTTTAAGGATAAAGTTAAACATTTTTTCATTAAGCACCTAGGATACATGTCAAAGGAAATATATAAATTCAGATCTATTTTAACATGTCTTTGAGACATAAATGGCATATTTTCTAGTATTACTGAAGGAGAAAGTAAGATAATAGCAAGAACAGTTCAGAAATATAGAAATGATAGAAGATATTTGAGTCACTACCAGACCATCATAGCATAATGTGAAAATCAATACCCTGTTACGGACAGATAGCCTGTGAGAAAAATCTGATGCACTATTGAACAAATTATAAATGTTATCAAATTTATTTATGGTACATTAGTAAATAAAAACTTGCAGACAGATTGCTAATGAAAAGACCAAGGGCGTGTACCAGTCTAAGACAAAGTACTGCTACAACTTTTTCAAGTAAGGAAAAAGGTAACATTTTATTTTCCTAGTAGTTAAATTCAGATTAATTTTTTGATAATTTCTGTCTAAATTGATCTTTGGAAATAGAAAGCTAAAGTTCTTGAAAAGCATTCTCAGCCTACATATCAGCCCTGAGTTTTCTGAGAATCACTATGTAGATGTCCTCATTCAAAAATATCTGAATACATCTGTTGCTTGTGTGTTGTGATGAAAGCCCTGACCCAAAGGCCTGCACCACCATATCTGGTTCCAAATTAATGTTTATTAATTAGTATGTGTTTTCTGCTAACTTTTAAAATTAGGCCCAGATTTTTATTATGTTAGCACATGCCCTTATACTTCAGCAAATATGTTCATGAAGGAAATTAATGGTCAGCTTCAGGTCAAGCTATTAAGTGACATCTAATGAGCTATTTTGAAACTTTTAATATAAAACTTGAGTTCTGATATCTAAGAGGCTTTAATTAGAACCTTAACCAATATAAATCCATCCCTGTGCTGGGACCATTAGGGTCAGCACAAGAGATCGGAGAGGAACATCTTTTTCTGGGTCAGTGGCTTCCTATAAAAGTTGATACCATCTATGCTGAGACTTTCTCAAACCACATAAGTTAGCACACACTTCAAACAAAGGATTGCTTTCAAAATGCATGTTTATGCATTTGATGAACTTCTTATTAGGTCACAGAAAGAGTACAATATGAGGTTTTAAAAGTCACTAGCTATGAAATTTGGAGAATCAACCCTTCTTTAGAAGTGTGTCATAATTTTCACATCAAGAAACTAAAAAGAATGTGAGAAGTATATAGATGTTCAGATCAATTCCCAAGTTTTACTCTAAAGTAGAAAGCTAAAGTTCTTGAAAAACATTATGAAAACAGACAATTTCTTCAATAACAAAATAAATATATAATTTAAGTTAAAATTAGGTTATTGAATTTTTTTCTGTCGTATATGCCGTTATGATTTATATTCTATATTCCTTAGAATGAGTTCAGTGCTCTACTCAAGGTCTTTACTATAAGTAAATGTCATGAATTGAAATTTACAATAATAGTTTATTCCAATAATACTTCATTTGCATAACTGTGTGTACATACATACACACACACATATATGTATATATGTATATATGTATATATGTGTATATATATGTATATATGTATATATATGTATGTGTATATATACATATATATATGTTTATATACATACACACATAAACATATATTTAACTACATTATTTGTTATGAATATGAAGTTAAAAAGTTCTAAAATAATTTTTAAAAGTATTAGTTTGGTAATATTTTTAAAAAATTAAAATCCATGTAAACAGAAACTAGAGATCAGAATAATATACTATGGAGAAACACAATATCTTTGAGTTTGTCCCCATGCACCCCGCTCTAACTTCAAAATTCCTTGTTCTCATAATGTATGAGCAGAACAGAGAAACCTTTGCTATAGGTAATATGTACTTTAGATAACTGCATCAATGAGATTCAGGGAAAGGACATAAAATTGCCATCATCTCCTCCTCCCAAAGCAGCAGCCTCCGACCATAGGAAACACTGGCCATGATCAAAAGAAAGCAATTACTGATGCCAGACCTGCATAAAAGACTATTGACCAAAGTCATTCTCAAATCCACTGCTTTAATTATTTCTCAGGAAAAATATAACCTTGGAAAATTAATGAATTTTGTTAGAAGAACTACAGTGAAAAGAACTGTTGTCTTTTCCATTATATATGAACAACTGGTGTTTAAATAATTCTATTTTTTTCATTCATAATTTGACAAACACAGCACTAGAAGAGACCAGCATAGTCTTCAAATGTTTTTGCTCATTTATTTTAGTCAACCTCATACCAAAGACTTAATATAATGAATTTTCTCCTCCTCCACATTACCCACTTCTCTTCTCCAGCTTATCACACTCTTCCCCTAATCCTCCTCTTTGTTCTCTTCCTTCTCTACCTCCTTTACAGCCTTCTTCATCTGTACTTCTCAGTCAATAGCTTAGATCTGTAATACAGAGGAGAGACTATTCCATGATTCCTAGAGCATGACCAAAGAAAATGCCAGCACGTACAGCAAGAGCACATCATAGGGACATCATCAAAAATTACTTAAACAAATTTGGATACCTGTCTAGAGTATCTGGGGAATGTTACATCATGTAAAAACTAATGAGAATACCAAGAGTTGATAGTGGATGAAAATCTGTCTTTACAGTATCATATAAATCCAGCACTCATTTAAGACGTCCGCAATGCAGCTGCTATTATATATCTGGTTGTCAGGAGGGTAAACACATTCTAAGGTGTAACTCTGGAAAGCATTTCATTAGGAAGTATACTTTTTCCTAAAATACTAATTCAATCAAAAATTTCAACTAATTTGAAATGTCAGGATATTCTAATCACACCATAATATAAATGCCCCCAAATATTATATAATCTGCACATAGCCTAACTAATAAGCTACCTGAAAGCACCTTGATATTTGTGGGCCAAACAGTTAATGAATAATCCAAATGACTCTGTAGGCAGTTTAAATGATGATTTTATATTCACGGTCTGATGTGTCCAATGAAAAATTTAACTTGGAATCCCCAGGCTTGCTTAGTAAACTGTGAATGTAAACCATCATATTTTCAACCTTTAAAGGCGCCCAGATACTGACATCAGAGACCAACCTATAAAGCTGCATCCTACAGCCAAAGAAATGATGGACCTCCTACCTACCCTTTTATCTCAGGATGCATAAGAACACAGACTAATTTTGAATTTCTTCTTAGACAAAATTTTTCAATACTTATACTATAACACTAGGATACTAACTCCCCCCCCCCAAAAAAAAGAATAGAAACTTCGATAAATAGATCTATGAAAAAAGTCTAACCTTAAATTTTTTTTACCAATATGCACAACATAACTGTATTGTCCAGAATGTGATTATTTCTTCCTTTTACCTTGCTTCTGTGTCTCACTATTATGTGTCTCATTGTGTAACAATTTAATTTATTATCTGAAGCAATTTTTTCCCCACATGACAATCTCACCAGTGGCCAATCTTATTTAATCTTCTATTACTCCATGTACGTTGAGATTTGGATTTTTTTTTCTATAGAATTGTTTATTTACTATATTAATATTATTCCTTCCGACTTTTGTTTTTTATTTCTGAAACAACAAAAGAAAAATGTAAAAAACAAATATTTCATTACCCCTTCCTCTAGTGGAAAAATGTCACACATGAAAATTTCCAGTGTTTTCAAACAACTTGCAAAATGTATTTTTGTTGTACCTTTGCTGGATTGACTGTCTCCTTTGTGACAGAGTATTCTGTAACCTGGCCTGGCCTTGAATTTAGTGTATAGCTGAAGATGACTTTGAATATCTGATCTCCTTGCTTCTTCTTCCTAAGTTCTTGAATGAAAGAGTGCTATACCTCATCTAGATTTATATAATAGCTTTATTGGTTGTTGACAGTGATGCTATTTTAAAGGTTTTTTTTTTTTTGATATTTGAGAGATTCACACATGTATAGATACTCTCTACCTTCCCATTCTACTTCCTTCAGAATCTTTCTCCCTCCATTGCATCTCCATTTTAACTACATGTCCCCTTAATTAGTTTTTCCCAAATGCCCATGGGTGTAGGATCATCCACTGGAGCATGGAAAAACTACTAGTGGTCACATCCCTAAAGAAAATTTACTGTCCTTCCTCTATCAACCATCAACTGCCAATCATTCTGGAACCCCTAAACCTTAATCCCTTCATATTAAAGATTTAGATGGCTTGATCTAATACAGGTAATGACACCTGTTAGTATAGGTTATGTATGTATCACATATTTCACATGAAGATAAAGACATTTCATATCTCACCACAACTTTGGCTTTTGTAGACTTTCTGCTCTCTAGTCTGCTCTCTGATACAGGACTCAAAGTGCCTCCTTCTCTGAATTTTGAATAGTAATGAGTCCTTGCATTTAGCACTAGCCAATACAAGAAGCTTCTCTACTCAAAACTGAGAGCATCACAAATTGGCCAATGAAACACTTCTATTTACAAAGAATGGCTCATCGCTGTCTGTTTTAAACAAAGTGATGGAAGTGAAATCATGCAGAGGAAGAGGTGAGATTAGAAGATGAACATTTGTGAGGAAGGTCTCCCTCAAGTGGTTTATCTGCCAGTAATACCTTACCTCCTATGTTCCAGACCTGATGGAATTCATACAGCAATTAATGGTAAACTCTCACTGTGTGATTATGGTCCAATAAAAAAAATGGACGATTGGTTACAATCTTGGCAGAGATTATTAGCTCTTCTGTAAGACAAGTTCAACAATTCTCATTTATTTTTGGGCAAGCTGTGTGGTATTTCAAAGTCAGCAAGACAGGCTACTCCATTTGCAATAATGTTTTTAGTCTTTACAATGAAAAATAATTGATGCCAATCACAATGTAGGCTAATACGTGTTTTCTGAAAAAATAAATTGAAATCATATGTGAAAAAAATCATGGAACAATTATAAAATAGAGATGCATGCAAAAGATTTTGCAATCAAAGTAACTCTCTTGACTTTGGTCTATTTATTCTGGGCCCACTGCTCATAATAATGTACTATGAGCCACAAATGTAATTCTAATTTTCATAATAATCATTTAAGAAACATTTTGTAAAAATAAAATATAAGAACATATTTGGTTTATTGAAAAAAATCTTGTGTTCTTTAGGTAAATAATATTTTCATAATACAAAAACTCAAATTATACTTTTGTAATAATAACCCAAAAACCCAACACTTTAAAATTACTGATATTTAATTATTGTAGTGGGCTTCATTATCTGTAATTTATGTTCACTATCTTAACATAGTGTCCTGATAAAAGTAGAGAATGTATCATCATCTTAGGCTTCATACATTGTTTAAACATTTTGAATATAGGATCCCTAGAACTTCGTAAATAAACCAAAAAGTACAAGATTATTTGTATAACCTTGTATATAACATATATATGAACACACATGTATGTATATATGTGTGCATGTGTGTATGTGCATGTGTGTGCATGCGTGTGTGTAAAATATAAAATCTGTGGGTCTGGGAATCAGCTAAGAGCGTGGAACATTTTAGTTCATTATTCTACCACAGATCTTCACATACATCGTTTAGATTTAGGTTGTAAGACAATCTCTACTTCTTGATTGAATTGTTTATTTATGTATTCATTACAAGGTTCATTATCATCATGTTTTTAAGGTTGTCAACTACATGTCAATCCATTTCTAAGTTACAATCAGCAATTTAAGTTTGTCAATATGTTTTCTTTCATGTGTAGTTATAAATGTAATCATGAAACTCAACCTTTTTTCCACGAATATAATTAAGTATGTAAAATGTATTTAAGAAGAGAAAGAGTACAAGTGGATTGATTACATAAAAGAAAGAGGGACTACTTTCTCAATTACACTGTCACTGTGCTTAAATTCATTGGTATCAGAGCATGAGATTGCCATGCAGGGAATTAGCTCAAGGGAAAAATCACAGAAAAGTTTTGTAATACAAAAGTCACCAACAGAGGGCATCTACAGACACGAGTATCTAAGATCCCCAAGGCCTCCTGTAAGTATTTTACTGCCTTATTTAATGAGTAAAATGTATTAACAAATAAACATATATACAAAATGAAGGAGAATACTTTGTATTTGTACAGGTCACTATTCATTCATTTCTACCTTAACATGTTATGATATACTTACCATGATTATCTTATTATTACTAAGTCTATGAGTAGATCAGATATTACAAACTAAAGATTCAATAATCTGTAGAGGCTTCCATATTCACTGTCTACACCAGTGCTCCTCCTCCTTCCTAATGCTGTGCCTCTTTAATACAGATCCTCATGGTGTGGAGACCCCTTAACCATGAAAATTTGTATTGTTACTTTGTAACTGTGTGTTTACTACTGTTATGAATTGTAATGTAAATATTTGTCATGCAGGATATCTGATATGCAACCTACATGTTGAGAACTGCTGGTCTAGAGCTTAAAATAAATTCTGCATTTTGTTCTAGTACTATTACTAATAAGATGTCCTCTTTTTTTACTTGCAATAACCTTAAATTAAATTAATATAGGTATTATGTCAATAACAACTATATACATAGTAATACAACAATAAATAGGATATATATGTAAATATACTTATGAACTATATATATACATATATATATGTATATATACATGTGTATAGATAGATAGATAGATAGATAGATAGATAGATAGATAGATAGATAGAAAATACAGAAATAAATATAGTCCCCTTGAACCAGAAAGTAAAATATTCACTTGAGGAATCCCCAAAAGTTGTTGATGGGACTAACAACAATGAACCACAAATCAAGAGTATTTCAGGTTTATATATAACATGTATATTATTACTATTTCTTTCACCTTTCCTTATTTTGTTCCTTTAAACTATCTTAGTTAAACACTTAACTAATGTGAAAGAACATTTAAGACAAAACCTTTTAATTGTACCGTTTTATGTAACATTCCTGTATTTTTCTGTTGTGTTTTAGATGTAAACACTGAATTGAAATGTATCTTATGTCATTTACATTCTCATACCTAATTCTTTGGGATGATCTCATTTATTTAATTGATGGATTTATTATTTGTTTATCTGTTGCTTTGGTCACTCAGAAAATATTTAAAGCTGAAAAAAGTAGATTTGGACAAGATTAACCTGAGGGCAAGGCTGTGAGTCTTTGTCTAGTTTATATTTGTTGATGTGGGAAGACCCAGTATGTTGCTTCCTACCTCAAATACTCCTTTTTGCCATTTTCAGACTCATGGCCTCTTTTTTCCTTAGCTGTTGTTAGTTACATATATAATCTTAATGCAGAAACAAAACCTTCTGATTCTGTAAAATAAAATATCTGTAGTTTTAATACAGTGTTTCATTTGCTGTATTTACTAGTCAGCATACAATGTTATATCAATAGTCTGATTGTTCTGAGATTATAGACAGGTTTTTCATCATTCATGCATATTAAAGCACACCTGTAGCTTCAGGTTCTCATGTAAATTTGTTGGTGTGTGTCTAGATTTTAAAAACATGACCTCTGCTTGGTATGTGCAGCCACTTTATTAGAGCTTAGGAAAGGGCTGCTAGCTCATGATTTGAGCCTCCTCTTCCCAGGGCTTTTCTTCCAGTGCAGTTCTGCGTTTCTCTACCTCATTTACTTGTTTTGTTTAATTCACCTCTAACCTAGTTACATTTGAAATTGGGACAAATTATCAATGATATTCTCAATATGCATATTTAATGATAAAACTGAATCACAGATGTATATTTTAAAGGTGGACAAAACTATGAGCACGTTATTTTTAATCTCCAAGTGACTTTAAGCAGCAAAGAGTCACTTCATTATACTGCTACGTTCTCACCGCATGTCAGACAGTGCACTTGTAGTCAATGTATACTATGTCACAAAAATAGTAAAAGGCATGTAAATCCTTCAAGTAATTAACAATATTAAATGAAAGGAAACCTACATTACAAAATGTCTTAAAGTCTATGGCATTAGCAGGCTGAAAAGTATAGAAAGATCCAAACTTTCTGGATCAAAGTGAAATGTAAGTAAATGTTCAAATTATTTTAAGAAGTAGAAGAGAAGAATATGCTGTCGAAGGGAATCACCTATGTTGATTTCCAGTTCTTATGTGCCTTGGGAATACTCCTTTTGCTGTATTGACCTCAATTTCCTTGTTCCCTGAGTTGCTTTGAGAAGTTTTTGACTGTGATAATTGCTATTAATGATTATGGCTGAATTTAAAGATTATGAGGGAGAATTCAAAGGTTAAAAGAAGTATCAAATTACATGAGGCAAAACGTCCATTGTGCTCCTAGTAGGTATTTGGACACAGGTGCTTCTCTGATGGATAGGCTGAAAATACAGTGATTCATTATTAAAATAGGAGGAGGTTATCACCATGCATATATGTGAAGCACATTAAAGCAAACTGGACTCTGTAGTCTTTAAGAATATGGTTACCTTTTCTAAATATGGTGTCTATGAGTGATGCCATTTTCTTGGACACAGTAAATCTGGGCACTAGAGCATCTAACAAGTTTGGGCTTAAATAAAATTTATCAATTACTAGACACCATACTCCAGGCAAGATATTTAACATTACAAAGTCTTTCTTGAAAAAAGTAACTAACTACATCTCTGTGTGTGTGTGTGTGTGTGTGTGTGTGTGTGTGTGTGTGTGTACACACGGGCATGCAGAGACACACAGAGACACACAGAGAGAGGGGGAGAGAGAGAGAGAAGAAAAGAAAATATTTCCTACTTATGAGTGCTTTCAACGAATACTTCATAGTCTTAGGCTTTATCAAGAATGTAAATAGTCATTGGTGGGTGGTTATAATCTGAAAATGGAAACATAGCAACAAGAGGAAAATAGTTCTAAAAAAGGCCATGGCAATCAATTAATCATAACTATGTTGAAATGTTAACACTTTCTTATGACAATACTAAGAACAATTGCACACTGTTAAGATGCTTGCCAAGATCATGGTGGTACAAACTCTTGTCTACTAAGAGTAATCAATCCGTTGTCCATTTGTGTGTGCTTTCCAGAGACTGGTGTTAATTGACTTTTCTATAACTTTATGAGGTGTAGTCTTGAATGCCATTAAATGGGTGTTTCCCTTTCTAGCCACAGCTCCTACTGTTTGTCCCTATTACACCTGCAACTACTTTATTCCCCGTGACTCCTTGTAGGTGCTTGAAGGTGATAATAGACTAATTCCTCATGGCTTCCTTTCTATTTAATGTGCATTTTTGTGAGTCCAATGTACTCCAGTGAATTATTTCCCCATTTAAATCGCGAATATCTTGATATCATTAGTATCAAAATGTATCTTCTATGTATAAATACTCTATACATGTTATTATACTTACTACAATATTTATGTGTTAGCTTCTGTCATACCTCTTCGATATGGAAAATAATTAGTGATTAGCAATTGCTTTCTTTCCTTTAGTAGGGGTCAGTCGGTGTTCAGGAGCAAACCTAGATCTAAAACCATATTTAATAGGTATTACCTCAGTTATCTTCATGGCTACACTAAACATTTAGGTTGAGAAATAAAATTAAAATGTGTTGATAACCAGGCTTAAATAAGGAAAGCATACAGGAAGTATTTCAAAGTTTACAGTGTTTGAAATACTAGAATTATTGTTGTCCCTTCAGGATAACAGCCATCTGTCTCTTAATTTCAGCAGCTATGATTACTTAAGATGGGAAGTATTGATGTTCACTCATAGGAGGAAAGCTGAGGAAGGCTATTAGACTCTTATCTGGGGTTCAAGCCACTAACTCCTTTATCAAACAGCCCTAACTCCAGCTGCTGTATGTTGTCCAGGTACCAGCTCTCATGGTCGTGGGAGAATCTAAAGGCATGTAATCGGAAGGTTAATTAAAGAAGTGGAGAGTTTCAACTTGACAGATATAGGGTTATTCTTCTCTCTGATGAGATGTTTTAGTGGGACATCTGCTTAGGGAGTCAAAATTTTTCTGCAAATAACCCTAAGTCACATTTGTGTAAGTAAAACCATTATTTTAACAAGTTACCCTTGTGTCAAACTGTTTTCTTGGTTTGTCTCGGGTGTTATATTTGGTTAATATGTATATTTGTTCTAATCTCCTAAGAAACAGTTCAAAAACATATATAGATAGAAAAACATATATATAGATAGGAAACATCAATTCCAAATAATCAGTGTGTCTTTAAATACCTTGATAGATTATTCTGAGCATTCTAACAGATGCTTTGGTTTGAAAGCCTCATCTTTTCGATTGCTTTCAACTAGATTGATTATGCTCATTGAACAAATGTGTGTGTGTGTGTGTGTGTGTGTGTGTGTGTGTGTGTAGATGGCCTACAGTGAAGGAGTTCACTTAGGCAGATGAACTACATTCTTCTGGGATGGTGGATCAAGCCAACTATCAACTAATGAATGTGATACACGTAGAAAGTGATTTCTAGCAGGGAGTGAAAGGGAGAAACTGAAGTGTACCAAGTAGCCTCTTCGTGTATCAGTTTGGATTTGCAAGTTTTCATGTTATCAGATTTGTTACATGCTCAACAATTCTGAAGAAATAAGGAAGAATAGGCAACCGCTTGGGACATGTGTAGATGATCACTTTATAACAAAGTGCAAAGATACAGAACACTGGGGTTCAGTGACCTAGATTTTGAATTTTACCTTTTCTACATAGGTAAAAATACAGAACACTGGAGGTGGTGTGGAATCCTTTTGTCTGCTGAGTTCTTATTTTCTCATTTCCATTGCCTACAAAAAAGTTCTTTCTCTCTTGTGATTTTGTGAAATATCTCAGACAGTACAAAATAATGCAGGAAAAAAGTCTTTCTTAATTTATTTCTCTATGCCTCCATTGTGACATCTGGAGAAATTCTGTAGATGGCTCTGAAATGACACTTGCCTCAATTCAGTAGCAAATGAGCTTAAAGTTATGTAACTTTTGCCTTAAAATTTCACTCCAATCTCCAATAAAAGGAATTGACTTTCCCAAAAATGTTACCATATACTGTAGCTTCTTAGGGCACCCCAAAATGTTTGTGGGTTACAGATATGGATATTATCTGTCCAATCTTTGAATAATCAAATACTAATAAGTTGGGTCATCTGGTATCTTGAACCGATTATTTTCAGCATAACAGAATCTTCTTCACTAGAGTTCAAAATAAGTAGTGCAGTTCCTCTCTGGTTTGTTGATAAAAACTCTTAAGACAGTAATCCAGAGAGTAGCCTGTATAATTGTGTTATTTTGTGGATAACTGTAAATCTAATATACATATATATTTAATTATATTTCAAAACTACATATTCTCCACTCACTTGAAACTCAACTGTGTTTTTAAAAACATGTACATTTATGTGTGCTTAACTTTCCTCTGGTTTTACAGCAAACCTCCAAGCTGCCATACTGCTTACATGCCTTTCCAGGTCATTAATGAGAGTGTTAACTAAGGCTGGGCCCAGGACCAATCTTTGAGGCACCCTGCTACACACTTGCTCTAATTTGATAACCTACCATTTATCATCACTTATGTTTAGTGAACTGAAGCCAGCCTGAACTTGGCCTAACAACTAAATCCCATGGATTTGCAGGGGAGCCTGCTGTGTGACTGCCTTTGCATTCCTCAGGCTAGAAGTTGCTCTTGCTCTATTCTGTGGGATACTGCTTTATGTCAGGGGTGGGCAAATCTGCTTATTTGAATTACTAATTACACATTATTAAATTAATTTATTTCAATAATAACAGTAGTGGAATCAAACTTAATAGTCAATATCTATAAATTAATGTTTGAGAAAAAATTCCAATTATATTATAGCTCAACGTAAATAGCCTTTTATTTAAAACTCTAAGCAAGCATCTGATGTCACTGTTCCTTCTCTGGGTATCTCCACTACTCCTTCAGGTCCTGTATTTCAATCAATGACATCCAATGCCATTAACTCATTACTCCCATTGTTTTTCTTTGTTTTTCACATTTTGCATCCCATCCTTTAGCAATATTATTAACTTGAAATGGTCTATTATATGGCATGGTGTGACATCACAAACCAAAATTGTAATTTAGGCAGATAGACTGTTTTGGGCCAATAAAGAAAAACATCATAGATATTAACTGAATGTGCTAAACTACAATTTTTCTGGTGGGAAAAATAATAAAAAGAAAATACAGGGTCCCAACAAGACCGAGGTATCATTAAGACAAGGTGAGTGGTGAGGAAGGCCAATTAGAATTCATAATAGTGACACAGAGATTGGGGTGATGTGAGAAAAATGGTCTACGAAGAGGTTTCTTTCAGGCACAG
Organism: Rhabdomys pumilio; assembly: GCA_030674055.1. Lineage (NCBI taxonomy): Eukaryota > Metazoa > Chordata > Mammalia > Rodentia > Muridae > Rhabdomys > Rhabdomys pumilio. The sequence goes on from JANHMN010000015.1 coordinate 28,532,530, forward strand.
AAGATTTCAAATAAAGAATTGAGGTTTTTATTTGTTTTTTTCCAGAAAACACAATACTCTCCTGGGCTATGGAGGCCCCTGATCAAAATTTGGTCTGTCTTCTTCATTGACACCTTTTATAAATCTTCTTTTATTACCTCTGTCAGTCATGGCTGTGTTATCATGACAGTGACATATCTCAGTAACAAAATGCATTACCCTCAATCATTAGGAGCATTTTTCTGTTCTAAAATGTGGTAGTTATTCATGTTTGTAGGAAAAGATACAAGAGAGATGTAGGTAAGAAGATACTAGAACACTAAACGATGTTAAAGAAGGATAAACATTCTAGGCTGAGAAAACTGCAAATACCACGTTTGGGCCAGATTTTGGATAACATCAGCAAGGGAAGCAGATGCTAGAATCTTTGTGGCTACTCTAAGCAAAATGTCATGAAAATGTTAAGCTAAAACTTTAGATGAGTACATAATATTAAGAAAAGGCTCTGGAGAGTTTAAAGGCAATGAGTAAATGCACCCAATTTACATGTAGAATAATAATAAATAAATGTACCCAATTTAGGTGTAGAAGAATAATTCTGTGGAGAATGAGACCTACACATGGTTAGGAGGAGGCTGAGCTCAGATGTGTCTGACAGACTAAAGTAATGTTATAATGATAGCTTTTTGCAATGCTGTCCTTTACACAAAGAAAATATGATAGCTTATACTACTATGATCATAATAAGGGCATGAAAGAATAATATTGAAACTTGAATTTTGGGGAGTGCAAGTATAACGATTGGACTAAGAGGGAAGACACTAAAATGGTAACCTCAAAGTTTTAAGCATCAAAAACTAGGTAAAGTAAGAAATGTCTGATTTATTAAGAGGGTAAAAAATTTATAGAAAATACATTTCTGAAGGAATGTAGGAAAGCTTCTATAGAGAGACTTGATTTTTGAGATGTTTAGTTGAAACACTCAAAATGCTAGACATCTGTCTGAGAGCATATCAGAGTATCATTAATAGATTCAGGGATTGCTTCTTGTCATTGGGATGGGTCTCAAATTGAGCCAGTTATTGGTTGGCCATTCCCTCAGTCTCTGCTCCATCTTTGTCCCTGCATTTCTTGTTATAAATCTGGGGGTTAGTGAGAAAAGATGAACAGATATATATTGCTGAGGTGTTATATTTATAGCTTAAGTAGATTATCTTTAATTGTACTCTAATAATTATCCAAGAACAATGAATGAGGAAAAAAATTCATCTCATCTCATGATTTGAGAGATTTAGATACTAGGTCACTGCATTCTTGTGCTGTGCCTGTGATAGGTCATTACCTCAGAAGTGAAAGGTATGGCAGAAAAAGATTCTTACCACATAGCAACTACAACCAGAGAAGCAGTACAGGAAAAGCCAGATTAAAATATTGTCTCCTTGACATTCCCTGATTTACTGATTCCTCTCACTTGGCCCACATCCTCCAAAGATATCCATTTACTTGTTCCTATGCTCACAGTCCCCAGAATTCTTTTAATGTTAGCACATTTCTTCAAAGTTTCAAGATGGACATGAGTATCCTTGATTAATCATATATTGATGGAGTTGAGAGGACAAAATTACCTCTGCCATTATTTTAATGAAATTATAAATAGGAAAAAGAAATTAAAATAAAAAAGGGAGAACTCAACTGACTATAAATACTGCAAGCTTTAATAAATATATAAGTGAATTTAAATAGGTATAAAATAATATATCATCAAAGCAAAAAGTGTTAATGCCAAACTTACTACTCTAGCACAGCTCCAGTTATGGCACTGAGATTAATATCTGCATATTATGGGGCTATAATCCTACATACAGTCTGCCATCTTTGCAGTGCTCTTTATAGTCAACCAAATATTCATATCAATTTACAGTCATTTCTCATGTCCCAATTTATAATTCACCATAAGCTTCCAAAACAGAATGCACCCTGTTTTCGTTTTAACTCTATGTTTCATAGTATCACAGAATAACCTCAAAAAGAGACTTCCATTCAGTTGGAATTATTAAAATTATACAAATGTTCTGTTAACCATTTTCTACTTTACCCAATCTTACTATCTTTATCTTTATTGTGCATTTAACTGTTGCCTTGCTTATTATATTTCCAAACCAATTACATAACAACTTCAAATATTTTGATACTCATAAACCAAATTTCTCAAATTACAGTGACTGTCACCAATGCTTCTAGAGACTCTCAGCCTTCTTCATACCCTAATGCTTTAGGCAGCTAAGTCACCAGGAAGCTCTCATAACTTTAGTGAGCGGCAGGATCTTGCCCCTGCAAGTGCAAAAATAAAAGTTGCTTTTTCCTTGTTCCACTGACTCATTGCCAAGCAGTCTACCACAGACCAGTGAGAAAATCCAGAGCAAAGCCACGGTAAGATCCCTGTACTTTTCATATCTAAAGATCCATGACATCAGTAATCCAGAACAACAAAGCAAGTCTTACCTCTGCATCACTCCACTCTCATTTGGCAAAGATTTGAATTGATGAGACACATTATTTAAAAGTGGAGAACCTTAAGGAGCAGATGCCCAGTAAAATAATAATTATAATAATGATAATGTTTATATATAAGTATTTAAACAAAAGTAAAGCAGTCTATGCTTGAGAATTGGTATACTCAAGATATTATAAATATTGATCAGAATTCAGAAGGGTCCCTTGCCAACTTCTATATTTTAAGAGATAGTTTTAAAATTCAAATCATAAACTGTTATAGTAGATAATATTCACTTTATCTAAATGTAAATTAAATATATTTCAGTGGTAGAAATACATTTTAAGGGGGATAACATACCGATGTTGAGTGTCAAATCAGAATGAGGATCCCTATTAAGTTCTAGGAAATATAAATTTGGTGTTATCCTTTAAAATTCTGTATTCAGATAATAAGAGGTAATGAAGCAGATAATCAGAGTCAATGTCAATCCAAGATAATCTGTATATCTAAAATGATCTTATATTGATTCTAAAGATCATCTCCAGTTCAATTAAAATTAAAGCATAATACAGATAGAGGAATCCCAATAATTTTATCTTCTAAGAAACTAATATCTACAAGTCACTTAATTTTTATATAAATATTGTATCTATGAAAGACTCTATGTATGCTTCTAAAGAAAGGAGGTAACCAGAAATAGTGCCCAGAAATGGTTCCTATAATGTGTATTAACTGTGCCACAGCAAAATAAGCCTAATTGTAAAGTAAATTATAAATATCAATTTCTGGTAATCAACAGCTCTCTATTTGAAACTTAGGACCCCCTCAAAATGAAGGAAATCATTTCTTATTCTGAAAACTTAGATTACTGCTTAGGTGGATAATATTAGAGCTGAACATGCAACTACCACTTTACTAAAGCATAATCTACAACTACATTCTAAATATTTGCTGTAAACACACAAATAAGTACAGCATTTACCTCTCATCGATGAAACTTCTCTTTTCTATAGACCTAGACCACAACAGAAAACCAAAACAAATCAAAATGCAAAGTTGAAGAAACTAATCCCAATGCATAGAACTATAAAACACTCCCACCCTTTAATTTTTTAAATTTATTTCCTTTTCAAATGGCATCCCCTTTCCCCATTTTTCCCTCCCTAGAAATTCCCTATCCCATCTTCCTCCTCCTTTTTGCTTTTATACAAGTTTAATTACATTCAAGTATTAAGGTCAGTTCTAGGTTGAGGAACTAGCAACATAATAGATGCAAATAGTCAAGGAATAAGCAATACAATAAACACAAATAGTCAAAGAACAAGCAAAGCAATAAACAAACTTCCATGAACACTCCCATGATCACTGTTTCTAAGGGCTTATCAGGATGATGGAAATATCTGAGTCTACTTCTCTATCCTAGCTCAAATTTGTTTACTTGCCTGAAGCTTACTTTCTTGTTCTAGCCTAATATTTAGATTCCTGCCTGAAATTACTTCTTTGTTCTTGCCTAATGTCAGATTTCTGCCTGAAGCCCACTTCTTTGTCCTTGGCCAATGTCATATTCCTGCCAAGCAGCCCATTTCCTTGTTCTTGGCCAATGTCAGATTTTTGCCAAGTAGCCCCAAAAGCTCTCCTCCTGTCCTCCTTTTTTTATTTCATAAAAAAGACTGAGCCTGTCTTAGGTTGTTCTGAGAAGAATGCCTTTCTTACCCATCATGGAATATGCATTATCAAAGACATTCTATTTCTGTCTTAGGTTGGTAAGGCTCTGTGCAGAATCATACCCATTTTTGGCTTGCCAGCCTATTAATTTAATAACTCTGTCTGATGGTCCATTTTCAGTTTCAAGCCATGTACTTTGGCTGCCAACATGTTGAAGTTGTTAAAGACAAGTTTTAACAATATGGGCAGAAATAAAAATATTCCCAGGACAAAAAGGGCTAGTATGACCAAGCTATATATGCCATTCTTGAAGCTAGATCAAAATAGAAATACTGACCTCAGATCATGGGTAATTTTATCAGCAGTATCTGCCACATCAATGCTCAGCAGAGCAGCGTTTTTTAAATTTTAGAACTAACACAAATCCAACAGTATTTGGCATGACACTCGAGATGGATCTTTACTTTTAAACTAAAATCATTTTCTCTTTATTTTAAATCTTTTAAAAATTTTGGATGCCAAGGAAGATGGGGAGTAAAGATTGTAGGAGCCAGAGTGCCAGGCAGTTTATGATGAGCCTATCTTCTAGTAATATCAGAGGCTAAACCTAGAAAATATTACCAATATGACAGTTCAAATGCTAACTGAACAAAGATAACACCAATAGACATGTCAAAGTTGATGGGCAAAAGCTCATGAAGCTTCAACTCTACACAAATAATTACAGGCAACTAAGGAATGATAATAAGTAGAGAAATATTCTGTGCAGAAGAACACACTAATTCATTTTCCAACACCAAATGTTCAGTTATGAACATGTACATATAAGAAACATTATACAAACTGCTAAATTATATTCAGGAATATACGTATATACATAAACATGTATGTGTGAGATAACAATGAAAAAAGAGTCCACAATTTCAGAGTTGGGCATATGACAAGGTTTGGAGGGAGGAAAGAAAAGGGAGTAATTGTGTAATTCTACTATAATCTTAAAAATTAAAAAAGTAAATATCTTAATATGTGTCTCAAAGATTATCTGATTTGTTTCTTTGTTACTTTTGTATTCCCATTGTATTGTTACTCTGTGTAATGTGGCTGTTTCTAGTGTCTCTGTGTGTATATATGTATGTGTGTTCACACACATGTAGGAGGGCTTGTATATGTGAGTGTTCAGGTACAAATACCCATATGGACTCATGGAATCAGAAGGAGGATATAACGTATCTTTCTTTACCAATTTCTGCTTCATTACCTTGATGCAGAATCTTTCCCTGAATTGGAAGCTTGCCTTTCTGGTAGGCTGGCTGTTAATCAAACTCTCTGTATCTACCTATCTCCACTTACCACCACTGAGATTTTAAGTATGTCCTTCTTTTTATGTGGATCTTTTGGTGACAAATCTAGACTTCCATGTTTGCAAAGAAAGCACTCTTATTCACTAAGTCATCCTCCTAGTCCTGCATCTTCACTTTGTAGAAAAGTGTGAATTAGTACATGTGCCGGTCAGCTATTCACATACTATTTTACAAAGCATAGAATTTTAACCTTCCCTCCTATCTGTACATTCATTCTTACACATCTTACAGTTGAGGACTTTTTTTTCAGAGTATTCGATCTTACAAGAAGATGGAAACCTCAATTCATCTCAATGCTTTAAGAACAGATTTGGAAAAAGCAATATGAAAATACCTAATTTCAAGATTTCCTCTCAGTTCAAATAATTAGTGACCAAGTCATAAAAGTAAGTGATAGCTAGTAATGAGACTTTATATAGACTGTGCTATGTTTCTACCATCAAAAATATATAGGTTTTGACTACAACTATAGTAGGAGATAATTAGGGATTATTTCATTGACTTTTTTGTTTGTTTTTGCTTTTGACAAACATGTTTGGTGCTATTGTAGGTCACTGGGAATCCTGCCTCGGGTTTCTGTTCCTCCAGGAAGTGTCATGGGTGCATCTCATCTCATGGCATTGGTCTCAGTCTGAGTCATTTATTGGCTGGCCATATTTGGAGAGAGATTTAAAATATATTTTCAGAAGAAGAAATGCCTTACCAGGATTATCAAAAGATGCTTTGTTGGGAGCCGACTTTTAGCAGAAAGCGGCTAGAAAGCAGCTATCAATTTTGCAGCCATCTGGAACCATATACCCTGATGAGAGACTTGCTTTTCAATAGCCTACAACAGCTGAAGCACACTCTGAAAAATATCTTGTTTATCCCACATAGCTTGTTTTGCTATTTAGTGCCCCCAGCTACAAGGAGCACATGGTATCCACGCCTGCAAGACATGTGGTGCACGTGCTATATACGCCATACATGCCTGTAAGGTACACGTGCTATCCAGGCCTGTAAGGTTTATGTCATATCCACACCTGCAAGGCATGTGGTATCCACACGCCTACAAGACACGTGGCAAAAGCCTATAAATACCCCAGACTTCCCTTCAAAGAAGGACAAATAAGAGAGAGAAAGTAAGAGAGAAAAATAAGAGAGGAGCCCTTCAATGAGAGAGACAATAAAAGAGAGACAATAAAAGAGACTTGAGACTTGACTACAGATCCTCTGGCTTGTCTCTATTCCTCGTGTCTCTTCCCCTTCTTCCCCCCCAACTCTCTCTTGCTAGGCCCTGACCCGTAACCCAGAACAGCAGCACAGACCAGGACATTTTGGCCCCCAAGCCAGGCAGAGTACGGGTCTCAACAATGCTTTATATCCTGTGTGTTATTTATCTTGTCTACCTGATTCAAAGTATTTGTTGTTACTAAGACTTGTGAATTCTACTAAGACAGAAAAATGAAACTGTAGGTAGTTGAGGAAATCTGGGAGCCAAAGGTTCTTGCCCATAGAACAGCACAATAAATGTTTGTCTAAAGCCTAAAGGTCAAGAATGGAAATGTACATATAATTACTTCTATATATACTGAACAGGATTTACATAGATAGAAAGATCAATAAATGTAGATGCACACACACACACACGTAATATACTTAGAAGGACTTATGGTAGACATAATTATGAAATGTATATGTACTATATATAATAATGATAATTGGAAAAAGTAGAAAAACCACATCTTTTTATGTTTAAAACTCATAGAGATGTCTCAGCTTCAAGCACCTACTGACAATCTTAATGACCTGAGTTTGATCCCAAGTTTGCTCATAGTGGAAGAAAAGAACCAATTTCTGTAAATTGTCCACTGACCTCCATATGAAATGTATTACTTTGTAAGAGAGAAAACAGGTTTGAAATGATCTTGTCTTTTCATGTCAGAATGCATGTGATTAGAAAAAGATGGGAATGGAGGACACTTGAAACAACCCAGTGCTCTCTGCAATCATTTGTTTTCGTTAAGAGTCTGACACCAGAGCAATCTTAATTCCAGAACTGATATAGATGTGTTTGGAATTATTATTCAGATAGCAAACAGGTGAAGAGCTTTTTCTCTATGTGAGCCCTAGGGTAGACTCTCCTAAGAGAGAATTCATGTGTTGCCTCCATACAACTTACATCAATGAATAGAATAACTCATTAGGGTGAACATTTAGATGTAAACAAATAAAAGCTAAGGAGCAACCAGAAACCAGAAAGCAGGAAACGTGTGTAGAAACTAAGGATATCTATAACTTAAAAGAGGAAACATTTCAAAGGCCAAAATAGATGCAGCTGCCATAGGTAGGTGAGAAGGGAGCAAAGAAATGTCGGGAGCAGAGAAAGGAAAGCTCCATGTATCAGGCACATTCAATAGACTTGGCAAAGTCATCAGATAGTGCTACATTACATGTGATTACAATGTCTTCTAGAGCAGTTTGCTAAAATCATTATAGAAGTTATAACATCTTTCTAGACTTCAGAAAAATGATAATTAACTTATCATTTCAAAAAGATTAGTAAACTTGAATCTTAAACAGCTGATGCATGGATATTTTCAAGAAGGTTTCGTGTAGGAAATCCAGCTAGCATTGAATGGAGAATGGAGAAAAGAGGCACCAGAGCAGAGCTTAGAATTTATCTGGGGTGATTAATTTTATTGTTACTTGTCAAAGAATCCATTTTCTTTTGAATTGTTACAACATTTTCTTGCTATGTTCATAGATATTTTCAAGAAAAAGAGTTTCAAGCTTAGAGGTTTAAACCATGACTCATGAGTACATTCTTAAAAGTACTGTTGATTTTCCTTGCTTCCTGGTGGCTGTCTTGAAAAAAAAGTAAAATCAAAACAGACTGATTACAATATGATGTAACAACAATGTCAAAATAACATGGTAAGTATCTATGAAAACATTGTGTAGAGAATCTGGCATTTGGGGAAGTATTTCTAAATCTTTTTCATCAGTGTCTCTCCATTTTTTCTCTGAAGTAACAAAAATGTTTGATAAAACTGCTATGTAAAGTAACACTCATGTTATTTATATATTTTCTCTTATATATTTCCTATACACATTCCAGATTAGATTCTAGGACCACATTGAATTATTCACTACTTCTTTTACCACAGAGATTGGTGTCCCTTTCCCATGGCCATGTGACTTGTGGTACCATGTTGGGAAGAGAATAAATATAGCAGAGGTTTGCAGTGGGCATGGAACGTGATCAAAAAGTCAACCCTGTAGTTTCTAGACTCACATATTTAGATGTGAGACTAACCTGAAGTTATTGTAGAGTCTAAGAGGGAAAAAGATTGGTTGCAGCGAGGAGACAAAGGTCTAGAGAAAAGTAGTAGTTTACTGATGCTATGAAGGGGCAAGTAGCAAAAATAGGGATGTTTATGTCTTATCTGAGACATGTTTGTGTGTATGCATGCACATACATTATACATAACAATACCCCAAGGTAAATGTAGCTTTTGTCTCTCATCAAAGGTTCTCTTTTCATAGATGTAGACGTTACAGAAAGCCACTAACAACTGATCATTGGAAGACTGTCTTCTGTTGATACATCTGTAGCACAAACATTATGCCTTAAGCTTAGGAAACAGTGCAGAATAGAGTGTAAAGTTTGAAAAAGCTAGAAAACCAGACATCTAATATAAAGTCATGTCTTCTATATAGGTCAGGGAAGTGTAATTCATGAAATCTCAACAATAGGCTAAAGAAGATCTGAGCAATAACAACACAAGTTGGCATGTCAACAATGACAGGGGAACTATCACAAGGCCCTACTACCATCAGGTGAAGAAATATCATCAGCTAATGGCAGACAGCTGAGAGAGGGAGAGAGAGGCAGTCGTTCCCTAGAGCTGAGCCTCCTTAGTGGTTATCCAAAAGGAAATGGGCAGCTCTGAAAACATATTTATATAAGCAATACTAAATGGACTGAGAAGAGTAAATTTCTGTATTTATATGCATGAGACATGTAAGAATTATTTATATATGTACATACGTATATATTATATATATTATATATATTATGTGTATAATGGATTTTCAGATTAGAAAGTATGAAGCAAGTATGTAATATATACTATAACTAAACTTTTGTATGCTGCCTACATTACTTGACAAAAGACTGGGAGTGGGACTGTGGTGGATGATGTGAAACTCACAAACAATCAATTTAAAAATTTTTAAAAATGAAAAAAACAAACAAAAACAAAACAAAAAAAAAAAAAGAAGAAGAAAGTTCTCCTTTTTCCTTCCCAAAACATGTCTTAGGGATTCCCTAACTTTTCAAATTGGAGACACAAAATAGCACATATTAGAAAATAACAACAAAGAAACCCAACCTACACACCTAAAAACCAAACACAAACTGATTATGTACATGATATCTGCTATATATTTCAGTATTTTGTCACAATATTTATATTGTCTAACTATAATATAACTGCAGACACTTGATATGGGATTCTAAATGGTAATCATTATAAGAGAAAAAGAACAATCCACCTGAGAGACTCCAGCTGACTCCCTCAGCATCTCCATCAGTATCTGGTTATAAGTATTGTTTATGATATTGTTATAGATACAGTTTCATTTCTTCTTTTATTTAGAAACCTTATCTCAGGGAACAGTATACTCAACCTGTGACTCTTTATCAAGAAATCGAGTAGCTACCCCATTGGACTTCTCTGGGCTGATTTTGGCTAGATGTTTGGTTTGAAACATTATTCTATTTTCTCTCTCAATCAGGCAACTCTAGGCTTCTCTGCCAGATGTTTGCCTCTGTTTTGATGATATTATTTTGGATCTCACATCTTCTGTTTACTATTGCCATTTGAGTAACTTCTTTTGCTTAATGTGTGTGGGGTTTGAATATGCTTATCCCAGGAATAACACCATTAGGAGGTGTGGCCTTATTGGAGTAGGTATCCTCTTGTTGAAAGAAGTGTGTCTCTGTGGGAATGAGTAATGAGACCCTCCTCCTAACCATATGGGAGCCAGTCTTCTAGCAGCCTTCAGACAAAGATGTAGACCTCTCAACTCCTCTGCACCATGGTTGCCTGCTACTGCCATGTTTCCAACTTGATGATAATGGGATGAACCTAGAAACATGTAGCCAAAACCAATTAAATGCTGTTCTCATAAGATTTGTCTTGTCATGGTCATGGTGTCTGTTCACAACAGTAAAACCCTTAGGCAATGTGTATTAATAAACTCAATTACTCAAAACTGAAAACATAGGTTTTCTAGGTTTAGTATATGAGCACTTAGGTAATAAAAGTCATTGATATTATAGTATTTAAACAACCATACAGAATTGGATTCTTATTGAAATGATTTTTACTGAAAATGGCCTATGTACACAGAGTTTATTATTATTATTATTATTATTATTATTATTATTATTATTATTATTATTACTACTACCTCTACTATGGCTGCTACTTATGATTACTGGTATCATAGTACGTAGTACTGGAGACTAAACTTTGGATCTCACACATGTCCACTATTGTTCCATTGACTAACATCTGCAACCAAGAAGCCCAGTATAAGCATTTAAAATGGATCAAGAAACATGTTCCAAATTTAAGTTTCTAGAATTAAAGTAGATTCGAACGTTGAATTACCTTATTCCCCTTATCATAATCAAAATGAGCAAATTGTAGACTAAAGAAATAGTTAAGTGATTAGAAGCACTGGATACAATTGCATAGGACTGAGACTCTATTGCCAGCACCTATATGACAGCTAAAACTTCTCTGTAATACCATTTCCGGAGGTGTCTGCCACATTCTTCTGGAATCCACAGGTACAAGGCATGCACATGGTACACATAAATAAATATAGGTGAAACATCGATACATATAAAATAAATATATAGATTAATTTGAAATGATAAATTACTTAAAAGAGTAGTTTTACTAGGTGACATCTTAGGTGATAAAATCATTGATTTTATAGTATGTGAGAAACCACTGCTGTTTAATCCCTGTAGGTTATTGAACTTTTAACAATGGCAGTATTTTCATACAATGCTTGGAAATGCTCAAAGACAGTGAACTAACATTCCTAAGTTGTGGAGAGAGGCTGGAAGTCTGGTAAGAAAAGTCACAGCCACAGTGGGAGAAGATCAACCTGGAAATCTTCATGTTAGCCATTTGTATTCACATATCTAAGGGAAGACAGGAATGTATAGAGGGAAGACTGGATATGACGCTCACCAGACATCACCAATTGGAAAACTGCTGATTCCTAGCAACCAGACTGCAAAGTCTAAAGACTCGGTGCCATTCTATAGATGACATAGATGTGTCTAGTCTAGCACCAGTCATGCTGAACAATTTTCAAAATCAAAATTGAATAAGACAGTTTCTAAGTAAGTTAATTCAATATAAAAGTCAATAATATGCATTAAAACTTAGAAACAAAGCCAATACTCAGAGAGTATCACAATTCCTGGAAACTAATTGAGAAAAAATACAGAAAAACATAACATCATCAGGAGACAAATCAATAGGACATAAACTAAAATTGGCCAAAAATGTTCAAATGAGCAGAAAGAAAAGCCACTAAAATTATTTTGAACTATGTCCTGTATGGTTTCAAGTATAAGAAAAGATAAGGAAAATATAAGGAAAAAGTCTAAATATTTAGGATTAAAAAACATCACAATCTCCAAAAATTTCAGATCCTATAATTGTTGCTAGTTTTGGTATTAAGCGAAATACAAGTGGATTGAATGAAAGTTCACTAGAAAATACAAAAAAAAAAACTTATAGAAAAAGATACTTGCCACACTAGACAAATTGGGAAGGAAGACAAAATTTGTTTGCTACTAGAAATATATTTTAAAATTAAATACACAAGAGATAAAAAATGATAGAAAAAAGATACAATGTGAATAACTAAATGCCCCAAATGAAAGAAGAGAAGGTTATAATAATGCCATAGAAAACAAAGATTACTACCAGGCATAAAACAGGCACGCCAGGCTAGGTGTTATGACCAATACATTTGGGAGGCCTAACACATGAATCAACATAAGTTGATTACCAAGTTCACTATGATATCCTGCTAATAAAAATATTTCTTACCAAGTGTCATTTCCTAAGGACAAAGGGCTAAATTTAGCTGGAAACATTACAGTTCTAAATAGTCATATGACTATCTACGGAGTTTTAAGATGTATAAATATATCTGTAATAAGAAATAGATATCTTATAATTGCAGTCAGTTTTTAAAACAGCATTCTAAGTGATCAAACTGAGGGAAAAATGTTTCTTCATTGTCATTAGGAGAACAATTCCAATTTTCAGCCAGCATTCCTCATCACAGGTACAGATGTCTCCACTTATCGAATACTGTGCTGAGAAAAAGAAAGACTGCAAATCATTGATCTCACTTTTAAACTCAGTATACAAGGAAAAGGAGTTTGGAAAAAGTGAGAATATACAAGAAGTGACTTCATGAAGTTAATATGGAAGTTCATGAAACAGAAAATAAGAAATTGTAAAAAGTATTAAAGCCTGTCTTGCTAATGAAAAAAAGGAAATATATAATTGGGATAGATTTTTTAATAAAAAGGAAGAAAGCATAAACTATTTCTATTGAAAATAAGAAATGTCATTTTATTACCATTCCCAGCAATAATTAAAATACAAATAAAAAATTAATTTGACATTACAAGTAACTTCAAAGGAAAACAAAACAAAAAATAAAAATAAAGCCTGAGACATACATGGGTTAAGTAAATTATTTAAAGCAGAATTAAAATTAGTAAGTTATTGTTACTTTAGAAAGAACAGAATCTTCAATAACAATATATATATATATATATATATATATATATATATTGATATATATATATATATCAAAGTTGTTGTAGCCTAACATTTTTATGTGAGAAAAATGTGAGGCACATATGACTTCACTGATGAACCTACTAAGCAGTAATAAAATATGAATTCTACTTAAACTTTTTCAAAAATTAAGACAGTGAATGACTTCCTAATTTATTCAATGTGGTCAATATTATCCTGAACCTAAAACATGATATAGGCATTTCAATAACAAAAGAACTTTTAATAGACACTTATAAGACCTACTTTATACCATGGTGGCTCCCAGAGCAATTTAAACGTTTGAAATTCCTCTTAGTTGATCAGAATAACTAATAGTTATAATGCTATTAATGAAGACAACACACCTTTGTTGCAGCCCGAGCTGCCCCATGTTGGGTGCCAAAAATGTTGAGAACCACACTAGCCCACGCTTGGGGGCCAAAATGTCTCGGACCACTCTGTCAATGTTGGAACCCGCACTGCCAAAAGCCTTGGGGACTAATTGTTAGCCCTCACTGTACCAAGCTGCTCTGGTCCGCGGGTAGAGGTTCAGCAAGAGAGAGAGTGAGAACGGACACGAGGAATGGAGATCAGACAGAGTGTGATTCAATCCCATTTATTCTTCAGTCTCTCCTCCTAGACTAAGTCTCTAGTCTTGAGTTCCTAGTCCCTAGTTCCTAGTCCCTAGTGCCTCCAAGTTCCAAGTTACTTCTTCCAAGTGCCAAGTGCCTAATGTTTAATTCCAAGTTCTTCCTCCAAGTGCCAAATACCTAATACCTAATGTCAATTATCTGATGCCTAATAATCTGCTTGCCTTCCTCTGTCTGCCTCTTGCCTTTTATATGTCTTACTTCTAAGCCACGCCCTTAAGTCACGCCCTTAACTCATGCCCTTAGGTCTTGTCTCTAAATCTGATCTCTAAGTCATGCCCTTAAGTCTCAGCTCTAAATCACACCTTTAAGTCTCAAACACCAAGGGAAGATCCTGGGTAAATAAAACAAGATGTTATCAGAGTGTGGTCAGCTGTTGTAGGGTATTGTAATCAAGTCTTTTATCAGGGTATATGGCTCAAGATGGCTGCAAGAATGATATCTGCTTTCTGTTGGCTCCCCACACCTTTATTGCAAAGTATAATGAAACATTGCCCAAACAGTGCTAGTTCACTCCCCGATAGCTATCTTTCATAATGCAGTAAGGTGTCCTTTAGGCTGCTGGGGTAGAAGAGGGAACACTGCTCTTAAGAATCTATTAATGTATGAACCACAGCCTTAACCCGAAAAGCATGATGTATGCATTGTGCTACAGTTGCATATCTGTAATGGGAGTAATAATGGCTTTCTGATTGGATTAGTGGCCTGATACAGAGGAGGATATTCATGCCTGATCCTGGATCCCAACAAAAATCTTATGATCTGAAATATGCCTAACCACCTTAAAATGCAGAATCAAATAAAGGGCTACTATATTCTCATAAAATATAATGTAAATACACGGTAATCAAGAACTTTACATAGTATAAAACAGAATTGTCAATCTGCAGAAGTAAATCAAAAAGTCAAAAATAGGTGCACATGTACAGGGACATCTCATACAAAGATCTCAAGGTATTACTTAGAGGACAGCTAGTCTATGAAAAGATGGGGTTGTAAGTATTGTCTATCCTTATACAAGAAGATAAAATTATATGTCCCAATAAATAAAACATTTATGATCAAATTTATGATCAAATTTAAATCCTAAAGGTATGGGCTTTTTAAGAGAAGTTATAGGATAAAATTTTCTTTAATTGTATTTAACATTGACTTCCAAGATATGGTTCTTAAACCACCTATAAATGAATAAAACACACTCCACAAAATTGAATTTCTGTTTTTTAAAGTTACTGTAAAAAAATACAAGCCTTAAGTGAGTGATGTCAATATTATAATATCAGAAAAATCATTTGTACCTGTAAGTATAAAGGTCTTTCAAAACTCAATAATTTGAAACTCAACAATTCAATTAAAACTTCAGAAAAAATACTTAGTTTGCTAAAGGATGTATATGGATGGCTAAGCAGAAGCAAATACCAATATTATTATTTGTTAATAAAATCATAATTAAATGCTACTATTTATGCATGTTATTATACTTAAACTCAGGCAATGATTATGCCTTCTAGTGGGGAACATAATAAAAAACCTTATATATTACAGGTTTGAATATAAACTAGAAATTTTTCTTTGTATTCAGTTTACCAAGTTCTTAAAATGTGAAACACAAGCCTACTACATGAACTAACTATTCTACTCATTTTAAATACAGAAAATATGGAATATAAGGGAGTTATTTTTTCTATGCTATATTTTAGAAAGGCCCTTTTAAAAATAACTAAAACTTGTAAAAGGCTAAATAGGTGTAACTGAGCAGGAAGTGTTAAGAGTAGAGGAACGATCAGAGGAAGAAATATAGGTTAAATAACACTGAAGAGTTTTTTTACTGTAATAAATAAATCATACTTTATTTTTCTGCCATTTTCTCTTTTTTTCATTTTTATTGGTTATTTTATTTATTTACATTTGCATTTTTATCCCCCTTCCCAGTTTTCCCTCCATAAACCCCCATCCCCTCCTCCCTTCCCTTGCCTCTATGAGAGTGCTACCTCACCTGCCCACTCATTCCTGCCTCAGTGTCCTAGTTTTTCCTTATCTTGGGACATTAAGCCTCCCCAGGACCAAGGGGCTCTCCTCCCAGTGATGCCAAATAAGGCGTTCCTCTGCTACATATGCAGCTGGAGCCATGACTACCTCTTGTGTACTCTTTGGTTGGTGGTTTAGTCCTTGGGAGCTCTGGGGTGTCTGGTTGGTTGACATTGTTGTTCTTCCTATGAGGGTGCAAACCCCTTCTGCTCCTACAGTCCTTGCCTTAACTTCCCCATTGGGGTCCCTATGCTCAACCCAATGTTTAGCTGTGTACATAAGTATCTGTATTAGTCCAGTTCTGGCAGAGCCTTTCAGGGGAATAGCTATATGGGGCTCCTGTCAGTAAGCACGTCTTGGCATCAGCAAATGTCTGGGTTTGGTGTCAGCAGATGGGATGGATCAGGGATCAGGGATCCTAGGAGGTAGGGAAATCTCTGGATGGTTTTTCCTTCAGTCTCTGCTCCATTCTTTGTCCCTGCATTTCCTTTTGACAGGAAGAATTCTGGATTAATATTTTTTGAGATAGGTGGGTGACCCTATCCTCACTGGGGGCTATGCCTATCTACTGGATATGGTCTCTAGAAGTTCTATCTCATCTTGTTGGGTATTTTGGCTAATGTCCTCCCTTTTGGGTTCAGGAAACCTCTTAGATCCCTGGCATCTGGGACTTTCTAGTGTCTACCCCAGTTCCCTGCTCCCCCACTGCTACACACTTATTTTCAAATTTCCAACCTACTGTACATGTTTTAAAAAGCCATAAGGAAACCTATCATTATATGTATCTATGTATACCTACACACACACACACACACACACACTTACACAGAGAGAAATGATGTTACACTATAACAGATGAACAATTCTTCTATAAGACAAAAGAACCTAATAAAAAAGTTCAAGTCTTAGGAATGGAGTGCGTTTTTTTGAAGTTATTGGCCAGTGGGGACACACAGACCCCAATCACTAGCTGTCGTTGCCAATATTTTTGGTTACCTTCCAGAAATTGAGGGTAAGACCTTATTTCCAAAGATACTACATATTTGAGCATAGAACATTCAGAAATTTAGCTGATATTGATTTACAAGCTTCAACACTCCTAGCTATTTTTCATAGTGCTGAGGCATGTTACATATGCCACTGAAAGAGATATATAATCACCAACCCATCTTTGAATCCTGCAGGGTAAAATAATAACCGTCCTGACAAGCTATACCCCTTGGTCCAACAATGGCATTAACATATCAGGAGTAATCAATCACTTTATTATTAAGTCTCACTCTACCCATTCCTAACACCATTATTAAGCCCAAAACCTGTGGCTACAAATGGTCCTGGGCCAGAGGCGAGAATCTACGCTTACTCTGGTAAATGGACACAGCATTAAATGACCTCCACGAAACTAACTTACCACTATGCTCACTGATCAATGCACATTCAAATCCTCATATAAGAAACTCATTATTTGCAGCAGATTATAGCTAACATAGAGAGTGATGAAGACATGTGGACTTGATGCAGAAAAATCCTGAAAGATGGACAATACAGAATGCTACGGCCCAAATTATGCATCTTCCTCCTTAGGCTCAGAGATCAATAAGGAAGAGAATACTGAGAGGGTCTCAGAACAACAGGTTATGGACTACAAGGAAATAGTGTCTTCTAGAGAGAGCAGAGCAACTGTACTTTGAATACACAATGGTTATAACAGCATGAAGAACATTTTCACAAGCCCAAGCCAGACAAACTCCCAGCATAGAAATTGGAATTGGGCAAGAAACCCGGTGATTACTTTGGACTTCTTGGCAATTATTAGTTTCTAGGAGAGAGAGAACACTAATTTCCTCTAAGAATGGACAACTTGGTGACATGACCACTCATCAGTTACAGACTATGCATTCAAGAATATGTGAACAGCAAAATGTAGTCTTTATAGATTTTTTAAAAATGCAAATTTTAAAGGATATTTAGGGAGGCAGGGAAGGGTATAGACCTGAAGAGTTGAAGGCAGTAAGAAAATAAGGTCAAAATGGGTAGGAAGCTAAAAAAGTACTGATAAAAAAATTTGAAAAGAATGAAATAGCTGGCCAGGCGGTGGTGGCGCATGCCTTTAATCCCAGCACTTGGGAGGCAGAGGCAGGCAGATTTCTGAGTTCGAGGCCAGCCCTGTCTACAGAGTGAGTTCCAGGACAGCCAGGGCTACACAGAGAAACCCTGTCTCGAAAAACCAAAAAAAAAAAAAAAAGAATGAAATAGCTGGTTGTGATGATGCATGCCTTAAACTTCAGCACTCAGAAGTCAGAAGCTTGAAGCTTTCTCTAAGTTAAGGTCACTCAGTTCTACCTAATAAGTTCTCATACAACCTAAGCAAGATAGTGAGAATCTGTCTCAAAAATCATACAAATTGATGAATTTATCAATTTGTTAATTGTTAAGATGATCTTTTAAATTTTCAAAAAAAAAAGCATGCATAGATTCTAACCAATGAGATATGTTCTTTAATGAACATTATACATGGTCCAAAAACACAACTTTATGGATTAGTCTCTGAAGAGTCAGGATAGGTGGAACTCTCAGACAATGTAGTCTGCAAGGTATATTTCCTGGTATGTGAAGATATAAAAATGAAGTGTAACCTAGGTTGTCACAGTAGAAAACAAATCTCAGCTTGAAGATAGAATCTTCTGGGCTTTAGAGGAAACACTTCTTAGGACCTGGTGGAGAAATAAAATTGCAGCTTTTCTCTAATTTCTTGACTCTTCTTTTCTTCCTAAAATGAAGCTGGTTTCTGTACAAGATGATATGTTTTAGTAAAGGAAAAACCATGATGGCAGATTTCTCTAAAATACACAAAAGATCAGAAAAGATTATCAGATCTATTAATATTTTTTCTCTCTTTAGATAATATACTTTAGCAATCTAGCTTTTGTCAACTTTATTTCAGACCCAATATTTCTGGTCCCTAATCTTTCTTGATCAAGCTTTTTTTTTAAATATTTCTCTTCTTTTTTATTGGATATTTTATATATTTGTGTTTCAAACATTATTCCCTTTCCTGGATTCCTATCTGGAATCCTCCTATCCCAACCCCTCCCCCTGCTTCTATGAGACTGTTCCTCTACCTACCCACCCACTCCTGCCTCCTCACCCTGGCATTCTCCTGCACTGGGGCATTGAACCTTCACAGGATCAAGGACCTCACCTCCCATAAAAGAGATCATATATTAATAATTCCCTTGAGATTAAAAAGTGAAGTATCTACAGAAAAGTTCTCAGAGTGCTACAAAATAATTTCTCTAAATATTTTGAAGATAGTCAGGATATCCTTTATCCTCAAAATAGAGAATCATTTGTGGAGAACAGACATTGCAATAAGACTTAAAAATGATTTTTCTATTTTTGTTTTCCATGTTAATTTATTGTAAATTGCTGATACAAAATATCCCATGTCACTTTCTAGTAACGTACACCTACAAGAGATTTTGGCTTCCAAAATATTAAGACAATCTTCAACTGTACTTAAGGGGAGAATTGGCTTATCATGTTGGCTGAAAAAAACAAATGTAATCAAAATAAAAATTCAACCATAGTTGCTGTTAAGCCCATGGTCCTGTAGAAATACCCTGCCAACCATTGCCTACAAACGTTCTTGATTTAGTTATGTTTCATCTCAGTTCAACATATTATTGACTTTTTTTCTTCACACCAGATGTCTCTAGTCTTCCCTTCAAACATCTCGTCTTTTCATTTTTGTTCATATTTAATTTTTGGCAATCACTGCTTGTATAATCACACTAAGTTGGAGCAGGTCCAAATTTAGAAAAAATTACAAGATACAAAATTTTCCTTTGGCTCACCTCCCACCTCTAGTGCTTTTCCGAATAGTTGCTTTTCTCTCCCATGAAGAACTTCCTAGAGAGCTTCAGTATTGTTCTCAAGTTTTCCTTAGCTTAAAAATCTGCTGAACTGATTGCTTCTGAGAAGATTGATTAGTACTCATCTGGGCTTTCACTTTATCAACAGTAAGAAACACTGTTAGAACAGCAAGTTTGTGTTATTTGGCATGGCAACCATGCTTTCCACCATAACCTGGCTCTACTTCTGAAGGTGCAAAAAGAAGGTGTTCCAGTGTTTTCCTTGTCACCATGAATGAAACCCATGCTCTTTTTAATACAAATACATGAAAAGCATGCATACTATGAAAAACATATGTAACTTAAGGTTCAATTTTCCTGTGGATTTCTAACTCCCAAACATAACCACATGTTATTTTCTCTTTATAGCATAAAATGTTAAAGAACAGAGAAGGAGTAACAAAGACGCTCGTGTAATCAAACATTTGGTTTCTGTGAGAAAGAGAAGCTTCCAGACATAGGTTGAACGGTATATTCATCATCTCACCTGAGGCATGCTGGCCATTCCAGTCCAACACACGCAGTTCCCTTTGGACCTATGCTGGATGGACCCACAAGGTGTCATGAGGTAAAAGGCTAGGACACTTGCTCTTTCTGACCAGGCAGTGCTGTGGCTGATCAATATCCACCCAAAGCCACAGTCACCTTCTGATCTGAGGAGCAGGTGACGTGCAGTTTCTGGAGGCTCTTGATAAATTATGTAAGCATAACAAACAACACAGGTTACAAAATAGTATCAGTCACTGAAGTGGTTGACTTTGTCCTTTTAAAAGCTAAAGCTAAATGGCTCTTCATCCATCATTGGCAGTACTTATCACAAGGCTATGAAACAATTAATTATCACATGGGCAGTGCATAAAAGCTTATATTCTTTCCCAGAGAATTGTTTATGAAAGGAGAGAGGAAGGGATAAAAACATGAGCAAATTCCAATTACAGAATAAATTTTATTTTGTCCATTATTTCTCCAGTTATAACAAACGGATTTATTAATATGAACCAATAGCTTTGGCAGTACACTTTACCCTACCCCTTCCTTCCTCCTTGACAGTACAAAACATACCAACGTCCAAGCATGTCTTTTTCAGGGTGAAGGTTGATTGACCAACAACCTTACAGTTTGTTACTACAAATATACTCTGTAATCTCTTTGATTTTATATTATTTACCTATATTTGCAGAAAAGACTTATATAGAGTCACAAAAATGCAAATGAATTACATTATTGTCACTTTGCTCTTTGTTTATATTTTACTCCATCACTGTTCAAGTAGTCAATGAAACCACAGATATTGTTCCTTCCACACATTAGGGTTTTAATAAACAGGTGATATTTATAAAATTACTTGAAACATAATTTCTCATACCACCCCACTTAAAATAAGAAAATTTCATGTTAATTAATAATACATAAAATAATTTAATACAAGAAAATTTATAAGTATGTTACCTTAATTATGTATAATTATTTTGTACTATACAAAAAATAATAACTAATCATGTTAAGGCATTTCTAATGTAGATACATTAAATGTAGCATTTGATTTTTGTTAAAAGACTAGGAAATTATTTTCCCTTGTGCTTGTATATTCTTTCTAGATGTGATCCTGTTAAATAGAAAATATCTTAGACATATAAAAAAGTTTCTATTTTAGCAAAAGTTAAAAAAAACACAACAAAGAATTGTTGGTTATTGTGATTCTTAGTTCTTTTGTTATATTATTTTGGAAATACTTGCAAGGATTTTGTTGGTTTTATCATTTTTGTTTATTTTGTAATATTTTTATTTTCTTTTCTATACAAGTTTTCTTTCTGTAGCCCTGGTTATTCTAGAACTAGCTCTTTAGATCAAGCTGGACTCAAAATCACAGATATGGGCCTATTTCTATTATCCTGGGATTAAACGTATGGGCCACCACCTGAGTAATATGTTTTTAATTAAAATGGAATGTCACTTCTTTCTTCAATTTCTTTCTTCTAGTCCATCTATTTAATATTCCCTTGAGCTCTTCCCAAATCTATTAGTCTATGACAATAGTCTCATTTATTATTATTATTATTATTATTATTATTATTATTGAAAAATGTGTGTGTGTGTGTGTGTGTGTGTGTGTGTGTGCACAAATATACACATCAGAAGTACTTTCACAGTCCGTTTTTGTTGATGGTGTGTTTATACTTTCAAGACTTACCACTTTGCAATGGACAACCACTAAGATGGCTTATCTCTAGGAGAGGCTAATTCTCCTTCTCCCTGTAGTCATTAGTTTAATTTATTTTTATTTTATGTTTCAGGGTACTTTGCTTGCATATATGTCTGTGCACCAACTGCATACTGTGCCCTCAGAGGTCAAAAAAAGGGTCAGATGCCCTGGAATTGGAGTTACAAATGTGTTTTAGCCATCATTTGCTAGGAGTTCAATCCAGATCCTCAATGCTTTTAACTAATGAGCCCTCTATCTAATCCCTACTTTTAACATTTTATATGTTGATTATTATATTAGCATATGTTAAGTGGCATCAAAATAAGGTATTTTGGCTAGATCTGAAAGGACTTCAGAGTAGGTCCTTCTTCAGCCTTCCCTTTTCCCTTGTAGGAACACAGATATACAGTTTGTTATAGGGGTCTGGCCAGTTTTTGAGAGTGATTTTCTTGGAAAATTTATCTTTATTTTATCTAGCTCATTCTTTCTTTCTGGATGCTGCTGTAATATGATTTACAAATGTTTCTCTCCTTGTATTGTACAAGGGTCTGTATTCTGTGCTCCTATAAAGCAGGTCTATCCTAGCTTATGTTTTATAATCCTGAATTAAAAACAGTAGCCAATTCTGTACAGTGTTTCTCGTTTGTGTGATTTCACGTTGCTCATTTGTAGTTGTGTTGAATAGCCAATCAGTGTGCTCTTCCCTGGGTAAAAATGCTTTTCTCATCATAGCAATCTTTAATTACCTATAGTTGTCTGTGTGGGCTTAAGGCTTCATTGGCTTGGCTGTATTAATTTTGACATGTTTATTGGTTATGTATTTAAAAATATATACATATGTAACAGTAAATAATAAAAAAAATGGAGGCCATAACTTTGAAAGAGAGCAAGAAGTGAAACATGGGGGTTTAAGGGATATGTAAATGATGTAAATTGTATTATAAACTCAAATAATAAAAGAAATAACTTTTAAAAATTCTGTTGGGTAGAAAAGAATAAGAATCAGAGGAGAATAAAGTAAGATTATAGAAAATAATATTATCTAAAAACTCTCTCCTCTCTCTCTCTCTCTCTCTCTCTCTCTCTCTCTCTCTCATCTCATCTTGTGTGTGTGTGTGTGTGTGTGTGTGTGTGTGTGTGTGTGTGTAGAAAGAATAAATAAAAAAATCACAACAATAAAAATGTTTCTTTTTTTTTAAGTATCACATTTGACTCTCAGGTTGGAGACTAAATTATGATCATTTGAATCAGCTTATATTCAGCTTTGGTTAGAAGGTTAGCTTGTGGCCTCTTATATCCAAGCACTCGAGTCAGCCAAGACGTAGTATTTTTCAACACATACAAACTGAAGCCAAATCCCAAAAGTTATCAGAAATACTGAAAGGAAGCATATGGTCAGACTGCAGCTGTATTATGGCAGAACCCCACAGAGGCAGGAGTCTTAGGAAATTTTCCCAGAAGTATACCCCCTTTGGTTTTTCATGATCGTGAAGTCAGTACATGCCCTGTAACATAATGGCAATGTCAACTTCCACAGGCAGCCGTGTGATCGTTTTTTGCCAGCATGTAATTCATTTGATAGAATTCGAAGGCTTTCATTTCTTGGGACTTTCACTCTTGGTGATTTGATATTAGGGTACAATGGGAACATGCCCAACTTTCCACTACGGGCCTCCCTGAATTTTTCGAGACAGTTTGCAAGTGATAACGAACAGTGCTCTGCTATAGTTACTGACAATTCAATTACTGTCTGAAGCACATAATTTCTCCTGCGTTTCTACTTGAAGTGTTTATACCTCTGACCAGCACTTTTAAAAATGAACTGAAATAAAACATATTGTAAAATATAGAGAGGAGGATTAAGGGTGAGGCCTGGAATGATAATATAACTTCAATTCTAATGTGCCAAGAATTCAACTCATATTTTCACCTGATGCTGTCTTTGAATCGTAACTTACTAGCATCCATTTTTACATGTTTTGAATTTGCCTATGCCATTTCTCCTGTTTAGATTCAAATATCTCTATATTTGGTACACAAATCTTTGTAGAGACTATCTATGCTAACTAATTCTTTAAGATTTTGTTATATTTTTTTCAATATATTTTTTTGGATTGACATGATGTTTTGTGTTCGCTCTCTATGTTTGTTGTATAATACATGGAAATGAAGATATAGGGAAAAGCTGCATGACATTTACAATCTGTAAAAACTTTGCACTGCAGAAACCCAAAGGTAAATGATGGGTAAGAGCAGCCATTTCTGTAACAACACATAGTAATAGGCAGCATGAATCTCAAAAATACATGCATGTCCTATTGTCATAAACAACAACACAACACAGAGGACCTGGTGGTCATAGTGCCTCATCCTTGCCTTGTACAAATAATGAAGTTTAAAAGGACATAGGCTACATTTCCTTTAAATAAAAGGCATGTCTAGATCTCTCATTCTTAGAACTGTGAAACCTCACCCTAAGAAGTACTTTTACCTGTATAATGGCAACCGCTTCTAAAATGCATATTCTTCAAGAAGAACTTGAGCTATTTTCAATTCTTAACAATATCCCATTGTTGTTAACCAGATCATTTCCAAGAAAAAAAATTACCAGCTAACAGAGATCTGGTCCAAGAAAATCCACCAAGCAGGTTGTACAATAAAACCAAGCAGGATGGAGTGTAGGAAGCCTGGCAGCAGGAAGTCAGCAGAGAGCTAAGGAATGTGAGCCAAGAAGAGCGAGGATTCTGCTCACTGCTCAGCAGCCTGCAAGTAATCAGACCTGGGTATTGGTAAGCAGATTCCATACTTTAGGAGCAGCAATTCATGTTGAAAACCAGTCTCCCCTTAAATTAGTTAGACCTATATTTTTTCTCGAAGCACACATTTAAATTTTAACTCCAGTGTATTTTGAATGGCAAGGGTGGGATTATATATTTATCAATTGCCTGTGTACAGCCTGTGCATTTTCTCAATGGGTGGCTTTATTAGACAAAAGCCATTTTTGGTCCAGTCAGTTCTGTAATAATTCACCAACCATGGCTCTCTCTGGAGATGCTGACAAAGTCGTGAACATTTCTTCACCATGGATATCTCAGTGGGGTTGCAACTATGTGTCTACATACAGCCTATGGTCAGATGGGTCCTGAATTTATCCTAACACACTTCTGATTCCATCTTGAATTTACAGTTTTATCTCTGAATATGTTAATGCTCATGAAACCAATGAGGTAATGGTCATTTTCATGGCATATGAGCTCTCCATATTACAGAAAGGTTCAAATGAATCTATAAGGTATGTTCATCAGCACATCCACAAGACATCTAAATATGGTGAGAATGTAATTTCATTTACAAAAACAAAAACAAAAACAAAAACAAATTGTCTACATTAAAGAGAACTTCTTTCTACAGTAATCCAACTATGGGCTCTGACATGTTTTTCTTCTTTTAACAAGTCATACTGAAAATGATGACCTAGACACGGAAGGCTACAATTCATTATTCCCTTTCCTGACAATCTTATCTTTCTCACTAGAAAATAGTAGCATTCATAGGATGCACATAGAATAGGGAGAACAGTTTTGCTGTTCTGTATGTCTGAAATATATATGAATATAAAATCTATAAAGTGTTAATTGTGCATTTCAGTGATTCCTGCTTACTTGTAAAATGATCATATAAATTAAATTGACATTGAAATTGTGTAATATAAAAATGATTGTTTATAAAATTTTATAAAGTTCTGTAAAAATATTTATGAAAACAATTTGAAATGTTAACCACTTCTTTGCCTAGACTATCATTACATAGAAAATAAAAAGACCTTAACTCATTTAGAGAGTATGTTTGAATAGAAGGCAAGATGTTGATCAATTAGAAGACTAGATTTGAAAAGGTTTTATTTTTTTTCATTTTTTAGTTTTTTTATTTTCTAGTTTGTTCTTTGTACTTGTAGATAATGCTGCTAAATATCTCAAGTCAGGTGATGTACACATATTTGTGTGTGTGTGTGTGTATCATCACATCCATGGTGAAGTGCTAGAAGATTATTTAGATAATTTCTTATGCTTTAATTGAACCAAAGTTTGAGAACCTGACACTTTTTTTGTAACTACTACTCTCTCAGCATGGGTTATTTCGTTTCCACTATTGAGGGAGTTGTACTTTGTTCACAAACTTTTAAGTTATTTAGTTATAGCTTTTCTGCATTACTTTTATATATCTCTGTGTGATTATGGGCTCAATGAGGGAAGTGTAAAATACAATTGCCCATGAATGTGCAAATTATATGGCAAAATAGAATTAATTTCAAAATTATGTCAAGAAGCAAGAGCAAGTAAGTTACAATAATTTGGCAAAAACAAAAAAAATCTGTGATGACATCATCTTGAATGTATAGGAAAGTAATAAGTATCCAATCTTAAAACATTTTTTACATATTCGTCTCAGTTTGCTTTTAAACTAAGTTGATTATTACAGAAATGCTATAATGAGAAGAAATGGCATAGATATTTCATTCGGTTCTATTGGCCTTTCTTCTCTTTATTATCAAAGACCACGAAGAAATCTGCTTTCCCAGTCAACATCTCTATAGCAGAGAGCAGGAACCCATCGTCACAGACACTAGATTTAGAAAGCTCAGATGCTTTCATCACTCAAGGCAATAGAGCATCAGCTCCCTCAGATTAGTGTAGGAGACTCATTACAAAACTGACTTTGAACTCATATCATTTCAAGCCAGAAGGAGATAATTAGAAAAGTTATTCATTTGAACTTTGAAGGATTTTACTATTTATTGAGATAATTGGGGAGCTAAAATATGGCTTCATCACTGGACTCTTCATCTCAGACACTTAAAATATCAGAAACATTGACTTGCCCCTGCTTCTCTCTACTGGGGACTGATGGGCAGGATTTCCACTCTGACCTTTGTCCAATGCCTTCAGGCTATCAACCAACCACAGGGCTGTACTTACACATAGCTTGAGTGCTTTGGGATGGTGATGTGATGCTCATAGGTAATCTAAATAGTGACGCTTCTATTATTTTAACACAAAGGCATAGACTGAATCATCCATGAACAAGTAAAATTAGCACTGAGCCTCCTATTAAACACTAGCATTTCCTTCCTTTAAAGAGTCTGAGTCTAGAAATTAATTGCCTTAAAGAGATGCTTTTCTCTATTGGGTCTTTGTGCAAATTGTGAAGTGTTCCTAATGATAAAGGCATCGAAAGCTGCTCAAGAATAGGGATCACAAGCCTCCTGGACAAGGCTAAGTGGATGGAATTAGCCATATGACTCAAGGACTTTTTGTAATTGCAGAAATATGCTAATTTACTCAGGGGGCAAATGATACCTTTTGTGAGTAAATAGGTAGTTCTTTTCCTACATGTGACAAATTCACTTTTCCTGTGTGTAAGCAACAGATAACACTCTGCTCAGTACAAAATATTTCCAAAGACTTTTAAAACGTTAAAAATCATCATCAGAAAGCCTGTGATAAAATAAGAACATGAGGTTCTCCTTGTCCTTACCTATTTCCTTAACAATTTAATCTTCACAGTGTTGATGTTATACTATTTCAACACATTCCTGAACTAGAGTGTTATATAGAAATCAAAAACAAAACTGCAGTTAGATTTTTAGCAGTATTCATCATTCTTGGAGATGTAAAATATTTCTTGAATTTTTATTGTTACCTTTAATCATCTACAAATTTTCTGTAATCTCCTTATTTTATTCTACCCCTGTTCACATAAAAAAAAAAATGTCTTCTGTGAAGCCTTAACCTGTGTAGATTAGTAAAAACTGTCCGATTACCAACTCCTTTTATGAACAAAGTAACTGAATCATCCTGTTTAATACTGTGCCTTTCCTGTAAAGATGCAGAATTAAAATTTTGATATGTTGGGTATACAGGCATATATGATAAAGCATTAACACACATAGGTATTAACAAATAATGTACCATCTACCATCTTGAAATTATTTAATTAGAATTAACCGCTCTTTCCACTTGAAGCTAGGATGTAGATAACTTGTGTTGATAAGTGAATTAATGGTAAAAAATTAAATTGCTTATTAGTAAATGTTGCATTAAGGTCATAAAAATAGTAAAAGTAGGTGACACAAACAATTAATGAAATTCTACCCTATTAAAGAAAAAGTTCTCCAATCCTATATCTAGTCAAATGAATTGAACTAGCTTATTTTATTTTATACCATAATACTTGTTTCCTGGTGCGCTGTCTCAGAGATATATTCAAGAAAATAGGAAACAGATTGTGAATATTTCTTGTAGAATATGCATTGTCCTGAATCTAAATACATAGCCAAATCGTAGTTTTCTATTCACACTATAAAAATAGTTTTACTATTTGTAGTATATTTACTATTCTGTTTATAATTATACCAACATAAAACATAAAGATGTATCATTAAATGGCATAAATCTTTGTGAAAGATAGATTTAGAGTACATCCTTTTTCCCATTCCTGTTCTTTTTCCAATGTGCGGGTGGCCAGTCTTACTGTGATCAACCTAAAGATCTTTATGTCTCCTTTACATTTTCTATAACCTCTATTTTGGTTATGATAGCTAGAATCAACCCTTCCCTAACAAATCAAAGTCTGCCTCCTATGTTCTTTTACAAAGCTACAACTGTACTCACATTTTCATTTTTATGCTCAATTTCTGTTACTCTTTCTACCAGGTTTTTGTCTTTACTTCTATTTGAACTATCTTATGCTAGTTAAGATAAAAAATCAATACCATCATAGTGTTCATGCTATTTAAATATTGAGTGTTCAGTGATTCCTACTCTTTTAGGATATTTTTGACTTCCTTAGCAATGGTATTCAAGATACTTGGCATCTGTAACAAACTATTCTTCTGCCTTTTTTACTTCATCCATTCACCTACCTTAGGTCTTCCCAGCCACTTTCTTTTTATGTTCTTGTTTAACACTGCTGTGATTTGGCACAAAAGTTTTTACCTAATAATGGTTCAGTTGACCTTGTTGTTCATTTCCTTTACATGTCTTTCTGCTTCCTTCAAGCTCACTGCCTCATCTCTTTGCAATGATATTCAAAACCTCACTGGCTTAATTTCTTCTTTCTCTGTGATGAGGAAAAGAGAGCACAATAAAGCCCATGAGGTTTCAAATTCATATATTCAGGTAACAAGATGATTTGACTATGGCCACTTAAATGTAGCACATCCATGTGTTCTTTGAATGTGCATACAGGCATCTTTCATTTCCTATACTCTGACCTAAATTGGAGCCCATTAGGCAGTGAAGTTCAAAAGACATTTATATTCTTTGGAAGGACTTCTGTGGCCTGGGCCAATGTTTGCCATGCACCTGGGGAGCTAGCCAATTAAAGGGATCCTCTGGAGCAATACTTGTAAAAAAAGAAAAAAATGGCAAACAAATAATAACTGTTAACTTATAAAAATGCCGATGGAGGTAGACACTTATCACCAAATGGCACTTGAGGGACCATTCCATGTTAAAGTGCTTCTGCAAGCACCAAACTGAAGAAATTACTAAGTTTCTGAAGAAAATTACATTCTAGGTGATTTAAGATGTTAATTTTGATTCTTTTATAGAAGAATGTTAATAATGTTCTATTTGCTTTCTGACTTAAACCTTGAAGCATAGAGTTAGGAAAAAGAATCTCCACAGGTTACACACTAATATTAAACTTTTTTTGTTTCAGGCAAAATGCAATAAAATTTTCCTATGATTAAAGTAAAAGATGCTTGGTGTTATTTCTGTGCCTTTAAATTTAAAGCGACATTCTGGCAATTTCCCTTTATTTATGTGATGATAATTTTAAAAGACTCTAGTTAACTGTATTATTTGTTTAAAAATAATTCTTCTCTCAGAAACAGGAATAAATATACTGAATTATTCCTATAGGTTAATAGCTGTGATTTCCCTTTGGTTATTTTACTACCAACTCACATAATTCAATAAGAAGCATGATGATGATGATGATAATGATGGTATTTTAATCGTAAGGAAGGAAAAACATGTACAGTCTATTCTTACCTACTCCACTCTATTCATTTAAAAGCTAATATATCAGCTTCAGATTTTCCATGTTATAAGATATTTGGAGATTGTAATCTCCCTGGCATACAAAAACCTACTTTGTGTGAAGAATAATGATATGTCTTGAGAGTAATGCAGATGAAATATGTTCATAGCTGCCACCCACATGTTAGCTGGTAGCTATGCTTTCTTTATACTCTTCCTGCTTCTCTCACCTTCTCTTCTGGCTCTATCCCCTCTTACCATCCTAGACAAGACATAGTCTTTATAGAAGACATCAGCCCAGCTTTAGTGCTTGTTAACTAAATTCCTGACCAAAATATAAATTCCATGACAATTTACTGCTTATACAGCAAGCAGTAGACTTTGAAATATCTTTATTTTTTAATGCTACTGCACTAAATGAGAAGAATAAGAATTAATTAATAGAGTGACTAAATTAAGTGATTGACATCCTTTAACAAAATTATTTAATTTCAATATAAGTACAGTTTTACATACACTAAGCAAGATACTTATCAATATTAAATTGACAGGGAGCACAAGTGTCCAAAAATATGAAGTTAGAGAAACTATAATGACAGTGTTCTGCTACACAAGCATCAGACTATAAGGAACTGCAAAGTTCCATGTTTGACACTGTGAAATATATTAATTATGCCACCTTTCATTTATTGTTTCTCTAAGACATTCAAAAGTATTAGTGGTGCTGTCTATAAGTGTAAGTCTTTTTATTATAAATATGCTTGCTATTAATATCTAGAATTGATAAAAATGCACTATTTAATTTGGAATTATACACTGGTAATAGAATCAGCATTTTGAAATGCTGATTGAAATGAAAAGTTGCCCTTGGAGGAAATAGTTTCATCATTCTCGGTTAAGAGAATAAATTTAGAGATGGGTAAGCAATTCTTTAAATCATACAGTGCTTGCATAAGTGCTTCTTAGAGCCCAATATAACAAGACAACACTATGAATCCTTATAGATTCAACTAAATGTCATTGCTTTTCTTCCAAATATTTTGTAAAATCAATGTAGGGAGAACAATAGGGTAATTTATGCAGTTAATGAGCTAGTTTCAATCTTTTTTGGATAGGTCCCTGTTACTTTAATCATTTTTAAATCTATCTACTGATTAGCATACTGACCTGATGATTGATATAAATATAAATATTTTATATATATAAAATATATAATAAAATATATATATTATATGTATATTTCATTTTATATATAAAATAAAATATATAAAATCAAATATATCTACTATATATAATATAAAATAAAACATGTATTTTATTTTATTATATATAGTAGATATATTTCATTTTATATATTTTATTTTATATAAATAATACATATATTTATATAAAATATTATATATTATATTATATTTTATATAATAAAATATATATTCTTATTTTATATATATAAAATGTTTGTGGTTGTGAGCTTAGTCTTTAATGGATGAGCCAACTCTCTAGCCCAAAATTTGTTTCCTAAAACTACTGAAATTGGCTAGGTCTTGGAACCATGATCTTGACAGTTAGATGTACAGATACATCAATTTTTATTTTACTAGCTTTATTTAAATACTTGGCCAATTTGATGAATTATGAACAGTTTCAGAGAGTAGGCAGATTTCTATCATTAGTTACAGGGTCAAAATTTGGTTAAATTGTTTTTTTAGATGTTTGTTTATTTTAAATATAGCATCTAACTAATGAGGAGGACTTTACATATGCTAGTATGCTTGCTAGTTACAGACATGTTCAAACCTTGATTGAGGATGTAAAGAATAGTATAGCTAGGAGACTGAGAAAGAAGATCTGAAATCCCATGAGAATAAATATTTTTTAAATGTTGTAAGAGAAAATACCATAGATAAATATTAGATGCATATAGTAGTTTAACCTAATTATCTTAATAAAGCATAAAATTTTATCCCATATTGTATTACCTGCAATCATACAGAGTTACAGATTATTTCTAAGATATTGTATATTTTATAGACCTCATTATTGATTTTGCATGACCTCAATAGTTTAACATTATCCTTAGATCATGACTTTTTTTAAGTCAGATAGATTATAAAAGAATGCAGATGTTCCTTATTTAAGATCAAGTGATGTGATCTTTCAAGG
The DNA here is from genome assembly GCA_030674055.1 of Rhabdomys pumilio. Classification (NCBI taxonomy): domain Eukaryota; kingdom Metazoa; phylum Chordata; class Mammalia; order Rodentia; family Muridae; genus Rhabdomys; species Rhabdomys pumilio. The sequence goes on from JANHMN010000015.1 coordinate 28,564,912, forward strand.
TCAACTTAGATAAGCTCATGGGTGAATCAGACTAATCAGTAGAACAAAATGTCTACATTAAGTCAAAGCTGGAGTCCAGCTCTAGGCAAGGTAGGATTACATGAAATAGGTTCTCACTCTTATTCTCTATGTGACTACAGATCCTTCAGCTATTATTGCCTGGCATGCACTCATTTAGATATTATTTTAGAACATTTCTTTAGTAGTGAAAACACTTCCTTTGATGCATACTTAATTGAAAAAAAAGTACCTCAGAATGGAAGTCATAATTCTGAACAGTTGATTTTACAAGTCATTTTGGTACCATCTTTCTTCTGGATCTATAGAAATTTATAACTTAAAAAGAAATACTGCATGCTGGTCTATGGTGTTATCATGGTCATAAAATGTAGCACCAATCATGAACTCCCATTCAGCTGTCTGTGGAGATCTAATTCCATTTTCTTATGATTACAGAAGAAATTATCCTCTGCAGTATGGTATTTCACTTCTCCCTGGCAATTGTTCATTTATTTCAATACTTTTTTTGCAGAAATTGGTCTTATTATAGTCAAATTTACAGCTCTGCTACATTGTTTAATTAGACAAAATAACTTACTGGGAAATTTTGGAAAGTCAATTGTCCCATGCCTTTGTATTCATTGAATTTAGTGCATCACTCTTAACTGGTTTCTCACAGAAGCACTTCTCAGTAAATCAAATTGCAGTTTTATGAAAAAATAATGTTTACAAATAAAGTTCCTTGTATTTATTTGCCAAATAGGTGAGTTTTTAAAACTAACATAAATTACTTTTTTTTACATTGACTAAAGGATCACAGTGAGAAAAGTAAATACAGAGATAGCTTTTATTTTGTTTCACTCAGATGTCTCTTTTGGTTGCAGATTCTATCCATTATGCTGACAGGAAATCCAGACTGAACTGGTAAATTGCTTCTCTTATACTCAGTGACAACAGTATAGACCACATGCACATCTGTCATGTAATGTTTTTGGTGAATATATACAGGAACTGTTTCTTGTAAAAAGAATTAAAAGTTTCAAGAGAAAGCAGTTATAGCTCCCATGTTAGACAGAATATCAAAATGGTATACTACATACCTGCCTTACATATTTCATTCCTATTTTCTCCACATTTATTCCATCAGCAGTCTATCTATCATGGTAAAGAAAAGTTCAGATGTACCTAAAGCCCTGAAGCAATTGATTTTGGGAATATGATATTACATAGGTTCAGCCTGACCTACTTAAGTGAGGCAGGAACTTAGCTCTGAGAAAAATCCAAAGCATAAGAAAGTGTCTCAGTCCTTTGCTGCTATAAACTGAGATAAGTTTAACAAAATAACAGAAAAAGAATTTGTTTCAATATACTTCTTCTAGTTCTAGAGACTGACACATTCAAAATCAAATTTTAGGTTTAATGTCTGCTTTGAGCTTAATCAGCTTTCCAGACCACACTTCTTACTACCACTGAACTAGAGATGACGATTTAACATGGCTTGCAGAAAGAATGCATATTCCAGCCATTGCTTAGAAAGATGAAATTGAAATTCATTTGTTAAGTGGAAAGAGGCACGGACTGAGTTTAGTCTCAGGCAGTTCCTAACAGACAGCACACCTTAGAAAGCAGGGAAAAAATAAGATTCATTTCTGATAAGTAAATTTTGTCATACTTCAATAAGTTTGGGAAACACTCCACTGTTGTAAATGGGAATGCATCCTGTCAACAGTTTGTTTTTGATGATGTAAGGACCTAAAATGATAAGCCATTTCAAACTTGGATTTTGATCTGTAGATTGAGTTGATAACTAGCTGTAACTCTAAGTTGCTGAATATGTGACCATTTTCATATAAATTAACAGTAGAATAACCTGGAAAAACACAGGTTACAAGACACTAAATACAGCATAGTTGCTAGAGGCAGTACAACCTCAGAGCCACAATCCAACAGACATTCATGTGACCATTTAAAGAAATATGACACCACAGTGAACAAGCAATGAATAGCACAACACAGCTGCCCTTGCTTCATTCAGTACTATGGCCTCTTTGTCATTAATCTTGCAAAACTGAGGGATGAAAAAATGGGCTAGGTGTATGGTCACATCTGAAAAACTCCTATAAAAGCAGCAAAAGGGAATAACCCTGATCCATCCAGGAAAATTCTGATACATTCTGGGAATTTCTCATGCTTTCTCTAAGTTAATTTATGAATAATTCTCTCCTCCATTCAAGTGTATACAGTAACCAAACTTGCCAAGTGATATTTTCATTTTCCAGTGATGTTCATATCCTAAGAATGTTTGCATGTAATAATCACTGGGTGATATTGCCTTGTAATATCTCCTGTGTGCACTTTACTGCTTCTTATCTCTGAAGTCTTTCTCTGACAGTGACAAGAACCTGGGAATGCTGGGTAGAAGTTTCAGTCTACCCACTTCATATCTTTTACCTCCACAGTCTTTCACCGTTAGCAATAATAGAAAGCCTATACTTGGTTAACAAAGCTCAAAAGAGCACCCACCTTTTAGGAGGATGAAATATGTGACTCTATAGTGAGACAACGTAATGTATGGAATATTAACAAATGTATACTTATGATATAACAAGCCTGTAGGGACCTGATGGCAGTCAGGAGTAGAATAGTGAAATGTCAGATATTAACCCATCCAAGCTTTAAGCTATAGTTTCTTCATCTGTGAAATTAGAGGGTAGAGACTGTCATCTCCAGAACTCATTTCATTTAAATAAATGATAGTAGTCAGAAAATAAGTGGACAGGCCATGATATAGTGAAAAAAATAGTACTTGGAAAATGAAGAAAACTCTGGGTTAAATTCTAGCTATAATATAAACAAGCTTCACAATCTTGAGAGAACAATTTCATTCTTGGACATTCATTTTGTTGTTTGGAAAGTGAGAACAATATTATTCTAACTTAATGTTCTTTGTAAAGATCAAAAGTGTTTTGGGCATTGACATTCAGAAGGGCAGAATGATAAATTCTCCCAAACAATAGCAAAGTGGAACAATTAATGAATACTAACCATTTCAGCACCCTTACAATTAACAAGAGCCTCAGATGATCATGTAATTTCATCCCTGGAATCCCTACAACTGGCAAAGAAGATAATTCTTTTCTTAAACCTTTAGGTCCTCTGATTTTTATACATACGTAGAATATTAATATCACACACTGAGCAATCATAGGTTAAAGAAAGATACACATGGGAGTGATAAGGTAATAATAAAAAATAAATTTTGAAATGTATGGGGTTCAAGTGAAGTGTTTGCAAGATGGAAATGTATAGATGCCAAGTTTAAAGAAGAAAAAAACTCTCCAACCATCTAACCTAACCTTCCTGTTCTGAAACAAGAAAAGGATTAATACTCTAAACTGATTACAAGCAAATAAAACCAACAATTGAATTGTTGATTTTTTTCTTCTTTAAACTTGGCATGAATAGCTATACATTCTCCTCTTGCACAGACTTTGCCAGGCTCTAAGATCAAGAACTGATAAATGGGACTACAGGAAGCTGAAAATCTTCTTACAGCACAGGATATAATCAATAGGACAAATCGGCAACCTATAGACTGCAAAACAATCTTCATTAACCCCATATCCAGTAGAGGGCTAATATCCAAATATATAACAAACTCAAAAAGTTAACAACCAAAAAGTAAACAACCCAATTTAAAAAAATGTGGTATAGAACTAAATTGAGAATTCACAACAGAGGAATCTTGAATGGCTGAAAAGCACTTAAAGAAATATTCAAAGTCCTTAGCTATCAGGGAAATGCATATCAAATTGACACTGTGAGTCCACCATACACCAAGCAGAATGGCTAAGACAAAAAAACTCAGATGACAGCACATGTGCTAACTCATTGGTTTCTAAGAAAATTAAGAATATAATGTTAAAAAGTAAGATTGGCTGGACACTACTCCTCATAGGATCAATGGGTTATTAATCAAAAAATAATAGTATTTTTGGGGGGACACCTCCTTATGAACTTTTTTTTTCAGAGAGATTCCAGAGGACACCAAAATAATACCAGTCCTTGCCGTTCCTCTTGGTTGGACACCAGAAGTAGATTTTAAGATCCAATTATTGAAGACAACACACACTTAGTTGCGTGATAAATAAGAATTCAATGGGCTGAACACAAATGCCTCTTGACATTTATCTCTAAACTAGACAATTGTGCCACAGCTCAAAGGAATATCATGGAAGACATAGGCAGAAAACAGGCACTGGAAGATGAGGAGCTTTGTAAAATGTGCTTCTCTGGATGTGACAAAGCTGTTGCACATGTGAACTTGGTGCCTACCTGAACAAGTCTAGATAGGCTTGTGCTCATCAGCACCTTACCATATATACTCTGGGAACCCCTATGAGTTTACCTCTAGCAGGTGACCTAGATAAAGTAGCAGGGGAAGGCAGCCATACTGTTCAGTGCTGCAGTTCCTGCTACATTACCCTTGCTCACGTAAAAAAAACTCTCATCCAGAACTCTGCTCATAATAAGTTTAAAGTAGGGGTGGACTTGAGAAGATAGCATTTGTTGGAAAAGAAAGGAGAGAAAAGAGGTCAAGAAAAGTAACTTTGATTTAAAAATGTTATATTACGAATAAATTACAAAGGGGTCAATAAGTTACAAATTAATCTGAAGCCTTTATTTTTAGAAAAGAGACAGAGAGAACGAGATATAGAAAGAGAAACAGAGACAGACAAAAAGGCAGGCAGATGCAAAAACAGAGAGAACACACACATACACAGAGAGAGTCTAGATACACATATACTCATGATACACACACACACATGTTCAGACAGAGAGAGACAGATACAGACAGACAGATAACTTATCAGTTATAAAAATGAGCAAGATAAAACATTGTCAGTTATATTTATGAAATTCTGAAGTTTACACTGCAAAGTTGTTTGAGCTTGCTTAGCACCGAGTTCACTTCAGTTGCTCTTTGCAATTCTTTGCCCTTTTGCTGAAGCTGAAACCTCCCTCCTCTTTCTATTCCATTAATGTGGTTTTCTATAAGCTAAAGTATTAGTGGGACATAGCTTTTGGCAATCTTTGTTTTGTGTGTGTTTTTCCAACACCAAATACTATTAGAAATCATTCTATTCAATAATTCCATTTGCTCCGTTTCTTCTATTGCTCTTGACACAGATATTCTGAAATTTATTTCGTATGTATATATTTCCTCAGTCAACAACATTCTTGACAGACAGAAGTAAAGAGACAAAGAAAAAAATCCCTCAGGATTTATCTGATTTAAGTGTACGTTTTAAACCAAGAAACAAACAGAAAACTGGAATAGTTCTTCAAACTTAGACTGGACAATGACTTCCTAAATTGTCTTTGTATGATTTCTATTACTTGGTAAATTGTACGACCAAATGAAATTTAGAGGAAAAGGATTTACTTTGTCTGGCACTTCTGGGCAACACTCCACCAACGAGGAAAGCTGCTTACAGGTTGCTCCTCAGGGTTTGCTCAAGCTGCCTTATACTACTAAGGATCATCTGCCCAGAGTTGGCAATGTCACCCATCAATCATTAATAAAGAAAATATTCTATAGACATGTCTATAGGCAAACTGACGAAGGCATTTCCTCAGTGAATCTTCTCTACACACAGACAAGTCTAGGTGTAGCTCAATTTAATGAGAATCTACCACCACATAAATAATATGCTTAAACACAAATGAAATATTATGTATTATTAAAATATATAAAATAATATTTTGTTTCATGTTGACCTGTATGAACGTCATCTTTTCTCACACACTAAGAGGTGCCCTTTCTCTTTTAAATTAGCCACATGGTATTTTAAGATGAGGTAAACTAAGATTCACAATTGAATCTATCAACAATTTATTTTCCAATAAATTAAATTGACCTATTTTTTTAATCGAGTATAGTTGTATAGCCTGTATATATGTATGTGCATATAAGTGCAGTTATTCACAACTGACAGAGGCATCAGTTTTGCTAAACCTAGAGTTGTGATCTACTCAACACTGGTGCTGGGAAGACAGCTCAGTTCCTAAGCAAGAACAGTAAACTCTTAATCATTTAGCCATCTCTGTACCATTATATATTGATGTGTTTCTCATGGAAGAAACAATAAGGAAAAATCATAATTCTAGTATCTTGCCATGATTCCAGTGACTCAAAGTCTCTTCCTATTTGTATTACAAACATTCATTTGTGTTTCTTATATGCACATAGATTTGGGGTTTTTATGGATTCAAAGCAGACCGAACACTCAGGCCTCAAAAATCTCTAGGACAGTAATTCTCAGCCTCCCTAATGCTAAGACACTTTGATTCAGTTCCTCAGGTTGTAGTGAGTTCCAAACACAAAATTATTTTGTTGCTACTTTATAACTGTAACCTTGTTAGTGTTATGACACATAATGTAAATATCTGATAGGTAAGATATCTGATATGCTACCCTCATAGGGCTCAAAATACATACCTTGAGAACCACTGCTCTTGGAACCCAAGACTAAGAACAACCTCTCTTCTGAATGAGTGGCTTCTATGCTCCATGTTCTATGTAGTCAAGCCATGACGTAAGTGCCCATAGAACATCACTGGAAAAAATTTAAAACTCTGACAAACCAGACACATGTTTTTACTTGAAAGTTAAAGCAGACTGTTATCTCTTCTCATTTTTTTTAGTGTTAACCTCAGATGCTCAAATTGATGCTCAGTTATTCAAAATATTTTCTAAAAATTACTATTTTAAGAGCCTGTCACATTTTAGACAAATGCTATCTAAAATATCCCTACAGCTTGTAGATACATTTTCTAAGTCAAATGAAGAATTACCACAGAGAAAGAAGGTGGTGAGTTGAGATAAAAGGGAGAGTGTGCATGTTTTATTAAACAGACTGGGGCCGTGAGTAACACAGTGGTTCTGACATAGCATTTATTTGGCCTGCATATTTTAATAGGTTGGAAATGGGGACAGATGGCCTATATACAATATCAAAGTTGAATCTTATCATTTGCAAATGTGTAACAATGTCAAGAATGTTGTTGACGGAGGAAACATATACATATGAAATAAATTTCAGAAGATCTGTGTCAAGAGCAATAGGAGAAACGGAGCAAATGGAATCATTGAATAGAATGATTTCTAATAGTATTTGGTGTTGGAAAAACACACACAAAACAAAGATTGCCAAAAGCTATGTCCCACTAACACTTTAGCTTATAGAAAACCATAGCAATGGAATAGAAAGAGGAGGGAGGTTTCAGCTTCAGCAAAAGGGCAAAGAATTGCAACTGAAGTGAACTCAGTGCTAAGCAAGCTCAAACAACTTTGCAGTGTAAACTTCAGAATTTCATAAATATAACTGACAATATTTTATGTTGCTCATTTTTGTAACTGAGAAGTTCAAGTAGTTAACAGCTAAAAGAAGTTTCAACCTTTAAAACTGTTCATAGAGGTAGAAACAATTAGTAATGCAAGTTTTTTTGAAAATATATCTAATACCAAGTACTGGTAGAAATCATTTGAAAATTATCTCGAAGAGTCCAGGGGAAGATGTTATATCTCCTGAAACTTAAGCTACACACAGGCCATTGTGAGTTGCTTGAAGAGAATGTTGGGAGATAATTCTGGTCCTCTCAAAGAGTAGAAAACACCCCTAATATCTTAGCTATCCATTTAGCTTTGTTTTTTTCATATTTTACATTGACATCTACCACCAGCCTTTATTTGTCTCTCATAAATTGTTACATTTACGTTTAACAATGGTAGATTACAAACCAACCATTGGGTAAGAAGACATTACTATGAAGAGGCTAGGCATTCCCTCCTATATATTAATTAACTCTAAGAACCTCCTTTTTATAAAATATACTGGTATTAACAATGCATTTTACTCTACTCATGAAAACACATGAACTATTCATAAACATCATACTTATCAGTTTATACTAACTCTAATGACAAAAGTTCCCCCTTATAGGTCTGGGTGAGTCAGTTTTGTCATAAAACTTCCTTTTTATAAAATATACTGGTATTAACAATGTATTTTACTTTACTCATGAATACACATGAACTATTCATAAACATCATGCTTATCAGTTTATACTAACTCTAATGACAAAAGTTCCCCCTTATAGTTCTGAGTGAGTCAACTTTGTCATAAAACTTCAGTGATAAACTTGGAAAAGAAGAGTTATTTTGATTTGTAGTCTTAGGAGGTTCTGGTTCACAGTTTGGAGCTTCTGAAATGATACTATATCATAGCACATGCATGTGGCTAGGCACACTGGTCATCTGAAAATTGACTGATGAACAGGAGGCCTGTAGTCTCTTTCATGGGCATGCTCCCAATGACCTAAATTCCTCTAAGAAGACCATGCCTTCTGAACGTGCACATCACATAATAATAGAACTGATTGGAGGACCAAGTCTTAGGTACCATCTTTGATTTAAAATAATTTTTGAATGCACAGTATCCGTGTTCATTGTTGCATACATGTCTACATGTAGATTAGCTACTCTTTGCTTTTCTTCTAGGTGCCTTGATTCACAGTCACAATCCTCTCCTCAGTATACCCTGTCACTGGTTAGGTTCTCAAGACAATAGACTCCAAGGAAGAAATGATTTGATAGAATATTTATTAGAGATGCCCCATGCAAGGAAGGGATAGGAAGAAAGCAGATGTGGGCAGAAAGAAATCCAGCTGTAAACTAAATAGATCTTGCCAACTTCAAACAACAATAACAGGAGTTGCAGATCTATAAATGGCCCATTAGAGACTTCCTACTCTGGCCCAGTGGCTGGGCATCTAAATAATAGGCAATATCTATCACTAGTCTAGAAGTCTAGAACAAAGTGGCTTCTTGCTGTAAAGACAGCATCTGACACCTGACATTTTGTAATTAATCTGTTCACCTTACTTGAAGGTATTACAAATGTCCTTCCTTAAGAGATCGCTTGAGTAGAATAACTGCGATCAGCACATGCTTAATTTTTTAATGTATTTAAATACATAAAATGCATCATGGCATACATTTTGGTTATGTTCTGTCATCTTCATGGTATCTCATCCAGATTTATCTTTATTGATAGTTACATGTTAGGTTAATATACAATTGTTTTCTGATCATAATTTTGCAAATTTGTCACCAGGCATTATTGTCCTATGGAAGCAGTATTATAAAAAAAGATTAATTCATTTTATAGATGCAAATTTTTATGACACCCAATTTACCAGGTGCCTCAATGGCCGTTGCACAGATTTTCTACCAATACGTTCTTCAATAAACTCTGTGAGAATAATTGTACCAGTGTTGATCCTGGTAGCAACATAGTCCTCTCTAATGCTTGAACCAATCTATTCCATATTGTAACTCCAAATTCAAATCCCTTTATACTCACTTTAACCATAGTAATGTCATTTGAAATAGTATGCATCTTGAGTGTATGTAACATTATTTGGACTTGGATAGATGAATTTACATATTTATATTTATGAATTATATCTTACTACATAGATAAGGTAAAACAAGAATCTGCATGTATGGACCACTTGCAAAATAATTCTGGTCTGTCTTTAATATTACTATTACTATTAATATTATAATATTTGTGTGTGTGTGTGTGTGTGTGTGTGTGTGTGTGCACGTGTGTGTGTGCATGCACATATGGAAGTTAGAAGCCATGTTTTCTTCATCTGACATGTGGGTCCCCAGGATCCAACTCAGGTCATCAGGCTCAATGGTAATCACTCTGACTCACTGAATCATCTTGCCAAACCTTAATTATTGACTTTTAAAGTTTTAAACATCTCTAGTTATTACTTTTAGTTCATTTCACATCTAGGTAATTATATATAATTTTAATAGAATATGAATTATATTTTTGCGTAAAAGATACTAATCATTTCTAAAAGAATTTACAAAAAGTTGTATACAATTTTATGTTACAACACAGATTAACATCTTTTGTGATTTTTAAAAATTGGTTATTTTATTTATTTACATTTCAAATGTTATCCACTTTCCCAATGTCCCTTCTGTAAACCCCCTATCCATCATCTCTCCCCCTGCTTCTATGAGTGTGGTGCTTCCCCCACCACACACCCACTACTGCCTCTCCACCCTAACATTCCTCTGAAGTGGGGTATTGAGCTTCCACAGGAACAAGGGTCTCCCCTCCCATTGGTGCCTGATAAAGCCATTCTCTGCTACATATGCAGCTGGAGCCATGGGTCCCTCCATGTTTACTCCTTGGTTACTGGTTTAGTGGGAGCTCTAGGGGGGGGGGGGGGGGTTGGTCGATATTGTTGTTCTTTCTATGGGGTTGTAAACCCTTTCAGCAGCTTCAGAACTTCCCCTACCTCATCCATTGAGGTCTCCGTGCTCAGTCCGATGGTTGAAATGGCTCAGTGGTTAAGAGTACTAACTGTTTTCCCAGAGGTCCTAAGTTCAATTTCCAGCAACCACATGGTGGCTCACAAACATCAGTAATGGGATCCAATGCTCTCTTCTGGTCTGTCTGAAGAGTGTTAGAGGTTTTTTTTTTTGTTTTGTTTTGTTTTTTGTTTTTTTTTTTGTTGTTTGTTTTTTCACAGAAAAAGAACAAAGAAGTTATGTATTTAATTCTACTCTTGTTTTGATTTATTGTTTTCCATTTCTGATATCAACTGATAATCATTTTTTATGTTTCATTCAAAGTACATTTTAGAATATGGGAGGTCTATGAAACAGCATCCATAATCATTGCCTTAAACTAAAAGAGGAGACCTTCTCAATTGATTTGTATCCTCAGCAGTATTCTTGACAATCCCAAGTTAAAGACTGTGTATAAATTCCTTAGTGTAGTATCCTTGCCTAATACCCATGCTACTTTTAAATCAACACTGAGTAACAACAACACAACAACACCAACAACATTTTCAGCAGAAACTTTGGCTAAAACTTTGTGAGGAGCTATAGAGATGGCTCATCTGTTGGCACTTGTTGCTTTTCTGGAAGACTTAAATTCAAATCCATCACACTGATAACATGGACCCCCAACTCCTATAACTTTAGCACCAACTGATTAAACACTCCTTTATAGCTTTGTGACCATCCATCAATGTATGCCAGACAGTCAAATAAATAAAAATAAAATAAATCTTGATAACAATTATACAGATTTCTACCAATAGGTTAGGGCTATGAAATAAATTCTAGCTCATCTCCCTGTTCCAACAAAACCACTACTTTTCCCTAGAAAGACAGTCCAATATTAACCACCTCCGAGATGAAGTTATAATTTCTTAAATGGTACAAAATTTACTTTGATTTCAAATTTAAGGTTTTCATTGGTACGAGCTTCTTATTGATGTAAAAGTGAGATGAATATTGTTACTTTCATAGGCATTGTGCCTGTATAACACATTTAGGAATACAAGGCTTAGACCCAGTCTTTCTTTAACTTTTTTAACTGACTTGAGATGGTTAGCCTGTGAGTTAAGGGCCTATAGCAAATTCATGGCTTTGAGTTTATTGTTAGGGTGTTTTCTATATTTTATTTAGAAATAGCTGAGAGGAGTTAACAGACAACGGTCTAGATTACCTTACATGGATAGTTGGTTTTCAAAACATCAGAAGTCCACAGAATTGATGTTACAAACATTTCTGTATTAAGGTTCATTTTGATTAGAGACCTGTCTGCTCTTGACAACTTCCTGTCTTGGCTTCTAAGAAGAAATTGAGCATCTTTGGAGTTACACCAGTTGTGGTGAGACAGCCACTAGGCAAGAATTGCCTCTTGTCATCTACAGACAAATTACTGTCCAGAAAAGGACACACTTGCAGAATAGTGGACTGATTATATCTGCCTAGACAGAGTAATCAGCCCTTAATAATTCTGCATCACTATGGTCTGTCAGATGATCCTGGGCCAGAAGGCTGAAGATCAGATGCTTTAATGTTTTGTAGTATAGGGACTGTCCAGGTGTTCAGCAGTCTCTATAAATTGGCTAAGTTTTAGAAGCTATGCTTTGTGCTTTCCATAATTTCAGTTAACTCAGTCATTCTGGATTTCTGACAGGGTTGAAAACTTACAGTCTCATAGCCAATCTTGGCTATTTACTTTGAGAGAAAAGATGTGAGTGGATGGTTTTCAGCTGACATTCATTCTAAATCCAAGAAAAAAAGCCAGGTTCAGAACTAAGTGTTTTAGTTAGGAGAGATAACAGAGGTTCTGGTTAGTCAACAAAATGATGGACTGGGTATTAGGACTATCTTGTACCTCACGGGTACAAATTGGCATAATTATGCTCTAATTGTATTTTGAGAGAAAAGTTTTATTTTAACAGGAAGGGTGATATGTAGGAGGAGCTAAGGTGGGAGGAGTACGGGGAGGAAGAGAAGGAGTAAGGTTAGAGAAGAAGGAGAGGAGAAGCTAGGTGGTGAGAGAGAAAGAGAGAGAAAGAGGGCGGGGGAACATGGAGGCAGATGTTCACGTGTCTCCACCAGTCAAAGATAGTTGATATATCTAGGTTGGGTATTGGATTACACTTCTGACTGAGCATTACCAAACTTGTAAAGCCTTTGATTAACATTTTTAAAAATATGTATAAAAGCAAAAAGGATAAAAGGGGGCATGGGATAGAGGTTTTCTAGGGAGGGGAAATGGGGAAAGGGGATGACATCTGAAATGTAAATAAAATATCCAATAAAAAATAAATTAAAAAAATAAAATAAATCTTAAATAGTAGAGTCTAATGTTATTGACAGACTTTTTAGGAGCCAGTGGGAAGCAAGAAACAATAAAGAAAGCAGGACTCAATAACCACATCTACTTGTATTTCAATGAGATTCCACGATTGAGTCTATATGACATTCATTGTTAAGGGAGGTTCAGTTTTCTGCCAAGGTTTGTTCCTGGTATATAATGGCACATACTGGTAAATGACCTGCTACTTCAACTCAACAAGTTTGCCTCTCTACCCTGAACTGAAATTCAGACATATTCTTCATAGCACTTTGTGAATCATCCAGGACTTGTTTTGTAATTTCTCAACAGCAGCCTTCAATTCTTTTTATTTATTGTCTACTGTAATTTAAGATATGCCTTGAAAAGTAAAATTATGCTGGATAATGATGGTATAGGCCTGTAGTCTCACCATTTGTGTGTGTAATGCATGAGGACACTGGGTTCAAGGACATTCTGGGATACCTATGGAAACAATTTCTAAAAGATTGATAGAATTACAGATTTTTCTTTATATTTTCAGAAGGAAGCTACTGACAGTAACTAGGAGAAAAAATATTTATTTTTACCTGCCATATATTTACAAAATCAACTAAATAACTACAAACTGAATTGTAACGGAGCCAACCACTTGTTTTATAATTCTTAAATTTCATATGAGAAGTTCAGCAAAAAGGAATTACTCTTGATCATTAGACAGACTGATTTAAAAAACTATGCAAAGAGATAATTTACAGCACCAGGTTGAATAAACAGTCAGTGTGTTTTGCTAAGAGTCTGAATAATTCTAAATATAAATGTCTTGTTTAGTATGCACCATACTGTGTGCAGGCAATGTTCATTTTTTTTTCCTCAGTGCCACAATGCTTTATTAGCTAGTCATGTTCTTCACACATGGACTGAGTATAATTGTAAAGCTTACAAAGACATCAAGTTTAGAAGTAATGCTTCCTAATAAACTTGCAAAAAGTTATTTTAAAATTACTGTAAGACAAATTATTTCTTTCAATAATAAGCTGAAAATTAGTAAGCTTTTCACCTTTGTGTAATTTTTCAGTGGGTGGGTGAATAGTAAAACAAATATAGTGTGTATCTAGGCATTTTACCTATATTGTATTTAAGTTTAATTCAAAATAAACCTGAACCTAAAATAGATAGAAAAAATAAAACTGTGTACATAATTTTTAAATGCCACTTTTCAGAAAGTGATGATTATATTCAAATATATACATATATATCACAAAAAAATAAAAGCATGAAATTCCCTTAGATAATAAAATATGATCTGATAATTAGGATCACTGCACAAGTCATCCATTTTGGTATCTATTTTTCCATTTATATTATGTTACTAATTATTCTCACAATATACCTAATAATAAGTGAGAAACGTCCAACTTTATTCTATCCTATTATGTATTTCTTCTCAGCTTCCTTGATTTGCAACAATTAACCAATTGCAAATCTATTTCCAGACAGACTTTCTCTCAGATGTGACTTCTAAATAACCTTTGCTTGTCTACAAGGTGCACAGATTTTCTAATCCTTAGCTTTGACCTCTTTCATCCCTCAGTAGGTTTCTCTTTACTGCATTGAAATGTCACCTTCTGTAGAAATCCTTAGCCTTATCTGTTGCTGAGATTTATGTCTCAGATGCACTTATTGTTTCCAACATGGATTTTCATAGCTGCCGCCTTTCTTAATATTTCCCCCTTGTAACATATACCACTCTCTACTCATTATGTCAATGTATTTCTTTGTTAAAAATAATTCTCTTAGAGAAAGAAGATGAATTTTGTTCAGATCCATGTCTTTGACAGCATCATAGTGCTTGATTTGTAGAATAAATAGATTAACAAGCAGCTGGTGGCAGTTCTAGAAGTATATCATCTACTTATCAAACATGCAAATATGCTGACACTATGTTTACCTATAATTTCAAAGTTCTTTGCTTTGATCTTTGAATATTCCATAACACACACATTCCAATTAACTTCAGATGGGTGGGAGGATGGTGAGTGCCAACTTTTATTTATTTATTTATTTATTTATTTATTTATTTATTTATTATTTACTGAAAATTTAATACATATACACCATGTATTTTAGATCTTAGATTTCAATGTTTATATATGTATATATAATGCTGTTAGGTGGGATAGGCTATGAAACTAAAAGGATCAACAGAGCCCATTAAGAGGAGTTGGGGTATAGAAAAGAGTGAAAGGATGTATGTGACCAAAGTGAAAGTTGGGAGGTCTAAAATGAGAAGTGATGTATACAAGAAAGACAAAAAATCCCAAAAAACAAAACAAACAAACAAACAAACAAACAAAAACAAAACCAAATTTAATGAAATCTAATGTGTGTGTGGGGGGGTGGAGGGGAGTGATAGTTCTGATGCTTTGATTGGGACTCTGTTTTGCTGTCTCTGAAGGTACTTACCCACAACTGGTTTTTGATCTATCAAAAAGATGCCAGTGACCAATGGCTGGCCAGAAAGGAGGCAGGATTTCAAGTTTCCTTCAGGCCAGTAGAGATGAAGAGGAAAATCAAGATACTTGGGGTAGAGAGACAGAAAAGACTTAGAGCTGCTGCAGGAGTTATCTTCCAAAATGAGGACAGAAAAAGAAAATAGCCCACGGAAGTGCAGCCAAAAGCATTTTGGGCAGCAAGATCAATGGGCTTCATAGAATGAAACCAAGCAACAAAGTTAAAGGTAGATTTGGAAGGTGTTTAACTAGAACCAGTAGAGCAAACAGTACATTAGCCATGGGAAGCTTAGAAATGCCCAACCATTGAGCTAAGAGCATATTAGAAATAAGCTAATTTGTGTATGTATTTTATTCTTGGATCTGAGATAGCTCTGGGGCAGGAGCATGCCTGTGACTCGCCATGAACTCAAAGCAGTACAGACAAAACTACAAATGTAGATGATGATGATGATGATGATGATGATGATGATGATGATGATGATGATGATGAAAATATATATATATATATATAAATTCATATATATATAAAAGGATAAATTATATTTTTCAAAACATACCAGAACTTGATTGATTTTCTTTTTTTTAAAAGTTGCATCTGTATAGGTAGCTTTAATCTTTAACTTTGTTTCTTTTTTTATTGGATATTTTATTTACATTTCAGATGTTATTCCCTTGGCCCATAACCCACCCTGCCCAGGAACCCCCTATCCCATCCAGCCTCCTCCTGCTTCTATGAGGATGTGCCCCATCTACTCCCCCACTCCCACCTCCCCACCCTCGAATTCCCCCACACTCGGCATCTGATCTTCATGGGACTGAGGATCTCCTTTCCCACCTATGCCCAACAAGGCCATCCTTCCCTACATATATAGCTGGAGCCATGAGGCCATCCCCATGTGCTCCCAGGCTAGTGGTTTAGACCCTGGGGAGCTCTGGTCGGTTGGTATTGTTGCTCTCCTCATGGGGCTGCAAATCCTTTCAGCTCCTTCAGTCTTCTCTCTAATTTCTCCATTGGGAACCCCTTGATCACTTCAATACTTAGCTGTGAGCATATGCCTCTGAATATGTCAGACCCTTGCAGACCTCTAAAGAGACATCAGCTTCCTGTCAGCATGCACTTCCTGGCATTCACATCAGCGTCTACATTTGCTGACTGCACATGGAATGAATACCCAGGTGAAGCGGTCTCCAGACAGCCCCTCCTTCAGTTTCTTTCCCACACTTTGTCTCCATATTTGCTCCCTTGAGTATTTTGTTACTCCTGCTAAGAAGGACCGAAGCACCCACACTTGGTCTTCCTTCTTCATGAGCTTCATGTGGTTTGTGAGTTGAATCTTCAGAATTTCAAGCTAATATCCAATTATCAGTGAATATGTGTGTTCTTTTGTGATTGGGTTACTTCACTCAGGATGATATTTTCTAGTTCCATCCATTTACCTAAGAATTTCTTGAATTCATTGTTTTTAATAGCTGAGTAATATTCCATTGTGTAAATGTACCACATTTTTTGTATCAATTCCTTTGACGAAGGACATCTGCATATATATATATATATATATATATATATATATATATATATATATATTTATATATATATAAAACAAGAACATATGCTCCACTATGTTCATAGCAGTCTTATTTATAGTAGCCAGAAGCTGGAAAGAACCCAGATGTCTTTCATCAGAAATGATTTTCTTTCCTGATAATTGTTGAAACTGCTTTACCTATATTTTGGTAGCCTAATTTTTATATACGTATAAGTAAAAATATGAATAACAACAAATGGAAATAGTTATCCATATCATTTAAGTCAATATGTATTAGAACTTCAGCATACTGATATTAAGTGTATATTCCTCAATCACAAGAAGGCTTACATTGTTTATAATCTTTAAAACTTAGCTTTTTAAGTTATTTTCATTTACTTTACCGTCTTTGACAAGATAGTTGTTACGATAAGTAACTACATATTTTTTGAGATAGGTCCTTAGGATTAGTTTGTTTATACTGTTTATAATTAATTTACAACATCAACTCTTTGTATGTTAAAAATATTTATTGGTACTTTAAATGTTCTAAATATAGTTTATATACAATCTATGGTAAACAACCAAGAAAGCAAATATGTTTACCTTCACACAACATACATCTTGCTTTAAAAGATGAAAATATGTGCATTGTAATGCAATTCATGGTAGATAAGAGGGATGTTTAAAAGGCTGGTGGGAAAAGAAATGTGTGATGTAGTCCAATATTTATATCGAGATGCTCAACAAAGATCTACCTACAAAGAGGATTTGAGTAAAACATTACAGAAGGTATGTTTACAAAACGTCCTAAGATGGAGTTACTGAAAAACAGAAAGGGCATTTCAAGGAAAAGCAGAATCAAGTCTAGAGAATTTCTGACTTATTCAAAGAGCAGAAAGTCGTACTGACATAAAATTAGAAGTAAAGTCCACGTTGTCCTAGTATGGATGTGCAGGAGTGCTTCACTAATTCTCTTCAGATCCCACTCTTATGGAACTGGAAAGTCTTTACTGTATGACAAAAGGAGCACCAGGACTGAACTGATGTTTTAAACTGATGTTTCTTGCTTCTGTGGCAGTCTATAATGTCAAATAAAGAGACAGATCTGATTGCAAGCTACACTAGAAGAGAAATAGAGAATAATAAACATAACCAGTGCACTCTGGTGGCTGATAGAGACACAGTCAATTCTCAATTTATTGCTATATCAAATGTGTGCTAGAAGTACATAGTGGAGGGCCTGGTGACACAGATCAGCAGGTATCTGATTGTCCAAGACCGGCAATATTAGTTCATGCCCCCAGAACCCACATCAAGAGAAGCAAACACCCACAAGTTGTTTTCTGACCTCATATGTGCACTGTGACATGCCTGCCCATATATGAATGAATGAATGAATGAATGAATGAATGAATGAATGAATGAATGAAATGAGAAAGAAGGGTGAGATATCTCATGATGTCAAGCTTCAGCAGCTTGTGGAAAATTTCCTATTTATGAGATGGGCAAACCACAAGATGAGCAGGTTACCTAATCCATGACCAAGCTCTAGCTCCTTCCATCTGATATGCATGTCTTGTGGCTAAATAGGCAATGGAATAAACCTATCAGGAATTCAAAGAAGTCTGGAATTCAGATGCCAGACTGGAGTCCTTGGCATGCAAATTATAATTCAAATAAATGTTTTTACTCATATATAATGCTAATTATAATTTCATCTTATCTTTTCAGTAAATATCTATCCATGGAATATTGAGTTAAGAATTTTATGATTATATCATCTAAAATATCTTCCACAAATACTGTGTCTCTTTAAGCTTTTTTGCATCTATAAATCCTCTGCCTATTTGGATACGTTAATTTAAATAAAACTACATATGTATGTAGATACATAAATACATGAATACAGTTTTCATTTGTATTTTAAAGTTCATTGCACAACTGTGAACATATGTTTGGTTAGAAACCAAGTATAAATATTATATATATATATATATATATATATATATATATATATATACAGAGAGAGAGAGAGAGAGAGAGAGTTTATACATGCACATGGACATGCAATAATGTCATAAACATGAAGAACTTTGGTGAGTAGATAACATGTATGAGAACCATAAATTTTGTTTTACTGAGGTAATATATATATATATATATATATATATATATATATATATATGTTAGAAAAACAAAATAACAATGAAATGCTGTCAAACATTTTCATGAATAATATGCAGTTTTACATAACTTTTCAAAAGCAACTCACAAAAGTATTTTTTCTATTTAGAACGTAATTTAAGTTTTGTTTTAGAATAGATTTTTAAAAACCTGTAGAATAATGGAATGCTAATCAGCTTAATAATTAATTATATTTAAAAACAAAAATAATAAGCACTGTACAGGTGGCAAACTATATACACTTAATGATACACACTCCTTTATTTACATTCATATGTAACAAAAAAGAGCACATTGCTACATCATCTTTCACTTGAAAACAGTTGGTATTCATTTCAGATAATCATGTAATGTATTGAAAGTATTATTTAGCATATTTGCCTACTTTTAAGCTGTGTTCAAATTACAATGCCCTTTTTTATTTCTCTAATCTCTTTTCTCCACCCCACTAATTTTCCTTAGAATGCTTATAATCAGTATAATAATTTTGAAATCTATTGTATATTCCTCAGCTTCCATTTAAACCACTTAATTCATTGTCACCTCTGATTCAAAGGAAAAAATTGCAACATTACTATATAGCATCATAATGTCAATGTGTGATATATGTAGCATGGAACTATTTTTGACTTATACACCCTCAGCTTCCATTCTCCAAACTCAGCTCTATTTAGGGAACGCTGATAATAAGTGGTAGGCAGACAAACATCTCACGGAAAGCACATCATCTCCATTTGACATTTTAAAATTGTATTTAAATAATACCCTTGTAGTCTTAGTGCTAAACAGAGGACTATCCGGTAATTAGAAAATGCTGAGACAGCACAGAGAGTCTGCGGCACTTGTTTTATATTAGCTTTGTCTGTTGATAATACTTCATATGCAAAATTATCAACAAATGGGGAAAGGTGAAGAATAATAGTTGGGTATGGAGGTTTAATTTGTCTTCAAAGTTCTCATCTGAAAGGCAATGAGAATAAGGTCATCAAAATAGATAAACATGTGGTGTGCAGTCACACTTGAATGTCTTCAGGATAATGTCGATACACAGTATTAATAGAGTCCTTTCAAATAAATATACTTTCAGTAAGAACTTACTGTGATTTTTATTTCTTACTATTTTGTGATTTCTAAACAATTTGAATACCCTTGATAAAGATTGTACCCTTGTTTTTCTGAAATCTCTCTAATATGATGGTACTTTTTTCAGTTAGGATTTTAATGGGCAGGTAATACACTATGCTATCTGTAGACAGATGCTAGGTTTGGAGATAGTGCAGCATATAAAACTTATTTCTCCTTTGACAATTTTCTTGTACAATTTCATGATGAAAATATGTAAATAAAAAAAGCTGAATTTTCCAGGACTGAAAAATGTATTCTCTTAGTTTACTTTTATAAAACAAAACTGTAAAACAAAGAGAGAGAGAGAGAGAGAGAGAGAGAGAGAGAGAGAGAGAATGTGACTCATTGAAAAGAAACAATATAGAATTCAAGAACAATGTACAACATCATTCTATTTTGGAAAACGAGTCAATGAGCTCTTTCCTGAAAAAGAAACAAAGTTAAATATTTATTTTCTTAGTTTAGCTTTTGTTGTGCCATTAAAGCTCAAATTGCTTGTTCTCTAATGTAACTTGGAAGAATAATAATTGTACTACATATAAAAAAATAATGCTGGTTCCACATAGATTTATATCAGAACATAGGAAAATGTCAGAATCAAAATGTTTAGTTGTTTTATAATAAATTTGAAAATCCATATTAAGGAATTAAAACCTATGGATTCCTCACATGCCCTGTAAATTTTAACTTCTAGTTCCTTAAGAAAATCTTGAAGCAAATGAAATCTATTTTTCCTTACAAATTTAGCATTCTTTTTTCTTTCCTTGTCATTTGTTTATTTTTTACACTCCAGAACCCTTCCCCCACATCTACTCTTCACCTCTTCCACATCCCTTACCTCCTCCCCACCACTCTGTCTCCAGGCTGTCCACACCCCCCAGCTTCCAGCCCACTTGACCTCTAAACTCCCTGGTGCCTCCAGTCTCTTGAGAGTTAGGTGCATCATCTCTGATTGAACTGAGATCCAAGAGTCCTCTGCTATATATGTGTTGAGGGCCTCATATCAGCTCGTGTATGCTGCCTTTTTGGTGGTTCAGTGTTTGAGAGATCTCAGGGATTCAGATTAATTGAAACTGCTGGTCATACAGGGTCGCCTTTCTCCTCAGCTTTTCCCTAACTCAAACACAGGGATCAGCTGTCCATTGGTTGGGCACAAATAACTGAATCTGACCCTTTTAGCTTTTGTTGGGTCTTTCAGAAGGCAGTCATGATAGGTCTCATTTTGTGAGTGCTCCATAGCCTCAGTAATAGTGTCAAGCCTTGGGACCTCCCTTGAGCTGATCCCACTTTGGGTCTGTTGCTGGGCCTTCTTTTCCTCAGGCTCCTCTCCATTTCCACAAATTTAGCATTTAATAATCTTACAGTCATGATGTGATTGACTGATAATTGATAAGGTTTTGCTATCACAAGCAAAACTCATAGTCCAGTTTCTGATTACAGTGGTTTTATTGTTGCTTTTAAAGTATGCAGCAGTCAGCTTAATGGCAGGAATTCCCTGGAGATCTTTGTGAATATGTTGTCTCACTTCAAAAAGAGGCTCCAGCCACATACGTAGCAGAGGATGGTCTTGTCCTGCATCTCTGGGAGAAGAGGCCCTTGGTCTTGTGAAAGCTCAATGCCTCAATGTAGAGGAATGCCAGGAAGGGAGGCAGGAGTGAGTGGGTGGATGGGGGGAACACCCTCATAGAAGCAGAGGTAAGGGTGATGGAATAGAGGGTTTATGGGGAGGAAACTGGGAAAGGAGATAACATTTGAAATGTAAATAAAGAAAATATTCAATAAAAAAGAAATATAAATAGATAAAATAACCAATAAAATATGAAAAAGTAAAAAAAAAAAAAAAGAAATTAGGTGGTTTTCTAGGGAGGGGAAATGGGGAAAGGGATTGGCATCTGAAATGTAAATAAAATATCCAATAAAAAAGAAAGAAAGAAAGAAAGAACATGGTTAGGGACCTTTATGACATTTTCCGGGAGGATCCAAGTTGGTCTGATCTATTTATGTGGGTCAACAAAATTTGAAAAAAGAATTAGGTCAGCAATCAGATGAAAAAAATGATTGGAGGACTTAGATCAAAAAGATAGCTGGTTTCAAAGATGGAGAAATTTTCTAAATGTGGATAATGAACCTTTTAATATCCTGAATTATAAATATATTTTAAAAAATAAATAAACTTTAAGAAATGGTAAGATTTATTTTGGTGTAAAAACAATCCATCATGGCATTGAAAAACATCAAAACATTGGGTACCAGGAGAAGGGGGGGTCTTGTCACATTATGTTTACACTCAGAAGTGGAGTGTGGCACATGCTACAGCTCCACATACCCCTCCTTCCTCTTCCTCTTCCTCTTCCTCTTCTCTTCCTCTTCCTTTTCCTCTCCTCCTCCTCCTCCTCCTCCTCTCCTCCTCCTCCTCCTTCTCCTTCTTCTTCTCCTTCTTCTTTTTCCTCCTCCTCCTCTCCTCCTCCTCCTCCTCCTTCTCCTTCTTCTTCTTCTTCTTCTTCTTTTTCCTCCTCCTCCTTCTCTTCCTCCTCCTCCTCCTCCTTCTCCTTCTTCTTCTCCTTCTTCTTTTTCCTCCTCCTCCTCCTCCTCCTCCTCCTCATCCTCATCCTCATCCCCCTCTTCCTCCTCCTCCTCCTTCTTCTTTTCATTATATTATATTGTATTTTATTTATCTATTTTTCTTAAATATTTTTTTTCCAATCTGCTTTTATACTATTTTAATTACATGCAAATATTAAGGTCAGTTCTAGGTTGAGAAATTAGCAATACAATAGATGCAAACAGTCAAGGAACAAGCAAGACAATAAACACAAATAGTCAAAGAAACAAGCAAGGCAATAAACAGAGTCCTGTGATCACTCTTGTGATCACTGTTTCTAAGGGTTTATCAAGATGACCAAAATATCTGAGCCTACTTCCCTGTCCTAGCTCAAAGTCATGTTCATGCCTTAAGCCTACTTCCTTGATCTAGCCTAAGATTTAGATTTCTTCCTGAAATTACTTCTTTGTTCTAACCTAATGTCAGATTCCTGCCTGAAGCCAATTTCCTTGTCCTTGGCCAATGTATTCTATATGAATCAGGTTTGCAACCCATAGAATGGTGACACACTCATTCACAGGAGCTCTTTCTATGTCACATCACATTATCTAGTTACTCCCACACAGCCATGTCCAGAGGTTTGACTCCTAGATCATTCTAGAACTCGTCAAGCTGATATTTTAAACATCACAGCTTCTGCCTGCATCATGCAGAAAGGAAACAATCTCCATGTCAGTTGCCTTTGTCTCATGAGAGCTCTGTCATTATTTTCACCAAAGCAAATAGAGAAATAAAAAATTGAACATGGTTTTACAACACTAGAATTAGAGTAAATTTTTATAATAGAAAATGGTGGAAGCGTTAAAAAGATTGTATTATCTTTTTAGAAGATATTACCATGATTTAATAAGTATTAATTCTAAACTATGAATAACTATTAACGTCTATCTAATTACCATAACCTTAAGAATTTCATAAGTGTATAAATACTATTACTATTTATTGGTGTTCCAATTTTGAGCACCAGATAAGTGAAACTAAGGACCATACTGATGAGACTAAGTTTCAGTGATGATAATTATGATCTTACAATACCAAATATCATAAAAATCTTAAAAATGTAAGTAATCTAGTGCCCCACTCTTTTTCTAGTATAGCAAAAATAGAACTAGACCCTAGTAATCAATTACTTGCAAGACTGGGATATTTTCCTATGGTATTAAAACTCAAATTTCACAGTTTGAGTGACTTTCTATTCACTCACTTTCATTCATCACATTCACTCTATCACAAGACATTTTTTTCTTTTGCTTTTAATTGTTTCACTACACCCTTCACTATGAATTCTCACCACGGTAATCTGCATGAAAGGGAGCTTGAATGGGATTTCCATTAAAGAGGACTCAAGTCATTCCACTGAAAACCTGGGAAATGTTTAATGCGTTGGAGTCACAGAGCTTTCATCTGTGATATGTGTCTAAGTTCTAAGATTGATAAAAATCAAATATCAGATATTCAATGAACACAAGAGATGTAAAACTGCTCTTATCTTACCAAGCTTTTGTCTATAAAGGTGTATATTAATATTCAAATAAAAAAATGCTCTCAGCAATTCTCTTAAGCCACTGAAGTCAAAGATGTGGATGATGATTCAGACCCTGCTTCAGTTGTCTTTAAAGAACATACTTCAGAAATATACCCACCTATTATTAGATATTAAATAGTGCAAAAGTAAGGGAAGAGGTTATATATATATATATATATATATATATATATATATATATATATATACTTTTGCACTATTTAAAAAATAAAAATAAAAAGGATAACCACTGTCCCCTGGGTGACAATCCAAGTGAGAAATATACAAGGAATGGCTGGAAATTTGTTCCCAACCAGTCCTAGCTGATTTCGGTGACCGTAAGTCTACCTTACTTTTGGATAAGTTTCAGCCTCTCACACGTGCAGCACAGCAATCAGAAATAACCCTGAGTGAAAAATTATTGGAATCACTGGGTGATCTTTTATAGCTCCGGATGTGCATAAGTTGGTTGCTTAGTTGTATGGTGTTATGAAAAATACTCCAGAAAAAGTGTTCATTATTCTACTGTATAAAGAAAAAAAATCAGTGAATGAATAATACTCTAAACCCTTTTTATTTATTTATTTTTATTGAATATTTTATTTATTTACATTTCAGATGTTATCCTTATTCCCCATTTCCACCCTCCAGACATCACTTATCCCATCTCCCCTCCTCCTGCTTCTATGAGGGTATGCCCTCACTCACCCACACAGTCCCACCTCCCTGCCCTCGAATTAACTCACACTAGGGCATCCAGCCTTCACAGGACCAAGAATCCCCTCTCCCACCTATGCCTAATAAGGCCATCCTCCCTTACACATACAGCTGGAGCCATAGGTCCCTTCCTGTGTGCTCCCAGGCTGGTAATTTGGACCCTGGGAACTCTGGTTTGTTGGTATTGTTGCTCTCCCCAAGGGACCGCAAACCCCTTCAGCTCCTTTCATCTTCTCTCTCACTCCTGCATTGGGAACTCCTTGATCAGTTCAAAGATTAGCTGCTAGCACCCACCTCTGTATGTTAGGCTCTGGCAGAGCCTCTAAGAAAACAGCTATATCAGGCTTCTGTCAGCATGCACTTCCTGGCATCCAAATCAGCTTCTGCATTTGGTGACTGCACATGTCATAGATACCCAGGTGGAGCACAATCCCGACAGCCCCTCCTTCAGTTTTTGTTCCACATTTTGTCTCTATATTTGTTCCTTGAGTATTTTGTTAATCCTTCTAAGAAGGACTGTAGCACCCACACTTTGGTCTTCCTTGTTCATGAGCTTTATGTGGTCTGTGAGTTGTATTGGGTACTGCGAGCTTTGGGGGTAATATTCAATTATCAGTGAGTGCATACCATTTGTGTTCTTTTGTGATTGGGTTACCTCATTCTATTTTCTAGTTCCATCTATTTGCCTAAGAATTTCACGAACTCATTGTTTTTAATAACTGAGTAGTACTCCATTGAGCAAACGTACCACATTTTCTTTATTGATTCCTCTGATGAAGGACAATTGGGTTCTTTCTAGCTTCTGGTTATTATAAATAAGGCTGCTATGAATATAGTGGAGCATATGTTCTTGTTATATGTTGGAGCATCTTTTGGATATACGCCTAGGAGTGGTGTAGCTGGGTCCTCGGGTAATGCTATGTCCAATTTTCTGAGGAAGTGCAAGACTGATTTCCAGAGTGGTTGTATCAGCTTGCAATTCCACCAACAATGGAGGAGTGTGCTGTGAGCTGATTTTTAGCAGAAAGCAGCTAAAAAGCAGCTATCATCTTTGCACCCATCTGGATCCATATACCCTGATGATAGACTTGTTTTTCAGCAGCCTACAACAGCTGAAGCACACTCTGATAAATATCTTCTTTATTCCACATAGCTTGTTTTGCTGTTTAGTGACCCCAGCTGCATGAGTTTGAGTTGTTTGGTTGTCTGGAGTCTAATTTCTTGAGTTCATTTTATATATTGGATATTAGCCCTCTATCAGGTGTAGGATTGTTAAAGATCATTTCCCAATCTGCTGGTTGCTGTTTTATCCTATTGACAGTGTCCCTTGCCTTACAGAAGCTTTGCAATTTTATGAGGTCTCATTTGTCAATTCTTGATCTTAGAGCATAAGCCATTGATGTTCTATATAGGAACTTTTCTCCTGGGCCCAAGTATTTGAGTCTTTTCCCCAACTTCTCTTCTATTAGTTTCAGTGTATCTAGTTTTATTTGAAGGTTCTTTATCCACTTGGATTTGAGCTTTGTACAAGAAGATAAGAATGGATTGATTTGTATTTTTCTACATGCTGACTTCCAGTTGAATCAGCACCATTTATTGAAAAATCTTTTTTACCACTGAATCGTTTTAGATCCTTTGTCAAAGATCAAGTGACCATAGGTGTGTGGGTTCATTTCTGGGTCTTCAATTCTATTCTATTGATCATTCTCATTGATCTTCCTGCCTGTCTCTGTACCAATACCATGCAGTTTTATCACTATTGCTCTACAGTACAGGTTGAGGTCAGAAATGTTGATTCCCACAGAAGGGATTTTTTTCTTTTTTTCATTGTTGAGAATAGTTTTCGCTATTCTGGTTTGTGTTGTTGTTGTTGTTGCTATTCCAAATGAATTTGCTAATTGCTCTTTCTATCTCTATTAAGAACTGAGTTGAAATTTGATGGGGATTGCATTGAATCTGTAGATTGCTTTCAGTAAGATGGCCATTTTTACTATATTAATCCTGCCAATTCATGAGCATTGGAGATCTTTCAATCTTCTGAGATCTACTTCTATTTCTTTCTTCAGAGACTTGAAGTTCTTGTCATACAGATCTTTCACTTGCTTGGCAAGATTCACACTAAGATATTTTATATTATTTGTGACAATTGTAAGTGATGTCATTTCCTTAATTTATTTTTAGCTGTCTATCTTTCAAATAGAGGAAGGCCACTGATTTTGTTTGAATTAATTTTATATCCACCCACTTTGCTGAAATTGTTTATCAGGTTTAGAAATTCTTTGGTGGAAGTTTTAGGGTCACATAAATATACAATCATGTCATCTGCAAATAGTGATGTTTTGACTTCTTCCTTTCTTATTTGTATCCCTTTTATTTTTTGTTGTCTAATATCTCTGGCTAGGGCTTCCAATACTATATTAAATAGATAGGGAGAGAGAGGGCAGCCTTGTGTATTCCCAAATTTTAGTGGAATTGCTTCAAGTTTCTCTCTGTTTAGTTTGATTTTGGCTACTGGCTTGTTGTATATTGGTTTTACTATGTTTAGTTATGGGCCTTGAATTCCTGATCTTTCCAGGACTTTTACCATGAAGGGATGTTGAATTTTGTCAAATGCTTTCTCCGCATCTAGTGAGATGATGATGTGGTTTTTTTTTTTGTTTGTTTGTTTGTTTGAGTTTGTTTATACAGTGGATTACATTGATGGATTTCCATATATTGAACCATCTCTGCATTCCTGGGATACAGCCTACTTGATCATAGTGGATGATTGTTTCGATGTGTTCTTGGATTCTGTTTGCAAATTTTTTGAGTGTTTTTGCATTGAAATTCATAAAAGAGATTGGTCTTAAGTTCTCTTTCTTTGCTGTATCTTTGTGTGGTTTAGTTATGAGCATAGTTGTGGCTTCATAAAATGAATTGATTAATGTTCCTTCTGTTTCAGTTTTGTAGAATAGTTTGAAGAGAATTGGTATTAGGTCTTCCTTGAAGGTATGATAAAATTTTGCACTAAAACTATCTGGTCCTTGGCTTTTTCTGGTGTGGAGATTGTTAATGACTGCTGCTATTTCTATAGTGGTGATGGAACTGTTAGATAATTTATCTGTTCCTGATTTAACTTTGGTATATGGCATCTGTCTAGAAAATTGTCCATTTCCTCCAGATTTTCCAGTTTTGTTGAGTATAGGTTTAGGAATAGGATCTGATGAATGTTTTAATTTCCTCAGTTTCTGTTGTTCTTTTTTTTTTTTTTCAGTTCTGATTTTATTAATTTGTATACTGTCTCTATGACCTCTGGTTAGTCTGGCTAAGGGGTTCATCTATCTTGTTGATTTTTCTCAAAGAACCAGCTCCTGGTTTTGTTGATATTTTGCATAGTTATTTTTGTTTCTACTTGGTTGGTATCAGTCCTGTGTTTGATTATTTCCTACTGTCTTCTCCTTTTGGGTGTATTTGCTTCTTTTTGTTATAGAGCTTTCAGGTATGTTGTTAAGCTGCTATTATATGCTCTTTCCAGTTTCTTTTTGTAGGCATTTAGAGCTATGAGTTTTTCTCTTAGCACTGCTTTCATTGTGTCTCATAAGTTTTGGTATGATGTACCTTCATTTTCATGAAATTCTAAAAATTCTTTAATTTTTTTCTTGCTCAAGTTATCATTGTGTAGAGCATTATTCAATTTCCACATGTATGCTGTCTTTCCAATGTTTTCGTTATTATTGAAGACCAACCTTATTACGCTGTGATCTGATAGGATGCAAGGGATTATTTCAATCATTTTATAGCTATTGAGGCCTGTTTTGTCACCAATTATATGGTGTATTTTGGAGAAGGTACCATGAGGTGTTGAAAAAAAGGTATATTTTTTTGTTTTAGGATGAAATGTTCTATAGCTATCTGTTAAATGCATTTGGTTCATAACTTCTGTTAGTTTCACTTTATTTCTGTTTAGTTTCTGTTTCCACAATCTGTCCATTTCTGAGAGTGGAGTCTCACTATTGAAGTCCCCCACTATTATTTTGTGAGGTGCAATATGTGCTTTGAGCTTTAGTAAGGTTTCTTTTATGAATGTGGGTGTCCTTGCACTTGGAGCATAGATATTCAGAATTGAAAGTTCTTGGTAGATTTTTTTATTGACAAGTATAAAGTATCTTTCCTTATCTTTTTTTGATAACTATTGGTTGAAAGTCAATTTTATTCAATATTAGAATGGTTACTCTAGCTTGTTTCTTGGTACCATTTGCGTGAAGAATTGTTCCCGAGCCTTTAGCTCTGACAGAGTATCTGTCTTTGTCACTGACATGTTTTCTGTATGCAGCAAAATTCTAGGTCCTGTTTACATATCCAGTCCATCAGTCTATGTCTTTTTATTTGGGAATTGAACCCATTGATGTTATAAGGAAAAGAAATTGTTGCTTCCTTAAAAGATTGGTTTTTTTTTTTGTTATTAGAAGTGGAATTATGTTTATGTGGCTATCTTCTTTACAGTTTGTTGAACGATTACTTTCTTGCAATTCTAGATTGTATTTTTTCCTTTTTTGCATTGAAGTTTCCCATCTATTATCCTTTCTAGGGCTAGATTAGTGGAAACATATTGTTTTAATTTTGTTTTGTCATGAAATATCTTTGAACTCTCTATCTATAATAATTAGAGTTTTGCTAGGTATAATAGTATGGGCTGGCATTTGTATTCCCTTAGGGTCCATATGGACATCAGTCCAGGATCTTCTGGCTTTTTTAGCCTCTGGTGAGATGTCTGGTGTAGTTCTTATAGATCGGCCTTTATATGTTACTTGACCTTTTTCTCTTACTGCTTTTAATATTCTTTCTTTGTTTTGTGCATTTTATGTTTTGATTATTATGTGACGGGAGGAAATTCTTTTCTGGTCTACTCTATTTGGAGTTTTGTAGGCTTCTTGTATGCTCATGGGCATCTCTTTCTTTAGGTTGGAGGAGTTTTCTTCTGTAATTTTGTCTAAGATATTTACTGGCTTTTTAAGTTGGGAATCTTCACTCTTATCTATACCTATTATTCTTAGGTTTGCTCTTCTCATTGTGTCCTGGATTTCCTGAATGTTTTGAATTAGGATCTTTTTGCATTTTGCATTTTTTTCACAGTTGTGTCAATGTTTTTTGTGGTATCTTCTGCACATGAGATTCTCTCTTATATCAATTTTATTCTGTTGGTGATGCTTGCATCTATGACTTTTGATCTTTTTCCTAGGTTTTCTATCTCTAGGGAGGTCTCCCATTGGGATTTCTTTATTGTTTCTACTTCCATTTTTAGATCTTGGGTGGTTTTGTTTAATCCTTCATCTGTTTAGCTGTGTTTTCTTGAAATTCTTTAAGGGATTTTTGTATTTCCTTTTTAAGGGCTTCTACCTTATACCTGTGTTCCCCTGTATTTCTATAAGTGAGTTATTTATGTACTTTTTAAATTTCTCAATCATCAACATGAGAAGTGATTTTAAATATGAATCTTGCTTTTCTGGTGTCATGGGGTATCCAGAACTGGGTTCAGATGATGTCAGGTAAACTTTGTGTCTGCTGCTTATGTTCTTGCACTTGCCTTTTGTCATCTGGTTATCTCTAGTGCTACCTGCACTCACTGTCTCTGATTGAAGCCTGTGTTTCCTGTTATCTTGGTTATGTCAGAACTCCTCAGAGTCCAGCTGTCTCTGTGATCCTGCTATCCTGAGATCCTTTGTGAAAGAGCTCCTGGGACTCATGTTGCTCTGGGATCCTAAAATCCTGTGATCCTGAGTGTGATAGAGACCCTGGGAGTCCAGCTTCCTCAACCACTCTGAGTTCAGTCGATCCTTTGCTGCACTGAGTACAGTGTTTCCTCTAGGATTGGTCAGAATATGGTGTCTTCACAGGAGCAGACCCCTCTCTACCCTTTTAACAAGAAATCTAAAATATAGGCATTTATTTATCAGTTTTAATTTTTTGACAGCCTGAGGATTACAGAATAAAGAGGAATTATATTTTTAAAATATATTTAAATAATATTGAAACACAAGTGTATGCTAAATGTAAGTTCACTTATACTTTTCAAATATACTGCTTGGATTTAGTTATACAGATCAGTTAAACAAAAATGACTACACTCATTTATTATTTTATGTCAGAATTTTATTTTGAATAGCATTATTATTTAAATTGCAGCAGAATTTGTTAAAGAAGTTTAGATACAATTTTAAATTACTATAAGATATAGTTATATTATTAATTAATTAAATAAATATGATAGAACTAGTTAGTCTATAGATAGTCTATCTATAGACTGTTAACTATCTATAGTGTGACAGTCAGGAATATGAACACCATAGTGTTAAATCTAGGGCTCAAGTAAGGACACTACATACATAATCTGAGATAAGTTATTTATCCAAACATGTGGTTGAATATAATAGTTTGAAGGAATGATTGAATTAAATGTGTGAATTAGAACATGTCCTGGTACTATGAGCAAAGTGTGAGAAATGAAGAAAAAGGCACCATATATGATAGTCCAATTCTTATGGAAAACTTCTTAGCTATTTACTAACAAAATAAAATATCTAAGGTACCATAATGTTTTCTCAGAACAATAACAACAAAAATATCCTAAAAGATGTATGTTGTATATGAAAGTAGAATGATACAAGGAAGAGTAACCCATTTCTACATTGTATACTAATGGAAATAGAGGAATAATTTGTTAACTTAGTACTATTAAAAATCATTAACCTCTACATAAATAATATTTTATGCTGGAAAATTTGCCATGTACTTTTCAAACCTATTATGTCTCAAATGGAGTTTAAACTTACGGTTGCAGGTGGCAGGTGTTCTCAACTAAGGCTCTTTATGGGTCCCTATGGTAGCTTTCAAAATATCAAAGTCTAACCCTCATCACTGGAAATATAATTGATTTATCCATTGTGGAAATTGGACATTTATGCTTATTAAAACATATTATGGTATTTAAATTCAGCTAATGTGTTTCCACTTTTAAAAAAATGATAAAACTACAAGTTGAAAAGGTTATTTGAAAGTACAGTCAGCAGGGCAGTGGTGATGTAAAACTTTAATCCCAGCACTTGGGAGGCAGAGGCAGGTGGATTTCTGAGTTCAAGGCCAGCCTGGTCTACAGAGTGAGTTCCAGGATAGCCAGGGCTATACAAAGAAAGCTTATCTCAAAAAACAAAACAACAACAACAACAAAAATGTACAGTCATTTCTCTTAATTCAAAATCTTTCTAATGATGTTTTGGAGTTGATGAAGATACCAAAATAAATTAAAGTAGGAAGCATTCATTCTCCAAACAGAAAGGAAATGACTAAATTAATAAGGGTTGGTGTGATTATTAATGTAAATTGCCAACTGTACAGCATTTTGATTCAGTTAGTACACTAGCTTCTGGTCTTGCTTGTGAGGAGCTGTCTACATTAGGATAACTGGGGTAGTAAAATCAATGAAAAATATAAGCAGGACTATTCCCCGGGCTAGGAACCAATGATCAATATAAACAAGAAAAGGAGGCAGCATTGGAATTCCTTGCTCAGTTTCCTAACAGAAGATGCAGCGCCCAAAGCTGAGAGGAGAACCCACTTCTGAGACTTGCTCATCAAGGTGGACTGTAGTTTCCAACACAGAGCTACAACAATCCCTTTCCTAAGTTGCTTTGGTCAAACATTTATTTTTGTTCTGACAAAGGAACAAATACTGGTAGGAGAACATCATTTAGATTATTTATGTTTTGTTTTGATCATCTTGCAAATTTAATTTTCTCTCATCTAGAAATGAAGATTTTACAAAATAAGGTTAAACTTTCTCATCTGTTCAATGATGAAAGTGACTGGAGAAGCATATGAGGTGTTTGTTTGTTTGTTTGTTTAGTTCCTACTTCCTATCTCTAATCATGTAACACTTAGTAAAAAATCGTTAATGATATGGCTCTAGTGACAGATAGAGTGTTGGTATAAGTGTCAAACCTATATTTCTTTTATATTTAACATGAAAATTTTCCTCAATATGTCTATGTTTCTTTACAACTTTAAAAAAGGAGGACACTGAGCATTACAACATGGCTTTGACACTATCCCACTATATATCCCAGCTATCCTCAAACATCCTACTGTCTCAGAGTTATGAAGGTGACAATTACATTTGTATGTGACCACATCCATGTCATGTGTACATTTTAAGAAAAAGTACCTAAGAAAATGATATTGTTATCATTACCAATTTATTATTTATTATGTTTGCTATTTTTCTGGATATTCTTGTTTAAAATATGCAAATCACAAACATAGAGTTTAAGAAATATTAATAGATGCATTTCTCTGTACTGATCAACATACAGCTGCATTACCCAGCTTGACCCCTTTACACTTTATGTAACATTCTGTAGAACAGTGCACTACAATTCGGAATGATGCCTTTTTTCTGTTTTAAAAAAAATCATTTTTTTTCAGTTTGTATACACTGAAGAAGTTCTTCAACTGTCCCCATAGTTCATTCTATTTTATAAGTCTAGATACAAATGCAATTTGTATTTCTATTCACTCATAAGTCACAATTTCTAGAACATAATGAACTTCTGGGTCTTTAGTAGGCACAAGGAATCTACCTCCAAGAACACTCACTGTGAAGAAGTAATTTCAATCTTTAAAATACACTGGCTTCTGTAGCTATCTCTTTTAAGTGTATTTTCTTAATCTCTCTCTATCCAGTTTCGTTAAATATTCTCCTTCTTCAACAGGCTTACACAGTATTTGTAAAGGAGTATATTATAAAATTAATGTTATCTACTTATATGAGAGTCATATTGAAGAGAAAAGAATCAAGCATAAACATGGTTCATATGTGTAAACTGATTCCATTGATAAGGCATTATGAAGAAGTAAATTTTAATTTGAGTTTAAATGAGGAAAAAGATGTTTCTACACAAAGAGTGATAAGAAGAGGCATTTCTGCACTGGGAACAGACTGGTACATCAGGAAGCTACATGCAGAGAGAGCTGAGAATTCATCTGATTATCAGGAATCAAATGATGTAAGTTATCAAGGAAGATTTGGCATGTCTCTGACAAACAATTGGCACTATTCTGAGCCACTGAAAAACTGAGAAACAATTGACATGATTAGGTTATGGTCTTAAAATATTC
Organism: Rhabdomys pumilio; assembly: GCA_030674055.1. Lineage (NCBI taxonomy): Eukaryota > Metazoa > Chordata > Mammalia > Rodentia > Muridae > Rhabdomys > Rhabdomys pumilio. The sequence goes on from JANHMN010000015.1 coordinate 28,598,991, forward strand.
TTTTGGTTTCAGCATGAAGAATAAATTGAAATTGCAAGAATAATGTAAAACACTGCAGTTGGATTTGTGTGACAGAAATAGACATGAAACAATTTCAGAATATGTATGAGTTAGAATCAAAAGGATTGTTAAATGGATTACACGGGAGATGAGGGAGAGTCAAGTTTAGGAATAATTTCCTGGTGTCTGGTGTAATATCATGAGCAGAAATATCAGTCTACAGACAGCGAATACTACCTGAGGACTAGCTTATTATATGTAAAAGAATGATTCAGTATTTGGCAGCTCCAGTGAAGAAGAATGTATGTTATATATTCATGATAATCTGTAGATAGTGAAAAAATTGATGTAGAAGCCAAAGAAGAAATTTGTTCTAGTGAAACAAATGTGGTATAGCTTTAATCCTCAAAAGAAAAAAATTCCGTTTTAGTGAAGACAATATGGTATATGAAGAAAAAGCTGCCAAGATGACTAGTTCTGTTTGGATGGGAGGTAGATTGTTTTATTTGTCTTCTTTTTGTTATTACAACATTTCAGTTATTTTTAAAAGGAGAAGCCATTTTCTGACTTTGAAAAGCCATCTGTAAAGGAATTGAAATTGTATTTCCCAAGTCACTTACCTATGTCACAAAAAATAGAAAAAAAAAGCAAAATTATTGCTCACCTGAACTCTTTACCCATACTGGATGGCTTTCCTGTGCTAGGAGGTGCTATGTATGTGACTAGAAAAGAAAGGTAATTGCCAGTGTTACTCAATATGAAAACTAAATGGTCAGCCTGTCAAAACATGCCAACTAGCAAAATTGTAGCATGAATATAATAGCCATAACCAACCACTTCCTTATTGGAGGCTAAGTCTTGATTTACAAATCGAAATCCACACCTGACATTTTTATTTCTCAAGAAACATTGACTAGATATTTCCATAGGTTCCGAAGGAAAACCTAATAATATTAATTTGCTAAAGGGATGTATTAGACACTTCTAATGATGTTTCATCATGTGTACAATTGGTTACATCTATAGAACCTCATCAGAGAAGTTTCTAGAGAGGTTGCAAATTAACAAGATAAACCACAAGTGCTCGGAGTACAAAAAAAAAAAAAAAGAAAAGAAAAAAAAAGGACATTGCAGAATGTTCAGTCTGACCAAGAGCAACTTTATAACACCCCCCTTTCCCAGTGAAAAGGATCATCAAGGAAGACAGTGATCAAATAGAGGCTATAAGCCCATTTCAATGGATGAGGATGATTACATCTTCTGGAAAAAGAAGGGTAGTTTGCACATATGATTTCACAGAGGTGATAGAAGTTAAACAATAGGCAAGAAACAAAGACCCGCACTTATCAAAGGAATAACTGACAATTCAAACCTGATATGAGAGAAATATCTGGCTTATTTTAAGGGTGTATCTGTTGGTGGTTTGACCACACAGCAGTCCAGTTCCACTGTCAAGAGTATATGGGCAGCACCAATTGTACTTGATAGGTTTAAAAGGAAGAGGGGCACAACACTGAATCAGTTGGGAAGGGGTGTGTGGATCTGAGATTAGTCAATGGAATTCTTAATATGATTAAAGCACTTTGTACAAAAAAATCAGAATAAATGAAATACTACAGAAAAACTTCTTTTACAATATATGTTTATGAAAACAATTACATGCTAGGAAAACCAGTGTGATAAAATGTTACATAATTCTTACAATCACTTACTAACCCAGATTATATATTCAGTTCTCCATTTCTGTAATCTGTTCTTCTGTCTGTCATTCTCCTCTCTCTCTCTCTCTCTCTCTCTCTCTCTCTCTCTCTCTCTCTCTC
>JANHMN010000015.1:28600820-28619471 GCA_030674055.1 Rhabdomys pumilio
TCTCTCTCTCTCTCTCTCTCTCTCTCTCTCTCTCTCTCTCTCTCTCTTTTAATCAGGCCATCCAATATTTATATAACAGCTATCACGCTATGAAGATACATAAGAAAAAAAAACTCTAGCCCTGAGATTACATAGGCCAGTTAAAATTGCTAAAACGGTTTTAGTTGTCATAAAAAAAGGAGCAAAGTATATGAGTTAAAGTTAGCTCTAAGCTTTTCAAAGCTGCTTCTCTTTAAATCAAGTATCTATTTACATAAAACATGTAAACTGCTAAATATAGCCTCTTTTTCTCCAGGGTATAGATGGCATCAGAAAAGCTTTTGTGGATTTGATATCCTTCAGACACGCTATGCTAGACTGGATAGATGATCAAGAACACATATTTGATTAACTGATAAAATCAGGTTCTTTTGACTTGGAAGTGTATATTTGAGAAAGGTGGATAGTAGAATCACCATCACATACCTCAGAGAATATGGGCTGAAGTAAAACAGGGAGTCAAGATAGGGACGAAAGTAAGAATAAGAGAAAGGGAGGGAGCAAAAGATGGGACAGAGAAAGCAAGAAGAGGAGACAAGTAGGGATGAGGAAAATCTTTAAATACAGTAGCAACCTATATAGATGAAGTTTGCAGCCATCAATAAACTGTAACTGGTCACAACACACATGGTTCCTGCAAGGAAAACTATGCTATGTGACACCGTCCCCATTTTCTAAAATAACACCCTTCAATGAACCCTATGACCTTTCGATTACTACTTTGAAGACATATTGTATGAAAGGCTTTCCTGAAAGCCACACTCTAGTCACTTATTTGAAACTAAAAGTGATGTTTGTTCATTTGAGTACTGCAATTAACAACCAGTCAAAATACCAACCTAGCACCAAGGACCCTGATTCCAAAATAACCTAAGTCATAATCTGATTGAATACCCAGATTGTAACTATAAACTCATTTGGATAGCTCAGCTTATTAATCAGTATTTTAATAACTGAAATGCATTCATCTCAGACTGAAAATTATGTATCTTTTTAATTTAGAACAGTGAAATTTATGTTGAAATTTACTTCTACATAAAAATATGAAAGATATATTATTGAAGTTAGATAAAGATAAACATACAAGTTAAATTGATGCAATAATTGTGGTTAGTTGAATGTGAATTCTCTTATCAGTTCAGATGTTTGAATGCTTGGTCCCCATTTGGGGAAAAAAAACTGTTTGGAAAGGACTAGGAAATGTCTTATTGGAGAAGATATCGCTGGATGTACGTTTTGAGGTTTCAAAAGGATACATCATTCCATTTGGTTTTCTCTACCTGGTACTGTTTGATCAAATTTAAACTCCTAGATATTACTCTAATGCTAATCCAGATGTGCCTCAAGCCATGAGAGTAAAGGACTGTCTTTTTGAAGGTCTAAGTCCCAATAAACTCTTTCTTCCATAATTTTCATTGATAATGGTGCTTTTTTACAGCAGTAGAAAATCATGAATAGCTGTGGTGATTTGAATATTCTTAGCCCAGGGAGTGGCAACATTAGGAGGTGCTGCCTTGTTGGAGTAGGTGTAGCCTTGTTGGAGGAAGTCTCTCCTTGTGATGGTGTGCAATGAGTCCCTGCTCCTAACCACATGGGAGTCAGTCTTTTACTGTTTGCCTATAGAACAAAATTTAGAACTCTCAGGTCTTCCTAAACTATGACTGCCTGAACACTGCCATGCTCCAGCCTTGATGATAATGGACTGAAACTCTGTCAGGAGCCATAATGGGACAAGCTAATAATTAGCAGGTGATCATCCTGAAATGCTTGCCTTGGATTATTATATAATCTGCGACAAGTGAACCCTTATTCAGCAAGGCTGTGAGGGACTTATTTTAGGAAAGATTCCTGCTATTAATATGCTTTTCCTATTATTATTATTATTTAAACATATGTAACAATCACTAAGCAATAGCACACCCCTTTGGAGCAGATCTCTGCAGATATACGAAGATGTACTGTCTTGTAGTGATGCTATATAAACAAATAGATGACTTCTATAGTCTTAACGGTGATCCTATAAGAATTTCTAAAATTATGTCAATGATTATTAAGCTCTTTTATAGTGAGACTGCTATTAGGTCCCTTTCTGATAGTCAAAACTTCAATGAGAACTCTGCCAGTCTCCCGAGTGTCATCAGTTAATTGCCCTTAGTAACCAGTCTTTCTCCTGCTCAGAGCACATTCCAAGAGGCTTAACCAAAGGTTAAGTTAAAGTAACCAAAGGTCACTAATATGAAACTAACGATTTATTATAGGTACTAGGACAGAAGATAAAATATTGAATGGGTTTATTTATACAAAACTTCACTAATTCCTTAGTTACAGTTTTAAACCTTCAGTGAACCTGTCGAGCTAGACAGGTGATGAATGTTTAGCTGGATAATTACTCCTAATGGATATGTATGTAAACATTCTGTGTTGTAAACTTCTATTTCAATTTATGATTTGATTTTTGGTATGAACTTGTGATAAACTTTGTAACATGTGACCATGTACTTTGAAAGATGCATAAGTACTGAAGAAAAGGACAAAGAAACAGTAGTAGGAGTAGCTGTTGTAGTCGTCATAGTAGTTAGTCATTTGTCCCTTCCTTTCCTTTTCCCCTGCCTAGAATTCTTTCCCTTGGAATTCTTCCTTTGTTAGAATATTTTCCTTTGCCCCACTTAGAACCTTTCCTCTTTGATAGTTTTCATAGGAAACTTTTTACACTTACTAATAAAGTCTATAGCAACTTTTCTAAGTGTCTTTTCTTCCTGTGACCTCAGACTAGCAGATGTAAGTTAGAGCCCAGCAGCTCCTGCTGAGAGAGTACCAAGGCTATTTGCTTAATTCTCTGCTGTTAGGCTACAAGTATTAATCACCTAAGCCTACAGTCTTTTACCCTCAGAAGAAGTTTTTATGTTAGTACAAGGCTATGTACCTAATCCTTTGCTGTTTTGGGGCTAGGGTGCTAGGTGCCAGATACTACAGTTTCTGGCCACAGGGTCACAAATGGCAGGTCAGCTACAGTAGCATAGTAAGTAAACTTTAGAAACGTAGATAAGTAAACTTTATTATACAGCAACCCTACATATCTTGCCCCCTGGCCGACGCTCTTCCATCCCCCTCAGCTGCATCAAGAAGGACCAATGAGAAGAAGAAAGAAGATGCCTTCTCCTCCCTCCCATGCCGGGGCTGGCCCCTGGCAAAACTCTGTACCTATAAGCCAGCCCAATTAAATGTTATCCTTACAAGAGTTGCCTTGGCCATGGTGTCTGTTCATAGCAGTAAAACCCTAACTAAGAATAGCATTGAACATTTTCAAAACTTTGAAAAAAAAAGTAAAAAATTAAAATCCACTTTCTGTATGACAATTTCCACAAAAGTACCTTGTTTGAATGTTGGAAATCAATGTATACTTTTTGATATATATGATTTTAATCCTGAATTGGAAAGGTTTGCTAAGAGTGATATTTTTCTCAAGAAAAAGATATCTAAATAGCCTAGGCTTTCAGGTTTGAAAATTAACTTACTAATACCCAGAAATTTGTAAGATGCAACTTTTATCACAAACATTGTTCAAAGAAAATTTTTACTGTTGTCATTCAAAAACATCCCACATTCCCAGCAAACATATAAGTCCAGATGAATGTGTTGACTGGGAAACATGGGACTGATTTACAACCATAGCTGGTATACACTTCTATCATCCTTAATAAACCCTAAATAATGGGAGCAAGCTTTAAAAAAAAAATAGCTGGCCTAAAAATGTCCCCCAGTGATGATTCACTGGTGATGACAACTTTGTGATGAGCTGAAAGAGCAGAAATAACCTGGCCATTATTCACAGTTGAATCTCTCCAGCAAGACTGTTGAGTCACCACAGTCAAGGTCATCGGTTATTTAGGATCAAAGAGTATTTTCTGTGATGATAAGAAGACAGGACACTTGGAGAATACAATGTAGGGATGTAAAATTTTTCTTTTGACAGGAGAGCATTTAGAGTTGCCATTAACTGTGGACCTTATTTCAAATTCAAATACCATTAGTCAAAATTGTACTTGAAGGATAATGTAAATACACCATGGAGGAAGGAAGAGAGATTACAGATATAGATTTTTTGAAGACGGGCTCAAGCTGTGCTAGTAATGTGCCAGACCTTGCACCCACACAAATACTGCTCAGCAGATTGTACAAATTAAATAAGTGACACACTTTTTTAGTTTATTGACATGAACAAAATGGTCCCAAACAACTGTGCATGAGAAAAAAGTGTTCTGTCTATAATAAATGAAAATAAGACCAAAGCAACATAGAAAGTTGGTCACTGTTTACATGTAATACCAAATATCAATATTGCTACCCAAATTTCAGGAAAAAGCAAAAGGCACTCATTGATTGGTGTGTCCTGTCTTTAAATTAATAATAATATTGACAAAGGTAACTTATTTCAAAATTGTTTGCTCAGTGAATGATTAGGAATACATTTAATAGGCTGATGACCTACTTCATATCATATGTATGTCAGGACAAGACAAAAGATTACAAAAACAGACCTACCATTTCCGTTCTGGACTGCTTTTTTTTTTTTTTTTTAATTCCATTGCCAGCATCCACTCTGTCCTTGTACCACGTGTCTTTATCTTCTAAATTATATAATTTTCTGTTTTAGCTTCTGTTTTTATTTGTATGGGGAGAATAGCTTATTTCTGTTCCTTACACTAACTTTGAATAAAAAAATAGTCCAAGATTTCCTCAAACTTGTCTCCTTGGTCTTAATATTACACATACATAACAGTTTTTAGATCTTAAGTCTATGATTGGATTTCTTTTTACTTCCTTTTTGTCATTTCCTTAGTTGTGGAGTTAGTTGGGCTTAGTTGTGGAGCTCTCTTCCGTAATATAGCCTCTCTTACAATTCTAAAACTCATATCCAGAATTTGCCAGCTGGAAATGTCTCTCTTTAAGACAATGGTTCTCAGCCTTCTTAATGCTGTGATTCTTTACAACAGTTCCTCCTGTTGTAGACACCCCCAAACAAAAATTATTTGTATTAATAGTTAATAACTATAATTTTACTGCAATATCTCACTTCATAAGCCCATCAGACATATGTATTTTCTGATGGCTGTCACTAGCAGGGTGAGAACTGCTGCTTTAAGATATCACAAATCACCTATCGTGTTCTTAAAATACATGACCTAAAATGATGCAAGCCCTCATTATTCATTCTATAAAGATTCACTTTTCATAGGGATATACCCACTATCTTTCTAGGCAAACCCGTCACAATTGATAGAAGCAGCATACTGCATTGGATGTCACATAACAAACTTTTACAAAAAAAAATAGAAGTTAGGCTACTACCTTTTCTGACTTTCCACTTAATAAGGATAAAACAACATAAAACTGAAATTTTTTGTAGTATTCTTAAGAAGAAATACTTAGTACAAGTAAGCATTTTAATTTACTACTAAAGTTAGTACCTTGAATGAGCATTAAACAAGTCACATTGGCTGACAAGTATTTTTAAGGTATGAAGTGAGTTGAAACATTTTCAAAGCAATTCTTAGAAAACTAGGACATACTTAATTCTAGAGCCAGACACCCTTGCTATTGAGATGACCCCAGAGATGATTGCAAAATATTTTGTACTTAGTTATGAATCAATATTATTCTGAATTCATTATTCTAAAAAAAACCTATCAAATATTTTTAACAATATTAACATCTAACTCAATGATCTATATATGTAATATGTATGAGATTAGAATACTAACAAGTATGGAAAACTGTAAGTAAATTAAGTAATACCCATAAAGTGATCTCATAACTAATAGTAAATGTATGAATGTGTATGTAGAATTTCTCTAAAGTCTTTTTCCTATGCCCAAGAATACTTAGAGTTAGGGTAAACTTTGATGAAATGTAAACTTTAAATGTCTTTCAAGACAACAAAAAGTAAATGTAAGTGAGTTATTACCTTGCCTGTTAAGATATGTTTTAAAAGATTTAAGTATTTGAGCTATTTATTGAAGAATAAGCAAATAAATGACTATTAAAATGAGTTAGATGATAGTAAATATTAAAATAGCTAAATGTTAGAGAAGTTCCAACTATCCTTACTAAATAGGGACTTTGTCCCAGAAAACAGAGTTTGGAAGGATGTATGCCTGTCAGCTTTCTGCGACTATAAGAAATGCCTGAGGGTAATCAGTGCATAATGAGTAAAAGCAAGCAGCTCATTTTGGTTTTGGGAGTTCTTAGATCTTTGGGCTTGTAGATTTTGAAGCTATTCTAAGGCATCTTATTGTCATGAGGACTCCTTGCAGAAACAAAGCTTTTTAACTCAGTTCAGGACTGGAAGAAATAGGAAAAGTCCAAGGAGCCATTTCTCTTCTGCAGACAATTCTCCAGTGATTTTTCTACCCCCAGGATTCTCTACTTTTTTTACAGTTTCATATCATTTCTCCAAGAGTGCCAACTTAAGTACCACATTTTTAACATAGGAGCCTTTGGTCTACATTCTAAGTCAAAAGTAAATCTATAACCTTAGTGATTATTGCTTGTGCTGTTGAAAACCATGTTTAAAGTTTAGATGTGTATACAGCATACCAAATAAAAAAAAAAAAAGAAGAGATGACCAAGAAATGACAGAAAGTACATATGTTACAGAATGTAGGCAAAAGCTACAAATTTAAATACAGGAAATGCACAGAAATACAAGAAAAATAAGTTAAACACAAGCTTTCCATTTTCTCTTGATCAGCAAAATTTCATACCAAGAATTTGTGTACAAAAGTAAGTAATACACGATGAAATGACTTTTTGAGATGTATGATAATAATAACAAATGAAAAACTATCAAGGATAATATGAGTTATTAATTTTTAAATAAAATAGTCACAGATGTCTGTAATTCCTTTATGATCTTATATTGTCATCCACCTTAGTAATTTTGTAAATATAGTTACTTTAAATCTAAGAAACAAGAATGATAAAAATATGTAATTTAAACTGCTTCCCTCAGCTTTTCCTGAAAATAACTTTTACTGATAATAGAAAACAACTAAATTTTAGTACAATCAGGTATGTGTTTGTTCTTATGTATGTACATGTGAATGTCTGCATGTGCACAAGTATGTATATGTTATGTGTGTTTATCTATGTGTATACACATGAATGAGTATGTCCAAAAGGAGTTGCTGTGTATGTGCATATATGTGTAAAAGCACATGTGTGTTAGTGCCTAATTGCATGTGTATGTGCACATGTGTGAACCTGTACACAACTGGATGTGTATGTGTGTGTACCACATGTGGAATTCAAAAGAACTTGCAGGAATTGCTTCTCCCCTTCCATCATAGGAGTCCTAGGAATTAAAGTTCAGTTATGAACAGCTTTACCCTCTGAGTCACGTCAAGTAACCAAGGAACAGTTCCTGAAACCTCTCACTCCAAATCACTAAATTCAAATAAATAAAATAACATTCTATTTCTATTTAAATTGTTTCTTTTGTTCTATCAATAGCTTGATAATCAAATTTCAATAGAAAGGAGTTTTTTTAACATTAGTGTATAATGTATTATTTTTGTGCCAAATAAAAAACAAACACAAGGAAATAAACAACCCTTAAAGCATAAGTTTTATGCATGGAGCTATCTTGTCGACAAAAGCATGGAAAATTCAAAGCTTTAAATCATTCATAAAAATGAAACACACATCAAAATAACATCTATTTGTGTATATGTGTACAACACAATATGCATATTTGCATTGTAAGCATATTCCAAAGAAAAATACTGTGTTTGCCTAAGAAGAAGGGAGTGTGCTGTGAGACATGATTCAAATATAAGCATATAAATTTTAAACATTAAAAGAATAGTTTTGAAAGATTGCTGTTTTTGTGTACCATTCACTAAGCTTAATAAAATGTAATTTTGTGTCCTAAAAATAAATAAATGACTAATTATATATTAAAGAGATTAGCTCTAAATACTCTTATACAAGACCTATAATTTGTGGCACTAGATTTTAAAATGTCCCCTATGGCTTCATATAAAGAACAATTTGTCCAAAACAGAGTAATCATAATAAATGCACAATAAAATTACAACATAGAAAAACATGTATTTTATAAATATTATTATAAAAATGACTTTTAAATAAGTAGTTATAAAACTTACAACAGAATAAAAATCCTGAGAAACCGATTGTGTTTACTTGTTGCCTAAATCCATGCTCTGTGCAATTACTGCATTCTTTGCACCTATACACAATCAAAGATTCATTTCAACTGTTTCCTTGTTTTCAAATGAGAAAATGTTGCAATTCTACAACATAAAATTTAATATAAACAATCCTTTAGTTGGTAAGATATTTGAATTTCATTCTGGTATGTAACTGACTACTCAAAGTCTGTCTTTCACTTCTGTCTTTGATACTAAAACCAAGTAACTTGGAATAGAGGTAAATAGCTATACATGCTACTGCTTGGAGATCAACGGGAAGTCACAAATAGGTAAGTAAAGTTTTCTATATTTTAAAATATGATCATTTGCTTAACTTGTGTAGTTGTGAGAGGATATTTTCTTGTGAATCTTTATGTGATGGGAGGAAACCCCAAAGTAATAAGTCATGGTGTGTGATCACTGTGGACTTAGTCTTCGCTCAATGGAATCAATGAAGAAAAGTTATATTTCGGCCATTCAAAGAATTTATAGTAATTCAGTAACCTTAAATTACACATCATAAACATGTCAAAATGTTACAATAAAATATTCTTTAACTTTGTCTTTTCCCTGAGAGTATGACGTTAGCTATATCATTGAAATGTAAATCACCTATTAAATCACGATAACATTGTTTATAAAGACACATCATACAACATTCATTATTTGCCAAAGTACTTCTCTGGTCTATAAATTTGAATATTTATAAATATTGCTTCAGCTATGATGTGCATATCTCCACCAGCAAACATGCTCAATAGTAGCTTTTGTCTTTAATAAGAATAAATATTCTTGAGTCAATTAGGATGTTGTTTTTTTTTCTCTCTGTTCTAGGATCTAAAGGAACCATATAGTTGGATAATACATGAATGTCAGGATCATAAATTATAGTATATAGATAGATAGATGGAGAGATAGATGATCGATTGATAGACAGATAATAGATACTAGTTATTAAAAATCATTAAAAGTGAAAAAAATTTCAGCCACTCTTACCATATAGGGACATGATCTTAAGAAACAGAATTTGGAAGGATGTGTGCCTGTGCTAGCCAACATTTTTTAACTGTAACAACTTTCTAAATAATTTAGAAAGTTTCATTTATAACACAAGCTGCTTAGGCCCAGACATATGACCAGAGCCCCTATGACCACAAATATTAAGAGTTACAAATAATGTTCATACTACATAACTACAATGAGCAAACATTAAAGTGGTAAGAAAATTGTGTTAGGAATAGACTATCATTTTTAATTTTATCACTTTTAATGGGACAAAAATTATATTTAAGTTGAGATTATTTCTTAATTTTTTTTCCAAAAACTAGATAACTAAAACAGAGAAAAGGAGAATTTTTGATTTGTTATCATCTGTTGTGACAGGTTAGGACAAAAAATAAAGATTAATAATAGATGCCTCATTTTTCTCCTCGTTTTTTTTTTAAAAAATTATGTGTATGACTGTTTTATGTACATGTGTGTCTATGCACTGCACACTTGCCTAGAGTAAAGTCAAAAATCACTTTGAGATGTATGTGGGTGGATGTAAGTAACTGAATCTATGTCTTCTGGAAAAACATTCACTGCTCTTAACCTTTAAGTCATCTTTCCAGCTTATCTTTCATTTCTCTTTCATTGGTAAAGAAGAATAATTTTTACAATTACATATTCATATGTCCTGACAGATACATTAATTTTGTTTGACTTTAATTACTTTAACTCTTCATAAAAGTCATCCAGTAAGCTTTAAAAGATAGTTTTGATCACTGATTTTAGATTGGGAGGAAAAATTTAAATTATGCAACAAATATTTGCCCGTGGTTTTCCTAAACAGTAGTGTGGTTTTGCTAATGTCTGTCTGCATGAGTCCATGATCCTTTCAGGTATGTTTTGTTAATGTCTCCATGAAGCCATGGTTCTTTAAGGTGTGTCATAAATAAGAAAACTTTGGAATAGTCAAGTTATAGATTTGTATCACGATTCAGAGAACAAGTTCTCTGAATTTTACTGTGCAAGTGCTCACACATGTAAGTACTTGCTCTCTTGTCTCTTCAATTCTAACCTCAGCCCTTGTTAGAAATTGGACATATGTACATAGGAGCAAAGCTAAATGATCTCATTAGGTTATATGCATATAACATTTTATGACATATAGGCTTGTGGGTGTCATATTTTAGCTCATGAAATTTTCTGTCAGACAAAACTGTACAATACTTTTAATAACCATTTAAACCTATTATCTCATGATTGATTTGTTATTCAATTAACCTCTATAATTTTATTAATAAACTTAACTTCAAGTTTTCTTCAATTTCTGCAAGTGGCTTTCTTTTCTAAGTATATAATTTTATATTTCATGTTTATTTTAAAATATTTTATGATAGGCTATATTATCTCAGTAACTCTATTGACCATTATTCAATCTTCTTTTCAAATTTGCATTGTCTTCAAATTCAAAGTCCATTCTACCGTGTTATCACTGGTAAATGTTTATAAATGCTAACCTCCCAGAATTATTTTACAAAATCTCTCTACCTTACAATGATTTTTCCCAAATACTTAAGAATATATTTATTCAATTTATTAAAATTATTACTCACCAAATATAACTAATCTGCACATTCTGTGTAACAAAATTTTTAAAAATTGCCCAAGATTTGTAGAGTTTTCTTCTGGATATCTGAATAGACATTTCTAGTATCAATGTTGTGACTCTGTAGAGATTTTTATAATAGATTCTAACCATTGCAAATGTAGGTTGATAACCTAAAAGGTAGATTTATTATAGCACTCAATTGATAAATACTTCAAATTTATAATTTATTTATCAGTACTGTGAAAATAATAATAATGGCATTTGCAAAATCACTGAACTTCATTTATACTGCTCTTTTTCTGTTTTTATTTAAGAATGAAAGTATTTTAGGAGGTGAAAAATAGAATATGTCAAAATAGGTATATGCAGTAGTTAACACTGATGGCCTACTTGCTAGGATCTATAATCAATAAAGAGACAAGTAGGTTGCTTTAAGTAATAAGACACACTCTAAAGATGGGTGCTGTTTTTCAATAGACTGGAGAACTAAACTGAATAATCAGGGAAAAGCAAACTGAGCACAAGTGTGCATCTGCTTCAGCTTCCTAATGATAATCCAACGTCAGTAGCTGCTATCGAGCTCCTGCCCCAGTGATATTCTCACAAGAATAGATTTTTATCCTGGAACTGTGAGTCAAAATAAACCCTTCTCTGTTTACAGTACTCTATCGGGTATGTGAATATATTCTAAGTTGATTAGTACATTTAAAACAGATATGACAAATGTGTCCATCAATAGGTAATCAGTAGTTGATGCAGACTCATAACTGGTTAAAGTGATAAGAATTCTCATTCCCTACTTCCTACAATATACCATTTATAATGATTATCCATAACCTAGGGTCCAGTGAGAAGAATAGGAAAAATATATAAGACCCATGTATATGAGGGAGGTGGGAAAGGGAGTGGGAGAGTGAGCAGGAGATACACATGAGGACATGATCATGTGAAAGGCAACTGTTGGGTAAGGCTGGTGAGTTATTGGGGAAAATGGTGGTTAAATATGGTCAAAGTGCATCATGTATTCATGAAATTCTCAAAGAATGAATAGTATATCATATACACATAGGCAACACTGAATGGATTGAGGGGGTTGTGTTTTTATGTTAACTTGTTTATGTAACATCAATAGTTAGGAAGAGGATACAATGAATTGTTGAAGGTAGAAGACATGGGAGTGGTAGGAATAGCAGTGCGAGGTAGACATGAAGTGATTAAATTTTTAAAAATATCTAACAATATGTAATAGGGTAATTCTTTTAAATTTGATAAGAAATAAACCATCCCGTGGGTAGTAAACAGGTCTTACTTTCATTATAATAATACAAGTTAAATGAGTTCTTCTACATGTATGATTTGTGTTTTGACTGAATGATGAGAGAGAAATATTTAGCCTGTCTTCATTAGCTACGAGCATTCCGACTCTCTGACACATGTCAAATTCATTTTTCATGCTTTCTTGGAGGTAAGAGTTAGTAGCTGTGAAAGCAGTTGTAACTAAAACTGTCAAGAATTATAAGCTCTGCACTTGCTGGAACACAATGCTCTCATTTCTAACCTAGCTCTTCTCTACCAAATGTCCACAAAATCAATGGCTGCTATGCTTTATTAGACTATAGAGAAAAAAAAAATAAAACAAAATGAAAAAAACCCAAACAAAATCATGCAAACTAAACCCTAAACCGAGTACACTGGAAATTCCATTGACCAAAGAGGAAGTATATAGTTAAATATTTGCTTACCACTATGATCCTGGCAATGAGCCTTGGACACTACTCATCTGTTACTCTCTGTGTTTGTCTACAAGTACATGCATGTCACATACAGCACAGATGTGAAAGTGAGAAGAACTTGTGACCATCAGTTCTTTCCTCATGCCCTGTAGACTCTGGGGATTGAACACAGGTTATCAGGATTAAGTGATGTGTAAGGCTTAGTAACAGCAACTTTATCTGATGAACAATCTTGGCCCTTTGAAGAATTTTTTTATTCAAACAATATTTTGGAAGTGTTGGATAATTTTTCTGTTAAATGACTATTCATTTTTAAAATGGCATTTGTTTGAGGAAGTATCTCATTAAATATTTGAGTCATTTGCTGTAATGTCAAGACATTGCACATTGAGATAAATAAGCAAAACAATAAGATATCCATGTTAGTGTTGAAATATTTTAAATTTGTATATATACTATTTTCAAAGTTATTTTTAGTCTATCTCTTTCATTTCATTTTGTTTACATTCTAAAGAATTAACTATGATAAGAAGTTAGGTCTCTCTTGTCCTCTGTGTGGAATCCTAAAATAAATTCATAAAAGCTAAGATGTAATAATTAACACAAAATGACCTTTTACCTCCATGTTAATATCACAAAACTGATTCTGCACATACTAAAGAATTGTATTAGTACTTGCCCAATAAAATGATGTTCAATCTAATTTCATTTACTATCCCAGTATCCCATAGGAGAGCAGCTACATGGATGATGATAATAGAGTATTACATTTGTTTATACTTCTATTTTCAGATTCATAAATATTGAAACAATAAAATTAATCAAGTACTGTTTAAATAATAAGAATATTCAATGGAAACTAGAGATACATCAAGTAAACTGTTGGTTTGGACGTTCTTTAAGATTTCACAAACAGAAGCAATCCTGGCCTGCACTGTCTGTGACACATTGAATTAAAAGGAACCTTGCTATTCATATTTATTTACTGAATGTGAATCATACCAGAAGTAACCTCATTCCAGCATAAAATGGCTTCCAGATGGACAAGGTCAATAAAATGTGAATTTGGAAAAAAATAAAAGCCATCTTCCTTCAGCATAAAAATGATTAAATTTTATTTGATAATACATGTTTATGAGTATGCATATTTTAGAATATAGATTTTAATGTGTCATTATAGTTTAGGTAAACAACATTTTGAAAATTGCATACTTTCAAACAAAGATGACATAATATGGAATATAGTACTGATGTTTCCAAGTTGTCATGGTTACTTGCTTGTCAAATTATATTTCTAACTCATGCACTGTAGCTGTCAGTGATAGAACAGCACAGCAATACTGTGGAAGTCAGCACCCATCTGAGAAAGCCCAAATAGCAATGTCACAAGTGATGGCATATATATAGATCTTGGCAGAAATTTGACATACCACTGTTTGCCAGAACCTAGAACTTCCCAAAATTGATGAAAAATGAAAGTTGGGTTGAATATGATTTCAACAGTAAATAAAATCAATCCTTCTACCTTTTAGATGATCACTAGAAAATTTTCTTTCTGCATTAGATATATTTTTATATCTCCCTTGAGCTCATTTTAAAATAAGGTCAACATCCAATACTTTTAGACTAAATCTAATGGTTACTCACACATGCTTACTTGGTTTCAATGGAAGACTGATCCGGCTTGCTCTATTTTTTCAGGATATTATGATGAATGGGAACAATGAATGTGCTTTTAAATACATGTCAGTGAAATGGATTGGATAAAAAAGCAAGTAACAAAGTATATATGTGTTGGGAAATATTTTTAGGAATCATATTTAATTTAATTGAAAATAGAGAAAATATTTTTCTAATTTTTCAATGTGTTCTTTGTAAGGTAAGCTTTCTAAACTAAATAGCTACATATAGAATATGGGAAAAGATGGAGCAAGGCGAGGGAATGAAGAGAATGATGTAATTTTATTTTCAAGAAGTTTAAAGACACATGAATCTAAAACAAAAATATAATGTATCTATCAAACTCAAATACTGTATAGGAATCAGGTGTACAATTCAGTCTAAAATCTCTAATTTTCTTTAGCAGCATTTCCAAAACTGTGCTGTGAAAATTGCATGGTCCTTTTTGCTTTTCAGGCTCATAAATGTGGGGAACCTGTATTCTCAAAGTTGCATTCTTTATCTTTGTGTACTGTTGACTGTGAGGGTAAAAATAGCAGTAACATTGAAATTTATTTATTTCATAATATGTTTTTTCATGATAAGCATTCTTCATGAGAGTTTAAAATGTTTCATGAGGACAATCTTTGCATTAATCTGGCGGAAGCCTGCAACAGGTGAAGAATCCTGATATTCTTCCTACAGACTATACAACCATTGATCCAAATTTTCTATTAATACTATATAAAATTCCAATTTCTTTGTGCATAATGTTAATAATAAATAGCAAACCTGGAAAACCCCAGACAACAACCAATTAGAAATCTAAATTTAATGGCATCAGGCAAGAATCGCAACAAGGACTTCCTTTTCTAAGTTACTTGAATATCAGTACAGATCATTGATAAACTAGGATGTCTGACTTACAAATACATCAAAAGACTAGAACATCCGAAGTTGTGGAAGAACATACAAATTATCTTCTAGATGAGAATATCCTTGTGAAACTCGCGTTTTAAAATCAGGTTCATTACATTTATTTAATTTGTCTGTGCATGTGTATGAATGTACACATTTGATTGTGAGTGTGTGCATTCTAGAACATGTGTGTTGAAGTCAGAGAACAACTTTTATAAGTCTTTTTTTCTCCATATACCATATGGATCACAGGAATTAAAATCAAGCCTTTAGGTTTAGTGGCAAGTATCTTCAGCTGCTGAGTCATCTCTCCAATACCAAGCTTTAAAATAGAAAGAAAATAGGTTGGCTGGAGGAGCATCTCAGCAGTTTTTAAAGGCAACAACTGCTCTTCCTGAGAAGCTAGGTTCAACGCCTAGAACTCACTAGATTTCTCACAAAAGTATTAGGCCAAATACTGCTCTCTTCTGGCCTTGGGGGAGCTATATGCATGTGATACACAGCCATTCATGTAAACAACATGCCTATACACAGAGAATAATGTTATAAAATTAGAAAAAGTGATAAAGGAATGATCATTCCTGCAGTATTTTAAAAAAAGGAATACATATTTACTAATAACTTTATTATTTGTTGGTTTCTTTTATATTTTTATTTTAATTTTTTATTTTTTTGTGTGGATCAGAGGACTGAATATGTCACCTCATATATGCGAGACAAAAATGCTCTAAGACTCAGCTAAGTCTTAATTTTGGAACATTCTCTTTTCCTGGAAGGTAAAATGTGTTCTAAAATATAATGTAAATAATCATTCCAAATTGTTTGTTTATATTAGTATCATACATATGACTATATGTTTGATTGTGTAAGGCAAATTGACTGAAGTTATGGACAAAGACAAATAATAAGACAGCATCAGGAATATCATTGCTTCCTCTTATTTGCTCTCCTTGTCCTTCACAATAGAAAACATGTTTTCTTCCAATTACCCTGTCCTGTGTCTATGTTCCCAGTGACATCTGACTGGTCTTATGCTGCAAGAAATTTACTGGAACAATTAAGTGAACAAATGAAGGCTATTTGTCAAACATTGATTGGGAGATAAGACACTGTAAAGAAATGCCTACAGCATTATTTTAGTCACAGTACATACATTTTTAGAATAACACCTACCCTGATGGTAATTTGAAATCTAAATGAGGAAATCTTACATTACTGGGACATCTAAAACAATTAGAGAACACTCATTAAATTACATTCCAACTGTCTTATCAAACTAACAGGTAAAATTTAGGGGAATACAGATTTTCCACAAACATTAATTATGCCTCTGTACACTTACAGAAGACATATATCTCTGTGCACACAGGGGGACTGTTTTGGCAACTACTGTGTAACATGCACTTCAGAAATCTTCACATGTAGAAGAATATTTTGCCTGGCTGGCCACAAGCCCATCAGCTCCTCTATGATTCTCTGAGGTTGCTCACATAGGCCTTTACAAACACAAGACTCCCAGGGAGGCTAATTGACTGAAGTTATGGACATACTCAATAAGATAGCATCAGGAATATCATTGCTTCAAACAAAGCATGATATATATTTGCTACATCTAATTTGTGCTTCTTGCTCTTGTAGCAGAGGCTCCTGCACAGCCCAAAAGCTCCTTCCCATCTACCCTATTACTTTTCCTACCACCTTTTCTTAAAAGCCTACAAGTCTGATTATCTCTCATAATTTAAAAGGTTTCAGGAGTCTACCAAAACAGTACAATTCATGGATACCTGGGTGTGGCATCAGGCTTCCTCTGAAAATTACAATCTATGTGTATCAGTTATTGTAGTAAATTAACTTGAAAACCTGAGTTCTGTTTAAAAAAATAAAACAACCAACCTACAATTCCTATTAAATTCTAGATGACTTTAATGTTTGGTAACAAATTTACAGAGACATTATATTTGAAAAATACAACTATATTTTACATTTAAATGATAGAATAATACAAGATATGCAATAAACATAGAGGCTTTTCGGGTAAGGTACCTACAACCTACATACTTATACAGATTAAATTCATATTTGCATATATAAAACAGCTATCAGAAATTGGTTTTAAGATATTTTCCCAATCTGTTGGTTGCCATTTTGTCCTATAGACAGTGTCATTTTCCTTACAGAAGCTGTGCAATTTTACGAGGTCCCATTTGTCAATTCTTGATCTTAGAGCACAAGTCATTGATGTTCTGTTCAGGAAATTTTCCCCTGTGCCCATGTGTTCAAGGCTGTTCCTCACTTTCTCTTCTGTTAGTTTCAGTATATCGGTTTTATGTGGAGGTCCTTGATCCACTTGGACTTGAGCTTTGTACAAGAAGATAAGAATGGATCAATTTGCATTCTTCTACATGCTGACTTCCAGTTGAACCAGCACCATTTGTTGAAAATGCTGTCTTTTTTTCCATTGGATGATTTTAGCTCCTTTGTCAAAGATCAAGTGACCATAGGTGTGTGGGTTCATTTCTGGGTCTTCAATTCTATTCCATTGATCTTCCTGCCTGTCTCTGTACCAATACTCTACAGTTTTCATGAATACTGCTCTATAATACAGCTTTAGGTCAGAGATGGTGATTCCTTTAATTCTTTTATTGTTGAGAACAGTTTTTGTTAATCTGGGTTTTTTGTTATTCCAAATGAATATGATAATTAGTCTTGCTAACTCTCTGAAGAATTGAGTTGGAATTTTGATGGGGATTATATTGAATCTGTAGATTGCTTTCAGCAAGATGGCCATTTTTACTATATTAACCCTGCCAATCCATGAGCAAGAGGCATATTTTCATCTTCTGAGATCTTTGATTTCTTTCTCCAGAAACTTGAAGTTCTTGTCATATAGATCTTTCACTTGCTTGCTGAGAGTCATATCAAGATATTTAAATTATCTATGACTATCATGAATGGTATCAATTTCTCTAATTTTTTTCTCAGCCTGTTTATCCTTTGAGTATACGAAGGCTACTGATTTGTTTGATTTAATTTTATACCCAGCTGCATTGTTGAAGTTGTATATCAGGTTTAGGAGTTCTCTGGTGGAATATTGAGGGTCATTAAAGTATACTATTATGTCATCTGTAAAGATCTTTACCAATCTTACATCCAATAGAGGGCTAATGTCCAATATACACAAAGAACTAAAGAAGTTAGACTTCAGAGGACCAAATAACCCTATTAAAAATGGTGTGCAGAGGTAAACAAAGAATTCTCAACTGAAGAATACCAAATGGCTGAGAAGCATGCAAAGAAATGTTCAACATCCTTAGTCATCAGGGAAATGCAAATCAAAACATCCATGAAATTCCACCTCACACCAGTCAGAATGGATAAGATCAAAAACTCAGGTGAGAATAGATGCTGACAAGGATGTGTAGAAAGAGGAAGATTCCTCCATTGTGTGTGTGTGTGTGTGTGTGTGTGTGTGTGTGTGTGTGTGTGTGTGTGT
>JANHMN010000015.1:28627836-28657501 GCA_030674055.1 Rhabdomys pumilio
CTGGGGCAAGTTAGAGAGAGCAGCCCAGTATTTGGAGCTCTGGCCCCACTGGGGAGCCTGCTGAGATGAGGACACCTGATGGGGCCAGGCAGCCTGGCTGAGAGAATGGCAGTTAAGCCTTCATTTCTAATATCTCCTACAACGTTGAGTTAAGATTGATAATAGGCCATTTTGAAGACACCTAGGTGCTCTAAAAGAGAAACAAGTGTTAACAACTGATCCATCTCGATAGCCCAATAGTTTCTTTTTTTAATGCTGTCCTACCTCAAAGCCCCATGATGACTCTTAAGGATTTTTCTCCTAATAAAGAGAAGTCCTGAGTAGTTCCTTTTCCCTAACCAAGCAATCTAACCCATTACTCTTCTTCCTCTAACAGCAATGAGCCAGCTTCTTTGGCTGTGTGACTGTTTGCTCCTTTGTTCGAATACATCTTCTTTTGCTAATGTATTTTCTGTCAACTGAGCTTACCAAATTTAGATACAGAAACTAAGACAATACAAGATGATCTTTCCTTGACCCTAAGAACAAAGGCACCAGGAGAACATTTCTGTATCATCTATAAAAATGATAAAAATTAACTCAAAAAATTTTTAGAGATTTTGTATTTTCCAAGTATTCTTTAAGCATGTTGATTCGAATAATCAGAAGAAAGCATGGCTTCCAATTTACATAAAATATTTTTAGGATCTTTAAAAATGAAAAAGGTTTGTATATGTAATAATCCTGCAAGAGCTTGAAACATTTATTTGAGGTTTACTTTTTGTATAATCAGATATGATCAAGGTGGCAATCAATGTAACAATAGCCTCATGTCTTTTTAAATAATAAATTGAATTTGATCCAGTTCAATTCAATGTAGCAAAATTTTGACTTGTTCAACTTCTGTTATAGCCACCTTATGATTCTAGCAGTTATAATTATTCTACTGTGTTCCTAAAAATTTGGGCATTTATCCTCTAGGATGTGAATATAAGTTCATTTACTTCTTGTAAGGCATATGTGTTGACATACAATCTTAGTATGGTCTCTATCACTGCCAAAGGCTAAGTTCTTTTATGAGCAGAACATTATACTAAGTCACTTGGAATACCTTATTGTTTTAATATCTTAATACCTATAATTTTATTGCACACAGCATGGAAAATCTTGCTGAAGAGAAAGAACATGACATGCTAAAAAAAATTGTGTCCTTTAATTTCATGTTCCAAGGAATCAAATTATTTAAGAACTGATGGAGTAGGAAGACTGATTTATAAAAAGATGCTTTTCACAGTCAACTTTCCCATCTCTAGAAAATATATGCCTGGAAATAGATGAGCAGAAATTGCTGAGTGACAGCTTGCCTGAAGTTACTTGAAAAAGACCATCAAGAGAATCCCGAAAGAATCTTGGTATTTCAGCTTTGTGCAAGAAGACTAAAACACTTCTAATATTACATAGGTCCTCTTTCCAGGGTTTGGACTATCTTCAGCATTTCAATCTAAATTAAATGCACAGAGAAGAAACAGGTATGTCTGTTCTGTGGCTTTTGTTTGCTGCAACAATAAGAAAAGAGATATAGGAAGTAAAAGGAGAGACCCTTAAGGTACTAGGAAGGGAAAAAATGCTAAAAAAAAAAAAAGGCTTGCTTCTTTGGGATACAGTAAACATACATCAGAGCAAAGATGAGTTAATACCATGGGGAACAGGAGAAGTGGGATTCACAAGCTAACTGACACACAGGTCATATAATTAGCTATTCATCTGAGAAATATTAGTGAATTTGTCAAAAGGATGGATAAATTAAACTAACATATACTATATTTCTTAAGACAAAAGTCTGGATCTTATGCTTTTGATTTTAATGAAGATAATTCACAGTTCAATATTAGAAACATTAGCAAAAATAGTTTTCAAATAATATATGCTTTTACTTTAATTAATATATAAGCTCATTTTTTTTACAAAATATATGTAAACATAAGTTTACAATGACATATGGAATGACTTTGTCAATAATTTTTACTAACTTCTTTTTGATCTAGCAGTGTTAATTAAACTAAAGTAGATACATGGAATAATTAAGGTTAAAAACAGCCAGATGGTGGTACAGGCACCTAATCCTATTCCTCTGGAGACAGAGGCAAATGGATATCTGAGTTTGAGGCCAGTCTTGTCAACAGAGTGAGTTCCAAGACAGCCAGAGCTACACAGAAAAGGATCCTAACTTGACAAAAACAAACCAAAAAATATTCTTCTTCTTTTTTTTTAACTTTTTGATTTTTTCTTGGTTGATTTGTTTTGTAGATGCCATTGCTAAGAAAATGTTTGGAACATCACATGTACTGTAGAAACATCTTTGATAAACTGTATTTCTTTTCATGGCTAATGATGGAATAATGATTTTCATCATCCTAATAAGCTTCTAATAAACTATTATAAATGCAAGATCAACCAAGATAACATTCTCATAGTGAGGGAAAACTTAATGTTGAAATTATTTCTTAAATTTACAGATTTTTTAAAGGTCTCACAGTATCAAATAATTGAAAGATAAAAAATAAAGTTTCAAAATATACTATACAAAATTACCTGATTTTCTAACTTTTACAAAGATAGTTCTTACTTTGAGTTAAATAATTCATGAGAAGGAGAGATAAATAAAAGGAAAGCAAGCATAGGAAAGAAACGATAAAAACAATGACCAGCGTGGTAAAATATCCCGAAGGCTGCAATAGTGGTACTCCCATACTGGTAGTACCCAGTAGCTCTCCGATTGGGTTTAAGGCTCAATAGTTAAGAGTAAAATCATGCCTACCTAGTACTGGAAATTTATTCAACCTCTGATAGTAAGGTAGTGGATTTTAGAGGACAACCTACCATTGACTCTATACTAAGCCAGTATAATTCCTAACTACATTCTAAATGTACACACAGATAAGTGTAGCTCTCACCAACTCAGGAAAAATAGATTGTCTCTGTAGTAGATTATGAAAAGCCACAACTGGATCAAACTGCAAAAAACTGATCGTAGGATGACCAGCTCCAATTTTTATATCCATAACACATCTCCACACCTTAATCTCAGGGAATATTGAGCAGGATGCAGAAGAAAGATCTTCAGAGCAAAAGATCATGAAGGCAGCTGTTTCCTAAAAGTGAAAGGGAAGCTACATTCATGAAAACATGACAGCATGGAACTAGGAAATGGTTCAGAACGTATATGAGGGGAATTCTGAAATGATTCCATCATAGTGATTCCTTCTCTTTTAATATGATAATATACTAAAAAATGATTAATTTATTTGGCTGAAGAACAGAATGATCAATGTGATTTCATATCTTTCAAGAATTAAGTTATTTTCTGACTCCATACTCTTTCATCAATCAATTTATTTTCTGTAAATCTATGAATGGTTTCCTTGGTCACAGCAAAATGGAGCAGAAGGGTTGCAGGCATTTCATTAGTGTCGCATATAATAACTTTTAAACTTCCCCCAAAACTCAGTATAAGTGATATATTATTCAATAACAATCACCTCCTTCCCTTGGCCTCGGCTGACAGGTTGCCATGGATGATTCTTCTAGCGTTGGTTAGATGCCTTTGCCTAAGGCCATTTCAGGACATTGTCCCTCCTGAATCTTTCCACTACATTCTATGCTGTGTAAAAAATCTTAAGAAAGCCATGTTTAACATGCATTTACCTTCTGCCAAGGATTCTATGTGCAATAACAAAATTAATATAATTGACATCACTAAAGATAAAGTACTGACTCCATGAAATGCATAACCATAAACATTGCTGTTGTGAAGGCCACTTGTCTTGGGATTTCTAATGCATTCTCAATGTGTAAATGTCTGTTGTGCTACAGAATAAACTGCGCTAAGTGAGAAAAAATGTGATGCTTCTGGCCTGGAGAGTTCTAGAATATTTGAATAATAATATAAAGTTATCATTAAAAGAGATAGTGATAAGAGAATATCAAAACTCTTGACAAAGTAGAGGAACACACATTACCTGACCTGAGAGAATTACTGATGACTAAAACTTTGCCTTCGAATTTAGTCGTAAGTATACTATTAATGAATGGAAAAGCTGAGAAGTAATTGATATACACAGCTTTTGTTTTATTAAATTTAATTTATGGAGAATAATATACTTTAAATTCTCAACAGCAGAAAAGAATTACACTAAAGTTTTAATAATGAGAAAATTGTTATTCAAATTAACACTTAAAATATAGAATGATAATAAATTCTATAGGCCTAAGTGCTTTGAAGATATCACTTCACTTATAAATGTGGCCACTTAAGCATTTTACTTCCTGGAGATATAATTTAATGCATAGAGAAATGTGCTTATTTTAATATAGAGAAATGGATGCCTGACCTGCCTATTAAACTTCCTCACGCATACTTAATTTCTTCCAATCCCAAATGCCTACCTTTTCAAAGGAAGTTGTTTATATTCACTTCATGAGTGCACTCTTAAAAATGCCCATAGTGTACACAGACTGTGTGGGGTAAAAAAAGCAAGAGGGGTCTGATATGGATAAGAGAAAGCTGAAGGGCTATGAGGCTAGGAAAGCCCAAGTGTCCAATTTATAATCTCACCCACATGCATTTTTAGGGCTGTAAATTAGATAATATTGGGAAAACCGCTTTAGCAGAATGTGAAACATCAGCTAGCAAATATGTCTCTCAGAGAAGAGACTGATAGTTCTAAATAAATAAATAAATAAATAGGAATGAATGGATGAATAAATGAATGGATTTGACTTCTTGTTTTAATGTATCTAAAGATGCAAGCATAAAAATAGTCCTCACTGTTGGTTTTCATATCCAAATTTGGGGAAAAGCTTTAGTAATATTTTTTGTATAAAAATGATGGAAAATCACCTTGAATGACATTCCCAGTGGACTAAGCATTTGGACTCAAGATTTCACAGTTAATTAATATCCTTAGTGACTGGTCAAAGAAGGCACTTCAACATTATGAGCAGGTAGAGTTTGGCACAAGCAATTGCTTATCATTATCTCAGCAGAATGTCAAGTACAGGGTAAGACTTGGAGTCGATGTCTGTCACAGACTAAACAATTATGGCCAGGGACCTAATTGCTGATCTTTCAGAACACTAGATTTTTCTCTGTTCTGGAGCATAGATGTAATATTACTTCCTGGCATCAGAAATAAATCCAGGAATCCCTGCAAATTGGGCGAAGGATAATTTAAACCCTGAGCAGTGTTTGCCTTCTCGGTGTCGTTCTCTATTAGCCCGGGAAGGAATCATAAATCAAGTGAGTTTAGGAATTAGATGTAATTTACTTGGATGAATCATTTGCTCACTTTTCTCAAATATTTTTTTTTTAATTCTCTCAGGCACTGGATCCTATTATAAGGTTTTAAGCTAGGACATTCAGACTGGATATTGGCTATGTGACACCTTTCACCATCTAAAGCTAATTTTTCCCCAAGTGTTTGTGAGTTCTTAATCACACAATTTGAATTCTTTGTTTAATATCAGTCAATGGCTTGAGACAGTCACACTTTATTGATGGATTATTCCTTTGAAAATGTTATAAGTTCCCAGGCATATTATGAATTTTCAGTAAACTATTTTATTCCTGCTTATTCCAAGTTCTTATAATTTTGTGTTTGAACTATATATAAATGTCATAATGTAGCATTTCAGAATGATATTCATCTCATGACCTTAGTAAAGCACCTGCCCATTCTTTTAGATCCCTTATTAATATGACTGGCTAACTCATGAGCCACAACCAAGTGGCCTGCAACATGAGCTAAACATTCTGACAATCTGATGTTTATTTGTGAGAAATCTGAGAAGGATTGAAGGTTTCAGTATGAGCCAGGGGTACTCTTAGATCATTTTCAAATATTCCATGTGAATAATATATAAATTTACACGATCTAAGAAGACGAAAGTTTATAAATATAAGATTATAATATTTGATATTTTTAGTTTTTACACTGAGGATATCTTAGAAATCATTAAAAATGGCTTTGTTGATGATATGAATATATTTGAAATTCTTTAATATCTTATTCCCAGAAATTCTAACTGACTTTTCTAAGTAAACTGGGAACTTTGACTTTTTTATTTACAGTCTTTATACCTTGAAATAACTGACATTAAATCTGAAAAAAAAATTCTTGAAGAACATTACTAAAACAGTTTTTGTATTGTGTATTTTTATGGAGAGGTCTGTTTTGTACTGTTGACAGAAAACTAGAAAACATGTTAATTACAAAATATGCTATTTTAAAAATATTTATCAATAAAATTGAATAATCATTTCTTACCATAATGCTATAATTTGAATCTGGCTTCAATACATCATGCTTGCAGAAATGCTAGTGCACTGAGGCAGGAGAGGGTGGATGGGTAGGAGAGCACCCAAATAGAGGCAAGGGGAGATAGGGGGATTGGGGAGGGAAAACTGGGAAGGCAATGGCATTTTAAATGTAAATGAATAAAATAATCAATAAAAATGAAAAAAGAATTAAATGAAGATAAACACTCTAGGAAAACGGAAAAGAAAGAATTTTATAACTATTGAGAAAGAAAATAATATATTATATTTAGTTAGTGATAAATGAAAATTATGCTTGACTCAATAAAATTACGCTTAGTATAATAATTAGTACAATAATTAGTATAATAATTAGTATAATAATACTTAAAGTGGTTAGAGCTTGTAAGATTAAAAAAAACAAACAAAAAAACCCTTAAAACCAGTAGTTACAAATATTTTCAATTTACCTCCAGGTTGCTTCTGGTAAACTACAAAAACAATGTCCTTTATTTATATCAAAGGATGAAGATTGTTTATCTCCTAATATAGCTGAATTAATAACAAAACAACTTTTGCATCAAGCTGGAAGGAATTCAATAAAATTGACTCTTGCTTCATACACTATAAAGTGATATTAGTCCGTTCATTCTGCTTAAAGAACTTGGCATTCTAAAATTTCAGTTACTTATTTGTAAGAAGTAGAGGGCAATGACAGAACCAGTGTTTTATGTTAGCAAGTGAAACAGTGTGGAAATGTCCGAGGTGGTTATGTGAGATCAATCAAGAAGGAAAGAAGGAAGTGGGGAGGAAGTTTATGTGGGAACAGTTCTGAGATAGAGAACACAGTTTTCTCAACCCTATAATCAACAGAAGAGAGAGAAAAGCCACCCAGGATTACAGACAACGGGAACTCAAAGCCAGGTCGTCCTGACTGTATTTCAGCTGTTCTCATCACAGATGAAGATGTTCTTATGACATTTTGCAAACTGATAATGACTTAAATTCTATAGATTGTAACTATGACTCAATCTGTCTTCTCTTTCCATACTTCTCATTCACACTGTGACTTTGCTGACTTGATCTAGGATAGGCCTTGTGCATGGAGATGCATGACACCTGATCCTTCAGAACTGTTTGCTTGTCTTAGTAACTGTAATAACTAATTTAAATAATGTATCCATAAAATTATTTGTTTGAAATAGCTACCTGCAATTGTTTGACAATAATTAATATTTAACAACTTTATATGTATATTAATAAACTGTATATCCTAATAAAACACAGAAATACTTTCAGTTTTTCTAATTTTCTGTTTTTTTTTTTATTGAAAATAGATTTTTTTTCTAATATAATATATCTTGATTATGGTTTTCCTTCTCTCTATCTCTTTTAGTTCTTCCCTAGTTTCATTTCCACCCAGAATCACTCCCTTTTTTATTTCTCATTTAAACACAGGTAGGCTATTAAAGGATAATAATAAAATAAAATAAAGTATAATAAAATAAAACAAAACCAACACATCAGAGTTGGACAAAAGGAGGGCAAGAGAAGGCACAAGAATCAAAGACCCACTCACTCATTCACACACGCATGAATTACATGAGAACAATAAGCTGGAAGCCATAATATATGCAAAGTACCCGGTTCAGACGTGTGCAGACCCTATGCATGTTGCCTCAGTCTCAATGAGTTCATGTGAAATTTGATAATGTTGATGCAGAGGACCCTGTTTGGTTGTTTTTTTTTTTCCCTCGGTTCTCTCTGGCTCATGACCTATTTACTCTTCCTTTTTCATGCATTTCTATGAGCACTGAGGGGAAAATTTTTTATCATTTATTTATTTATTTATTTATTTATTTATTTATTTATTTATTTATTTTACATTCCAGATTGTATTCCCGCCCAGTTCACTCTCCAACTGTCCCACATCCCATACCTCCTCCCCACCTCCCTTCTCCGAGAGGATGGAGAGGGGAAGGATTTGATAGTGACATCTCACTTAGGGCTGAGTGTTCTAAGATGTGTCATCAGTGCATAATGTTTAGCAGTGTGACCATAATGATAATGTTACCATTAAATATGACAACTTAAAAACTTAAATTACAGTAAAATACTGAGTTATGAAAGATAAGAAAACTTTATATATAAAGTTATATGTGTGTGTGTCATGATAATGACCAACACTGAGACTTAATTTAAATATATTCCCATCAAAAAAAACATAGGTCCAGATGGTTTTTCAGGTCAGCTTTGTTCTAGCAAACTTTCAAGACACAAATAATTCCAAACTTGCACCAATTCATCCATAAGAAACATATTCTAAAACTAAAAATGTTTCAACTTTTTAAATTCACTTTGTTATATAAGGCAAAGAAAATCTGGAAGAAAAGAATGACCATACCAATATATATATATATATATATATATATATATATATATATATATATATATATATATATATATACACACACACACACACACACACACTTTCTGTGAGAGGAATTTTGTCAAGTGACTATTTTGCTCATTTTATTTTTAAAGGTTATGTAATAAATCCACAAATAAATTCATGTTTTAGGAGATAAAAAATATAAACTGAATAAGTACAAGAGCATTAAATGCAGAGAATCAGAAAAAATATCTGAGTATATCATCACGATTTTAAAGATTTAAATAATTACTAAAAACAAATACACTTAACCTTTAATCTTGAAATGTAAGTAGTTTTTGAAATTTTGTCATCGATAAAATGTATAAATGCATCCATTTAAAAGCTGTGACACAAGGCTGAAGTTGCTGGTGCATGGGCACATTAATCACATTGGAGTCAGAGAAAGATACTTTGAGATACATAGCTGAGACAATGGTTGCACTCAACACATAGGAATGGCCAACCAAGAAATGGTTTAACTTGAGACCCCCATCACAAAAGGGAACCCATGCTTTACACTGCCTGAATGGAAAGAAACTGGAGATTGAATAGTGCAGAGACTTAGGATCAGTGCCTTCTCCTCTCATTACCGAGGCTTCCACCAGGAGCAGATGAAAGTGGGTACAAAGACCCACAACCAACCATTAAGCAAAAAGAGATTCTAAATTAGGTCTCCATTGGTTAATAGCCATAGGAGATTGAGGAACCACACAAAAGAGGGGAAGAAAGGATAGTAAGAGTCAGAGAAGATGGAGAACATCATGAGAAGATGGCCCACCTTATGAAGTAAGGAGCACTCACACAGGCTCACAGTCATGAAAATGGCAAGCATGGGACCTTCATAGGCTCTCACGAGGTTCTTTGCATGTATGTTATGGATGTTAACTTGTTTTTTTGTTTGTTTGTTTGTTTTGTTTTGTTTTGTTTTGTGAGACTCCTAACAAGGAAGCTCTATGAGACTCTTCTGCCTGCTCTTGAGACTCTTCTCTTATTGCTTTGCCTCGCACATCTTCAATATGAGGGCCTTTGCCTTGTCTTATTGAATCTTGCATTGCTATGCTCTCTTGGTGGTCTGTTCTTTGCTGAAGAGGAAATAGAGCAGGTTGGATTTGCAGTAAGGGGATATAGGAGAATCTAGAAACAGTGGAGGGAGAAAAAACTGGTTGACATGCACTGTATGAAAGAAGAATATTTTCAATAAATAAAAGAGAAATCTGTACATAAAAAAGTTTTTTCTGATTTCAAATAATTTAAAAGTTTGAACTGACTCTTAAAAATTTTTATTAAACATAATATTAAAAACCTGAAACAAATCACAACCTTGAGCCAACTTCTAATAACTAATTTTAAAACTATTTTATTTCCTTCAATTTACTACAAATAATTACTACCTGTCAGTTGTAAGTGTTAAATTTAATCTCATGTTTACCATGCATCAACACAATGACTTTTGTTACATTACCTTTTTAAGAAAAAGAATCTGTCATAGGAATGACAAACATGTGCTAACTTCACTATGTCTCCTTCCAGCTGTGCTCAGAACAACATTACTAATAAAGTATTATAATAGAGTAATATTTTCTTGCCCATGGATCCTATACTGCTTTAGTGACCCCCAATAGGTACTTCAACTCTAGCAAAATGAGACCAAATCAAAAAGTAGCTACTCTACCAGGCAATCAGTGCCAGGCAGCACCCTACATGGACTTCACATTAAAGAGCTCCAAGGTCCCACCAGGTTTTGCAATCCTTTCCAGAATATCTAATGATTTATTTTTATATCAGCCTTTGGTGTTCTCAGCCAAGTTGTGTGAGATTGCAGCAAACACTGAGGAATAGAAGAGATATCTGAGTTTAATTTAAGCCAAGCATCATCAAAATAACTCAGTTGGAATTTCCCAACTAAAGTGGCTTGGATAACAATTTATCTTGAGATGATATCTAAGCCTTCAGTGAAGAATCTACAACCATAGTCTCAGCACACTTTTCAAAATATGGACAAGGTTCACATATATTAAAATAAAATGCTTTAAGAATCAATGATTCGTAAGTTTTGTATGTCACAGAATAACACACACACACACACACACACACACACACACATGTGCATGCGCATACACACAACATAAAACTAATTTAATTGAAAACTAGGATAATCAAGTTTTTACAGATAAAGTTAAAATAAAATGAAACTAACCAATTAAACAATTATCATTGGGTTAATCAAATGAAACTTTAAAATGAAATCATTATAATGTTTGAAAACTGGCTAACTGATAATTTATATCATATCCTGTAGACAATCATTTTTGATAAAATCTAGCAAAATGTTAATAACTCACAGTCAAATTTCATATGAATACACAACAATTTTCAGGTAAAGCTAATGTGAGTTGTAATCACTGAAGCAATGCATGCTTTACACTATCCATTATGCTTGTTATTTGAATACAGCTGTTTCTTAAGTTGTCATTCTTAAGTCTTAAGTCAGAGAAGATGCACCTAACTCTCAAGAGACTAGAGGTCCTTGTGAGTTTAGAGGTCTGGTTTGGTGTGGGGTTGATGGGGACATCCTCATGGAGACAGAGGTGTGAGTAGGTAGAGGGATGAGATGTAGAGGGTGAATGGGGAAATTAAATCTGGAGAAAAAAATAAATAAGTAAATAATAATAATAATAATAATAATAATAATAATAATAATAATAAATCAAGTCAAAAAAGAATAAGACTACATTGATTTCAACTTAAAGAGTCACCATTTGTATCTCTTTGTAGTTTTATGGGACAGTTTATAGAGTGTTGTTCTTAAATTAAAAAATATATGGTAGTGAATGGGCACCTGCACAACAGATAATTAACAAAACTGATTCAATTAGGTAACTATTAATGTGTTGGTGTTGTGGTATGAATGCACAGTGCCTGCTCTATTCTCAAGGGTTTGAATTCCTGGTCCTAAAGTGATAGTGCTATTTGGGAAAGTTATGGGACTTTGGGGAAAGTAACTTTACTAGAGGAAATGGTTCAGTGAGGCTGGCCCTCATTTTTTATAGACATATTTCAACTCTCACCAGCCTTGTTTTCTGGCTTTCCAAATGTTAGCAATGAGCAATAGACTTCTGTTACCTCCTCATCTAAGGGCTGACCATGCTATTATGCCTTCATTGTGATGATTAAACTGAGACAAATGAGCTCTTAGGTTGCTTTTCTCCCTAAAGTTGCTTTGTTAAGCTGTGACTTCTACATTACAGCAATAGGACAATTGATATAGTATGTTGATGTTTACATAGCTTGTTATTAAGCTCATGCTGAAATTCTACAGGAGAGTGACTCATGCTTCTATGGTGGAGTTTACATACAGCATCCCAAACACAGTTTGTCATCTTAATAAACACATTGCACATTCTATAAATAAACATTCAATATTGTCAACATTGAGAGCCAACAACATAAGCAAACTTAATTATAAAATAAGGGTGATTGTTGGTTCTATGCCAAGGTTATGATATAAGTAAAAGACCATCATGAAACAAAAGAATGATTCTCTTCATATGGTCAGCAAAGGTAATTAATTTCCCTAAGTAACAGGTACTCATTATACACAGTGAAGGGCATAGTGCTTTATAAAAACATCTAAAATCTGGGAGTCAAAAAGAATTAGATAAGTATATGTTACTACAAACAAAAGATGTATATATGCAATACCCCCTTTCTGTTCTAAAGCCATAGGTATACTATACATTGTAAATACACAGATAATGCATGTCTATATACACAATCTATACACAATATAGATTATGATGTTCATATATAGTACAGACAACACCTATTTTTATAACTGCCTATGTGTTTATTTAGATATTGGACACAATAAGAAATTAATATCACATATAATACTGAAAATTATACTGTAGGAAAAGCTGTGTAACTGTGGTATCTCTTTTTTTATCTCTCTCTAGTTATATCTCCCAATATATTCCTATCATTTTTATCTCTATCAGTCAATATCTCAAAACATTTCAGCAGCTAGCTCTGATTATAGATTGGTGGTCAGGGTATCAAGTCAATTGTTCCCATAATCCTTATTTTCTTTGCTAACAGACCCAAGATACAACTGTTGTGATTTTTGAAATTTGTAGATGACAAGGAGAAACTCCAAAATGTTCCCTTTATTTGAAAACGTGAAGCTCTCAAAGAAAGAAATGCATGATAGTACAGTCACCACTATTTACCATGAGAGGAAAGTGGTGTAAGTGAAAGAAAAGAAAATCATGTTAGAAATGGTACCCTCTGACAGACCTAGTGATGCAGAATTATTAAGGGCTGATTACTCTCTCTTGGCAGATATAATCAGGCTACTATTTTACTAGGTCTGTCAGATGATCCTGGGCCAGAAGTCGGAAGATCAGATTAGCCAGCATTTTGTGTTATAGGGACTGTCCAGGTGTTCAACGGTCTCTATAAATTGGTTCAGTTTTAGAAGCTCTTCTTTATACTTCCCATAATTTCAGTTAATTCAGCCATTCTGCATTTCTGACAGGGTTGAAGACTTTTAGTCTCATAGCCAATTCTGGCTATTTTCTTTGAGAGAAAAGATTTGAGAAAATGGTTTCCAGCTGACATTTATTCTAAAGCCAAGAAAAAAATCCAGGTTCAGAACTAAGTCTTTTAGTTAGGAGAGATGACAGCGGTTCTGGTTAGTCAACAAAATGATGGACTGAGTATTAGGTCTATCTTGTTCCTTACTGATACAAATTGGTATAGTTATGCTCTAATTGTATTTTGAGAGAAAAGTTTTATTTTAATGGGAAGGGTGATATGTAGGAGGAGCTAAGGTAGAAGGAGTAAGGAGAGGAAGAAAAGGAGTAAAGAGAGAAGGAGGAGAAAGAGAGGAGGAACTAGGAGATGAGAGAGAGAGAGAGGGTTGGGGGAAACATGGAGGTCGATGTCTCCGCCAGTCAAAGATAGTTGTTATATCTAGGTTGGGTACTGGATTACACTTCTGATTGTATGAGCATCTTGTTATTGAACATTACCAAACTCATAAAGCCTTTGATTAACATTTTAAAAAAGGTTACTAATTAAAAAAAAAAGAAGTCAGAACCTCTTAGATAATAGGACATACTTTCAATGATCTGTTCTGTCTATGAAGACTAAATAGTTTAATAGGTCTATTAGTTTAAAGTGCTGCTTATAGATTTAGGAAGAGCAGAATATGGATATGTGGTTTTCTGCAGTGTTCTAATAAGCATTCATTCATGGTGTGGTGGCTCATGTACCTCTTTTACCCGAGTTGAATAGAATAATATGGTCACATATGGGATGAAAGAAAGAAAGAGAGAAAGAAAGAAAGAAGGAAAGGGTACACTCTTGGCTACAAGTAACTAAAAATAGAAGGTGAAACTATGCATACTATGTGGTAGGATGTTAAAATCATGAGAAATAAAATTTTAAAAGGTAATAAATTTAAAATGAAAATTTCACAGCAATATGGTCTAATGAGAAGCACACTGTTAATGGTTGGACTCTTGGCCTACTTAATAGGAAATAAGTCATGCTTGTTTCTGTGCACTTAGTCTACCATGTCTGGTGAGGTCATGGAGCCTAGAGGAGAACCTACTATTATCATTTTCCTAAACCACTATAATTTCTGACTACATTCTAAATATTTGCCTGTATACCTACAGATACAGAGTTATTGCTCATCCATCACCAAAAAATTTTCTTTGGGCAGCAGATAGAAGTCTTTACAGAAAGCCACAACTGGTTATAATACAGAGATCAACGAACTATGGGGTACCTATTCACAATGAACATATTTACAACATAATCTTTATACTTAAGTCTCAAGGAACATCAGAGATGAGGAGACAGAAAGATTGTTAGAAACAAAGGATGAAAACAATACAACAAAACAGTTTTTTTTTAAAAAAATATTAAAAGGCTAAAAAGTGAGGGTTAGAAAGGAGGCAGAGGTGAATTTGGATCCTTTGGAAGGAGGAGTATGTGATCAAGATATTTTTATATATTTGCAAATAATTAATAAAGCATATTAGTAATTATTTTAATTATGAATGAATTTACAAGGTAATAAGTAGGAAGAAGTAGAAAATTGAAATGAATATAAAATTTACAAGTAATATATAGTCAAGAAACATGAAAAAATATAAAAGCTTCAGTATTCAATAAAATTCTGTATAAGCCACAGAGACAATTTTGATCATCATAAGGGCAAAGAAGTGAACAGCCAGTGTTGATGCTTCCATGAGGCTTCCCTATAGACATTATATACATTATAATAATTATAATACATTATAATAATTTTAATTATAATATAATATATTTATAATTTTATGTAATTTATAATATAATAATTTCAGAAAATATTTCATCTTTGGAAAATGATTCCAATATTCTAACTAAAAGTGATAGCAAAAATGAATCTATAATGAAGATAGTAAAACATTATTTACTGAAGAACAAAACAAATCCATTGGTAAGAAATTAAAGATTTGTAATAATATTCTAAAATTATTTGTATAATTAATAAAAATACAAGTTGCAAACATGTATTTTCAATATGTTATAATTTTACTTCAATTATTAAAATTCTGATATGATATGCAAAATTTTTGGGATGTGAAACAAGAATTTTTCATACATACTGTATATTTGTATATGTGATGTTTTTGACAATAACTATGTGTGTTAAAAATAATATCAAAAATGTATAATATGAAGTGCTCAATCTAGATAAAATAGTGATTGTTTCTATGTATAATAAATCATATTGAATTTTGCTAATGGCTTCAAAAGAATGGCCTAAAATCCTATTATTCGATTGATGTTCAATAGGTAACCAAGGCAGCAGACATGGTATGTGCTTAGGTGGTTTCCATAGAAACTTATACTTCTGAGCACTATCTGGATCTAAGACCTTGTTCCAAATCTTTACTATGCATGAACATAACTGATTTGCTTCACAGATAAAAACTCCATCTTCATGATAGGCTCAATCTCAACCAAGAAATATATGAATCAGAAAACAGTTGACATAATAAGCAGACATAGTATATGCTTAACTCTCACAAGAGTAGGGAGAGCAAGCTACTTTAGAGTAGAACAGCCAGAGGAAAGTGTGTGTGACATTTCTAGCAGGACAGTTTTACAAAGACAGGTGCAGAGAGTACTTGACAGACACAGGTGAAGACAGAATGAACCTGAGAATGAGAAGTATGCAGAAGTTTAGAACATATTGCCAAAGTTTATATGAGACTTGCAGAGCAACTCAGTGGGATGCAAAAAAAAAGCCTAATTGAATAAGTCTGCTTGTAAGATTAGACTGTATAGAGACTATTCAAGGCCTAGACCTAGGAATAATTAGACCAAAGAAGGAAATGCTTTGGACTCAGTCCAAGCCATGTATTCACACAGCTTGAGTACAGTGTTCATCTCATTTCTCCATCTAAGGAAATAAAAGTAAAATTTACAATAGTTAACAATTAGTTATTGTAATTTTAATAAATTAAGAAATTGAAATCTACATATTTTCCAAATGATGACATTAATGAGAAAAAAATGATGCCTCAAATGACTTAATGCTTAAATAATTATATAAGGTCAGTTAGATTATCAAATATTAATATACATCTAGGTAAATTGGCCTATTCATAACATCATTGTCTTGAAACTTTTGATTGGACCACTTTATCCATTTTTCTGTGTTTCTATGGCTCAAAATTGTTCATACACAACTTTATTCTGCCCTTGGACAAGCTCATACAATCAACTCTGATACAACCTGTTACGGTTTGAATAAAAATGGCTCTCATACCTCATAGATTTAAATACTCAGTCTTTAGTGTGTGGAATTGCTTGGAAAAGATTAGAAAATGTGGTCTTGCTAGAGGAGATGTATCATTGGGAGTAGAAACTGAGATTTCAGAAGACTCACCATTTCCCCTATGAGTTAGCATATATTATGGATCAGGACGTAAACTCTCAGCTGTTCCTTCACTCTGTCATTACAGATTCTAACCATCTGAAACCATAAAGCAAATTAAATGCTTTCCTTTATAAGTTGTCGTTGCCTTCATGTTTTATCATAGTAACAGAAAGATACTAAGACACGGCCACATATTACTGAAGTCAGAACCATTTCATGTAATTGAGTTGATTTCACAACCATATACTGAAGCTATCTTCTATACCTCATTTAAGATTCTTGGGGCGTTTTACTGTCCTTCCCCAGACACTGACAATAGACTATATTACAACTCTTCAGAGAATATTGTTTAACATATGTACTCATATTTTAAGATTGATTGCTGAATCATGCCTCTTTTCTCAGACATATTCAACTCTTATATCTTTTAACTGAGAAAAATAGGACATTATTCACAATGAATTGTCAGAATGTTGTAATATTTCAGTAGTATTCACAGAGTATAGCAAAAGTGATTCACAACATTACATTCAAAATACTCGTAGTGTTCCCCTGACTCTCTAAATCTCTACTACTTAAGTGTCAGCAAGGGATCCATTTTCAAAGACACAAAGCAGAATCTCTGAATAAGGATGGAAACAGTATTCTAAAATGGGGCTATTTACGTGGAGTAAAAAAAGTTAGCTTATCTCTGCATTAAACCTATAGCAAGATGTCTGGTAAACCACTTCTGTTTCTTCAAGTCTGTTATATAGGTTCAAAATGATACCAAGCACTTATCATTCTGACTCTAAGTATTAATATTTTAATGCACAAAATGTTTACTCTTTGAAGGTATGTGCATGCATCTGTGGGGCTTGTTGGGCTTCCTTCATGGTAATCCAGGTGGTAAAATAGCCACCTCTCTCTTAACCTCCCTGAACAGAGAAAGGGAAATGTTACCACATTTGCTCTCTAAACTAGAATTAAAAGAATTTACCCCTCCTCTGCCAACTTCATTTAAATATTAGGAGGTCTATAGGCTAGAGCTCACTGACTCTTCCACTTTTTGGTAAGGTTCAGTGCATTGTACATCTTACATTAGGTTATAAACAGTTACTAATTCAGGACAAGCCACATTTTCATGGAAAACTCTACTTTATTCTAATAATAATCCTTCAAAAAAGTATATTATTGCACAAAGTAATGATGTCATGGACCATGAGCCCAGGAGTGGAATATAAGATACTGATAGCCTCTTCATTCAAAATATTATTTTACCTCCCACCTATTTCCAACTATTTAACCTGCAATATATGACCCTCCATACTAAAACTTGATTGTACTTCGTTGTGTACATGTAGAAAATTATCTGTCTACAGCACCACACCCTAAATCATATTAATTACCATTACATTTCTCACATGGTAGCATATATTCAAATATACCATTTTTACTTTTATGTCCATAAAAGATAAAAAATATGTGATTTATGATAATTAATTTTTAAAAATAAAGCAGTATTTGGATGGATATTTAAATCCTTGAATGAATAAAATAAAAATGTTTCATTTTATTTTAAAGTTTATAGCCTAAAATTATATTTTTGTGGAAGTCGAAGACATAGCTCTAAACAATTATTGCTCTTACAGAGGAACCAAATCTGGCTCACATCACTTACATGGAAGTTCACAATGTTTTAGCTCCAGTTCTTGGGAATTTGACATCCTCTCTGGCGTTGGCTACCTCCAGAGATGCACATGACACAAATATATACATGCAGGCATACCCATTTAAGCATAAAATAAAATACATAAATATAAAAATATGTGATTCTGAACTACAAAAATTATTAAGATATTTCTAATATGAGTTTTTACAAATATTCCTACTCAATTAATTATTTTTACTATTCTATGAAATAACATATATAGTTACACACCAAAAAAAAAATTTTAACAAAATATTTACTACAGGAATGAACTGATAAATTATTTCCTCTATAAACAAATATTGGCCTTGATCCCAGAATATTGTTTTTACTTTCATGGTCAGAAAACATATGCTATTAGTCCAAATGTAAATTTTAAGGTCCATTAAAGAAAATAAACATAGTTATTGCATATTAACTTAATTAGAAGGAAGGGGCAAAACTATAAATGAAATTTTATGAAACCTAGCTTACTAGCAGAATTACAGGTCAATAAATTATATATGGCATGAGGAGAAATTATTGCTTAAATTATATGAATGTCTAAATATTTTTGTATTTTGTACATATATTTGTACAAACTTCAGATTGCAGAATTAAGGTACGAGTGATGTAGTATTCAAGCCTTTGATTCAGTAACATGCAATACTAAAATACTGTTATCCAAAACACTAGACATTTATACATCTCTCCAGAACTACAAATGCCCACATCCATCTTATGAAAACATGCTACAGAAATATATATAATTCCAGTAAAATATAAAAAAAAAAATTCTCGGAGAATGTAGACTTTATAATAGGAGATGTGGGGTTGCAGAGGAGTCAGAGTCCTATGACACATGACTAAATATAATGTATGAAGTTCATATGGTAAAACATACAAACTCTGATGTCATGA
The DNA here is from genome assembly GCA_030674055.1 of Rhabdomys pumilio. NCBI lineage: Eukaryota > Metazoa > Chordata > Mammalia > Rodentia > Muridae > Rhabdomys > Rhabdomys pumilio. Next base: position 28,647,098 of record JANHMN010000015.1, read on the forward strand.
TATAATGATATATTTTAGATTTGCATTACTATTTTGCATTTCCTCCATAAACTCAGCCACAAAATAATCAATCCTAACTCATTTTCCCAAGATCCTTCACGATAATTATAGTATATATATACAACTATAATCTCCAAAGTTATGTGTTCTAAGGGTTTTGTGCTTGGTGGTTATATAAGCAACATAACAAAGAATGGAAAATGTTTAAAATCTGTGAGAATGCCATTTCTAATTTGGTCCAAGAATACTGTGGTTCTGCATTTTATCCCTCAATTTGATCTGTACACATTAACCAATACCTATAGAACAGATTAATCAGTGCTTCTGGGTGTCTTTTAGAGTGTTCCCAGGATGTGACTTGTGGAATTCAGTGAGGATGATATATCATTCATATGGATGTGTAACCTGAGGGGCAGAATACAAGGAAATGGCAAAAAAAAGTTCTCTGGCATACATACATATATATATATATATATCAATCATACATATATCCATCCACCTATTTATCTATCAACCTATGCATCTTCTGTCTGTCTATCTATCTATCTATCTATCTATCTATCTATCTATCTATCTATCTGTCTGTCATCTATCTATACTGACTAGAACTGCTAAACCAAATCATCTTGTTTCTACCAGAAATATCAGAAGCGTGTAGGGCCATTTGTTACTATTCTGGTTTCTCATCATGTTTCCTCATTCCTAATATTCTAGAAGATACATATAATGATGTCACCCAAATGTAGACACTAAATACCTCATGGAAGGGTTAACAAGACAGATGTTTCTTCATTCATATCTCAACACAAATGTCTAAAGAATGAGAAATGCTCTTTATTAACACTCTTTGTTGAGTTTGTCTCACATACATCAAACTTTGCTTGCATCTTGTCTCTTATACTCCAACCTACAAAAGACTTCCTTTTAAAACAGAACACCATATTGTCTATGAAATTCAATCATAGAGTTCTCAAGTAGGACAGTCTGAAAACCACTTTCTTCATATAACATCGGTAGTCATAACTTTTCTGGGACCCTAGAACCAGAATTATTGCTTCCCTGACCTAACAAAAGCCCTGATCACTATTGTGGATCTTCTTTTCTTTGCATAATTGCTAACACATATCATACCTTCTGTCATCTAACCATCCCTCTGTTTTTATTTTACCTAACTATTTTATTTATCTCTCTATACATCTACTATTGGTTCTTCATCTCAGAAGTACCCTAACATATACCACTATATTCCTTTTTGTTTATGACAAAGCTACGAGCAATTACAGCCAAGGACACAGATGTCAGTGTCACATATATTTCCCATAGACACTTGAAGGGTCCATAGTTCCTCACAGTGGTCAATATTGTCTAGCAAAATTGAAATATGTATTCTCTACTTAAGGAAATACTCACTGAGAGTCACTGTCTCAATTATATTACTAGTCTGAAGCTGGCTTCATCTGGCTGTTACTGGCACACCTAGCCATTCACAACAAGTTATTTCTGATGCATCTACATCTATTCCTCTATGATATTTACAATATTTCTACTTGCATTTTAGGTTCTACATCTAAGTTAAAAACTTCTGGCAGGAACTGAATTTTCTTTTGGATTTGGTTCCTACTTCATGCCCATGTTAGTAAATGTTATTAAATTTAACCAGTATTTATATTACGACATCAAATAACAAGAACTGGACCTCTTCATACTCAAACTTGAGTCTATAAGGAACTTGTATTGCTGCTTATTTTTATACTATGTGTTAAAGGATATAAAACAAACTTTGCAAAAATAAATAAAATTCTTCTGTATATTCTTATTCAGATTCTTTTTCAGAAAAAATAAAAACAATCACAGCCATATTAATATAGTTTGATTCAACTTGCATAGATAGTCTCATCTATCATATCAATAACAGTGTGAAAGTTTGGAGAAGGACAAACTGATCTTACCACAAGATGAAGAAATGGTGCCAAGGACAAAAGCAAATATTTTGGAAGTCATTCAAGTTTCTTAATGGGCCATTAGCAAACACTGAGAAGCACAGTTCCGGATTTGGTTGTAAGGCACTGGTTTTCATCAGTGGCAGAAAAAAAAGAGAGATTGATCGTGGCATTAAACTGCACTACAACAAACAGATCAGACTATTTGTTTGTTTGTTTGTTTCGTTTGGTTTTCCTTAAATTTTTTCATTTTCTCTGATGTGAATAACCCATAAAAGACTTAAAATTCTCAGACTTTGATTCTTTTAAACAATGCATCTCTACAGAAAAGGGGTATGGCAAGGGCTAGGCAGAGTTGGCTCAGGATCTAACATAGCTTTAAAACTTTCCTGCATTAAAAATCTTTATACTGCTAGCAAAAGAACAGTGACTCTGTACTGCAAATAATAAGTTTCAGAAGACAGAGCAAGAACAAATACCATTAAGTATTTTGTCCTCTGTGTTTAATCCATTATACATGATACTTGGAAGAGACACAGAGAATATGATGCCAGCTCATAAGAATACTATAACTTTAATATATGAGACATTGAGGAACCTGATTCCATATCAATTCTGCTACAAGCACAGCATTAATATTTTAATAAACCATTTGCTTTGCCTTGTGGGCAGCTACTGTGGAACAAGGATATCTGTATAAAATTTATCATATTGAATTTTAAAACCTGATGATTCGAATTGATCCAATTACCTTAGTTCTTCCTCTCTAGCCTAAGGCTTCATCTAATGGTAGCTGATTCTATTTTGAAAGTATTTCTGTACTGCTTAGAAAACTAAACTTCTGACACCTCCCTATCCTGGTGGAGGAAAAAGAGAAACCTACCACTTAGCACAAAAAGTTTAAGAGCATAGTATTCAGAAATGTTACACTCTTACTGGGGTTGACTTGAAGGTGTCCATGATAAATGTGAGACAAGTGTAGAGAAACTGCCACTCCTCATTATCCTCTTTGTTTTTTATTAAATATTTACTTGTTTGAGAATAAAACCATATTAAAAACAAACAGTAATATGATGTAATGATAAAAAGATCCTTTCCTGTTAGCTTTCAGCCACTGTAAAATCAACGACTGTAACTTACAAGACAACTCCAATATTAAAAATCACTTTCATTTCTACAAAACAAATAGGATCTTAGGTCTATAGAAATGTGAAAAATATGGTAGAATGATTTTTTTCCACAACTTTCTTCTGAGAATAGAAACACCTCCCCAGAGTCATGTCTTACATAACACCTAGCTTCCCTTTGTCATTTTATACATTGTGTTTTAAAAACTTTAATACATGTTTAACTTTACATTAAATTTAATTAGCATAACTAATTCAATTTTTAATATTAAATACATTGAATTATATTTAAATATTTTAAAACTTTAATCTAAATTAAATACTAAAACATTAAATACATTATTTATTTATTAATGTAATATATTTGCATCTAATACTAAATAACAGCTTCAGATAAAAAGTTCTAGGAATGATGATGCGGAGGGAAGAAGGTGCTGACTAGATTCTCTAAGCAAATATGATGAGTAAAATTGTTTTTGCAGTTGTGATTGTGGAACTAATGTATGAAACTTAAATAAAAGACATAACTGGAGTCAAAACTATGCACCTGTATCTTTAAAAAAAAGACCTTCATAAATCTATTGAAAAAAGGAGTTATTCTGTATAAAACAGGATTGATCTTGCTACATATGACTGATCAGTCATGAGCATGGAGATTTATTATTATAAGAAGCTATTATTTTAGGAAATTGAAGATAAAATCAATACTTCAGAGATCATAAAACCTTAGCATGAATTGAACAATGAAGGCAGAGAATTTCATTCAAACATGAGGGCATTTGTATTTAAGTAAATATAGAGGTCATTTTTCATAGCATTCTTTATTTAATTTTGATTTAAACAAATTATATTCTTCAGGCCATTTCTGTATTTCTAACTATATCTGTTACTTACATCTGGATGCAAAGTTCACTGTTGTTGCTGCTGCTGTTGTATAAGTGATAAAACCAAGACAGATGAAAAATGAGTTGATAAAATGTGTAGTGTCTGGGTGTGGTGGTGCATGCCTCAATCCCAGGACTCATGAGGCAGAGGCAAGGAAATCACTGGGAATTTGAGGCCAGCCTGGATTGAATAGTGAGTTCTAGGACATCAAGGGTTAGTAAAATCTTGTGTGTGTGTATATAAAAAAAAGTTTATATGTATCAAAAAAAAGATAACTTAATGCTATTTGTCTTTAAATTCTTTTTTAATGAAAATAAAAATAAGCTAACTCTTTCATATGAGGAGCAGTATGGGAGACTACATTAAATTTTCTTTGCATTTTATTTTTCCTGAATACTGCATCTGTTTCCATATTAATGACTCTCAAAACATAATAAACATACCAGGGTTCAAGTAAATTCTAACTAGTCTTGAAACACTGAAACTTGCTCTGTTGAGTCTGTTCTGCCCGATGTAGTTCATATTCTGGTACATCCAGTAAATAAATAGACACTTTATGGCTAATTTTGAAGATGAGTGAATGATGAGATAAGAATAGTTAGGAAAAATAAAGATAAACACAAAATAATAAAACTCTATTTAGAACTATGATCTTGTTTTCCTTCTTTCCTTCATTCTCCAGTACTGGGAGGTATACTTCATGATAGATAGACAGAAAGAAGAATAACAAGTAGTTAATAAAGAAGACAAACTTCTGGCTTCTTCCTTACACTCTTTGTCAGGAGACTGTTTCAACTAAATTAGGTCAGATAAGCACACGTTTAATTAAAATGTGTGACCCTATCACTCTACCAGTCTTCAAACTTACCAAGCCTAAATTTGAGTAGAAAGAATTCTCAAAAACACTTTAAGACAACCTGGCCACAAGGACAGGCTAGATCTAAGCCTTTCTTTAACAGTAAGTTATGACTCCTGCTGTCTACTGTGTCTGAGATTTTCTCTGCTGCTATCTGTTATGAAGAATATTTTCCCAATTTAAAATTCTTTTTAAAATTTAATATTTTTGCTTTTGAAATTAAAGTATAATTACAGCTTTGAACCACTTCCCTTTTCTCCCACTATGGCTACCATGTAGTCACCCTTGCTCTCTCTCAAGTTTAAGGCCTTTTTTTTTTGTTGTTGTTGTTTTAATAGTTGTTATTAATATGTGTACATATATAGTTATGAATATATACTTATGGATATATAAATACTCTCTTTTAGATCTAAACAATGTTAGTTGTTTAAAAATGATTTAGATAACTAGTTTGCAGGTAAAGGGCTCTTTCCTAGGTAAGAGTTTTTCCAGCTCCCATCATTGCTTAATTGACTACAATTCCATGTCTTGGGTTGGGATCTCATAAGATTGCCTTCTGTGATGGTCATATGGCAATATATATACATGTATAATTAAATAATAATAAATGTTTCTCACCTAAGCTGACAATGCTTCCAGAGCCATAGACTATCCAATCAAATATCCTATGCCCGGTACAAGATGCTTCCCTTGAAATTGTTAGTTCAGAGTGCACAAGAGATCCCCAAAACATTATAGGATATTGTTGTTATTCTTGGCTGCCTCCTGGAAGTGGAAGGTAATCCCCTATTACTGAAGATACCATGCACTTTGGATACAGGATCCAGAGGACTTCAGATTAATCTGACCTGAAAGAATACTTCCATAAAATTACCTTTCATGTTACCAGAAGGTACCATGAAAATTTCCAAGGGAAAGAAGAAGGAAACAGTTATACTCAACCATGCATCTAAGCTACAGTAAGCATGTTATACAGTAAGTCCAATGGTACAGTAATGTCGCACACATTTTGACCATAACTATTTAATTAAACAACAAGGAAAACCTGAATGGTATTGGAAACAGCTAACTACCCGGGGCTACAGATGATTATAGATTTTTAAGGAGAACCTAAAATAATTTCTTTACTAAAACAATGTTTTTCCTAACTGAATTCTATTTTTATACTTGTAACTACACATAAGTATAGTTCTCACCCTTCAAAGAATAAATTTCTGTTTGCTACAGACAATAAAACAACACAAAACCAAAATATAAAATTCAGGGAACAAGTGATACTTTGATGCAAAGCCCCAACTACAGTATCTAAATACAACCTCTACACCTAAGGCTCAGGGAACATCATAGAAGGGAGGACAGAAAGATGATAAGAGTCAGAGAAATAGCAAAATTGCCATGGGGTCGATTGCATTTCCTAGAAATGTTAAAGATCATTAATCCATGAAATCTCTGTTTTTTCTTCACCTTTTTTTTTTTTGGATATTTTATTTACTTACATTTCAAATGCCTTTTTCCATTCCTCCCAGCCCCAGAAATGCCCTATTCCATCCCCCATCCTTTTAGTTTTTATACCATTTTAATTACATGCAAGTATTAATGTCAGTTCTATTTTGAGGAACTAGCAATACAATCGATGCAAATAGTCAAGGAACAAGCAAGACAATAAACACTAATAGTCAAAGAACAAGAAAGGCAATAAACAAAGTCCTGTGATCACTCCCATGATTACTGTTTTTAAGGGCTTATAGGTATGACCAAAATATCTGAGCCTACTTCCCTGTGCTAGCCCAAAGTCATTTTCATGTCTGAAGCCTTCTTCTTTGTTCTAGCCTAAGATTTAGGTCCCTGCTTGGAATTACTTTTTTGTTCTTGCTTAATGTCAGATTCCTGCCTGAAGCCCATTTCCTTGTCCTTGGACAATGTCAGACTACTGACAAACAGCCCCAAAAGTTCTCCACACACCCCCTTATTTTTATAAACAATACTGAGTCTGTCTTAGGTTGTTCTGACAAGAATGCTTTCTTTATCCATTTTGGAATATACATTATCAAAAGCAATGCACATCTGTCTTAAGTTGGTAAGACTCTGTACAGAATCTTACCCATCCTTTGCTTGCCAGCCTGTTAAATTAATAATTCTGTTTTAAGGTCCATTTTCAGTTTCATGTCATATACTTGAACTGCCAACATGTTGATGTTCTTAAAGACAAGCTTTAACACAATGGGCAGGAAAAAATTTATTCCCAGGACAAAAAGGGCTAGCATGATCAAGCTATATATACCATTCTTTAAGCTTGACCAAAATGAAAATGTTGAACTCAAGCCATGGATAATTTTATCAGAAGTTTCTGAAGAATAAAATCTCAGAAGAGCAGCATTATTTAAATTCATAATCTCACTATGTAAAGTTAAAACATACAGAGAGGCCTTCAGGCCCCTTGCTTGAATCTTTTTTTTCTGGCAGACTCCTAGCTGGTCTGCTCCTGTGATTTTTCTTTCTTTAATAGGCAGATGCAATAAGTCTGATCATGTTCCTTAAAGAGTAACCCATCCTTCCTTCCTATTTTCCTTTCTTTCTTCCTTCCTTTCTTCCTTTCGTCTGCCTTTATTTCCCTCTTGCCCTTTAACTTCTTTCTTCCCTTCCTTCGTTCTTTCACTTCTGATAAATTATTTCTTGCAGTTTTCTCTGTCTAAAATTGTTAAAGCCAATAGGTAAATGTCTTTAGTCTATATTATGAAAAGAAATTTATCAGCAGTCATCTACAATAAAATTGGATATCTATAAGTATTTATATTTTTTCCCTCATATTCTCAATGTTATGTCAGATATATTTTTCAAGTTAGGCTGCTAGCAAAAAATCATTCAGAAAAAAAATGTGTAAATGTAAACCACCTATGCCAAAGTATATTTGAAAATGAGACTGAGATATGCAAAATAATATTTAAGAAATACATAAAATTTGAATACATGAGGAAATGTAGTCTAAGTTTGAATAATTAAATAGTTAAATAATTAAAACTATGTTTGAATCATTAATGCTATTATCTATAAAGTAATTGGGCTGGAAATCTTATTAAAATGTAAAGGAAGGTTAAATACCTGATAAGAGAAATTACTGAAAGTTCTGAATTTAAACACAGAGGACATAAAATGAATACCAGGCTGAAAGTGGAAGATGCAAATGTAGATATAAGTCAATTTAGACACTAAGAATAACTGGTACATATGTTAGTAAACACTAGTTCTCACAACATTAGTTTTGAGGCAGAACTTTACACAAAAGCATCCTTGTTTTAATAATTATGATGTATTATACAAATGATACCAACTGTGATATAAGCATAGATACATATATAGATTTCATCTATCCAAATCTCTATTATTTAAAATATAGCATATTTATGTAAATTTTAATAAAAATAGCTTAAGACATAAGCTATAAAATATAGCATAAATTTATGAATGTCTTCCTGAAATTCTTCCTTCATTATCTTGTACTATTAACATCTTAGACAACAATTTCTTTTTTTAGTATGAAGTAAAGTGTGAATGGATGTCAAACTCATTGTCTTTAAAAAGAGGAAAAAAAGTGGGCATTTTACACACAATACGATCATTAGTGGTTAATATTTTTAATTTAAAAATATTGCATTTACTTATGTGTAGATACACAAGTATGGAGATCAGAGAAAAACATGTAAGGATCATTTTTTTCTTCTATTGTCTGGGTTCTGAGCTTAAAGTCAATCAGGTCAGGTCTTCCCACAGACTCTTCCCACTGAGATATCCTGTCAGTCATTCAATAGTCTTTACTTTTGAATACATTTATGAGAGTATATGGTGGAGATAATATGATATTAGATTTAATATCAAACAATTGTTAAATAGAGTACAATGTGTCACTTATCTAAACATAAATTTATAGTTTAAATAATGACATTAAATCTGTTTCAATATTGAAAATAACAGTAAATTATGTTCCTACATACTACAACTAAGTGACATTTTGAAAAAATGATGAACAAATAATTACAAGTATTTACTTATACCAACAAACAAAAGCAAAAACATAGATACCAATACCTCTAAGCCACCAGGATTTTGTTGGTGGTATTTGTTTAGTTTTCCAAGGACATGGGCTTTCAGGTTAGGGATAGGATTCAGTGAGTAAAGAATTGCCATGAAAGTTCAAGACCAGCATTGTGATTTTAAGAATTTTTATAAAGCCAGGTAGATGTGGCAGCCTGCTTGTAAACCCTGCATGGGAAGGAGGCAGAGACAAACAACAGGAAATCCTCAGAGCAAGCATTGTAAACAGGCTAGTGCAAATTGTCAGCTCAGGAATAAATGAATTTCCCTGCCTTAATATATAAATTTAAAACTAATAGAGGAGACTTATCAACTTCAGATTCCCCCACATTCGTGGATATACACACGCACCTCCACAGATAGGTGAACACACACATGTACATGCTTGCATGCCACTCATACATATTTACACACATACACACACACACACACACACACACACACACACACACACACACCAAAAAATATGGGATTTCAGTCTTTACATGTATATTACAAAACATTAATCTCAGACATTTGACTATTGCTGAAGACATGAATGGAATGCCTAGAGTCAGCAGGGGAAAAGCCAGACTGTTTTTTATTAATACTTTTAAATCTGCTCTTGGAAAAGGAGCTATTTTTATTCAAATGAGCAGCATTTGTTTGTCTAGTGGGCTTTCTTCAAATCCAATTGACCTGCCATCTTAATTTATGCATTTCTTTTATATGGTTTTTCAACTCGTGTATTCTTATTTTTTACCTATTCTGATTAGCCTTTGCATTCACATCATATTCATTCTGGCTTGTTTAAAATGTCCTAAATATTAAAAGCAAATTTTTCAAAAATACACTACACAGAAAAACTCTAGAGGAAGTTACATATTTTTAAATTTGAAAATATGGAAACATATTTTTCTTAGATAAAATTGCTGTTAATCCTAGTCCTAATCTGTATCAATATTATTGTTTTAACCATTTCAAGATTATTCTTAAGTCATAGTATGTGCAACCACCCTCTGACTTTGATAATTTTTCAAGTATTATTTAATTTTCATATTTTAAATTATTTAAAGTCCATGTTTGTGTATCTTAACTTTTACAATCTTCTGTGTACTTCTATTTCATTGGACATTTTAGATTGAACTTTAGTTCTTGATCTATCATTAAGAAAGCATTTCTACCATTTCTCATTCCCTAAAAATATGCCTGTTTTCTTTAAGCAAATTTCTGTATTTTAAAAAATGAAATGAGCTTCTTACACTGTGAATCTTAAGAAAAACTAAAAATCTCTGTATCATAGGTTGACTGGATCTAATATTTTACTATTTTGATACAACAGTTCAAAAGCATATTAAGTATACAGTTGCTGAAAAATCAATGTGCTGGTTGAATTTATCATTGTTTGCCAATTATTAATAAGTTTACTTTACTTTTTGCATCTTTATCTCTAGCCAAAAATATAAAAGAAAATTTGAAATTATATATATATATATATATATATATATATATATATATATATATATAT
>JANHMN010000015.1:28657511-28662511 GCA_030674055.1 Rhabdomys pumilio
TATATATATATATATATATATATATATATATATATATATATATATATGTGTGTGTGTGTGTGTGTGTGCTGTGTAATTGTTTGTGTAGTGTACTGTAGTTTATGAACCCACAGGAGGTAGTCTTCATGAGTTTGGCCTTGCCAAAAATACCTCTACAAACAAATACAATAGAGGACAGCAATATCATTTGTTGGTTTTGAACTCTTTATTACCAAAGTACTTTCAGTTATTTATCCTTAACAGCAAAATTTAAAAAAAATTACTTAATCTACTTAATCTCTTTTTGCTCGGTACATGAATCTCACCATGCTGCATGCTCACCATAAGAGAATGACTGGCATTCAATCTTATGGGCATTAAAAGCACAACTCTAAAAAGAGGTGCCCTCATCCTCATCCTTCCTTTATCATTGACTCACTGTGCAAGCTGGGGAAGACATTTTACTTTTTAGTATCAGTTTTTCCATTGTCAACATATGGAGAATAACATTCTCTGTAGCATGGTAAATATGGGGATTAAATAAATTCACATAAAAAAGAGTTTAACACAATGCCACATTCGATTTGGAATACGGAGAATGTTTATAATTGCTGCATAATAATTTCAAAGATCATCTCTATAATTATTTTAAACACTGAGCTCACTCCATTATGCAATACATTGGACTTTAAGGTATTTGCAAGAGACACAGGATTCATAACAGTCGTTTCACCATATTTTTTAGTAATACCTTTAAGGTTATTGCTGAGTTAGGTAAATGCTTTATGTAGCTTATAGGGCTTTATTTGATACATCCAGTGGTGTTCAGCAAGTAAAATTTATGCTTTAATATTCTGTTGACATGATACTTGATTTAGCCTTAAATAAAAAAGTAACAATAACTTTTCTCTGCCAGATGGAAGAAAATTATAGCTAGTTTATATGTTTTCCCAAATATAAAAGATTCTTTGAGGCTGTGACTGTAGCTCAGTGGAAGATCGCTTGACTAGCATATGGGAAGCCCTGGAATGAATCCACAATATTGCCAAATAATAAAATAAAATAGATTGTTAATTTGTTATATGAGTTTTCTTTGATCTGACACTATATGCCAAGCACAGTGCTAGGTGTGTAGGACACAAACAACTAGCATAAATATAAAACAAAATGAAATTTGGTTTTAAGTTTTCAGATTCCTTATAAATAAGATGCTGCAAATAGATACATAGATGACCCTTGGTTGTCTTCAGAACCTATGACTCACATCTTGGCCTGTTTCCCACTGAGCAGAAAAAAAAACTGTGATTTGTTATAATCAATATAAGAAGATTGTATGGTATAGCTTTCCACAATTACAGCTACAAATTCTGAAGTTGACAGAATCAGTACAATGCTTTCTGTGCTATGACTGGACATCCAGAACCCACGTAAATTCAAATTATTGAGATGAGTGTGTATAATACCAGTGATAAAAAAGCAGAGACAGAATAATGGGGCTAGTGGGGGCCAGGGTTCTTGCTGGAGCCACTCTAGCCAATAAAATATTGAGTTCTAGGTTCAGTGAGATAGCACGTCTCCAACTATAAACAATAGAGAGGGGACAACTGAAGCCAGTCTCTTACTTCCAAATGCACATTCATATGGGTGTGCTACCTCTCACACAGGTGCAAATGTATCCTTACAATATATGTAAGTCATAACACTAAAGAAAATAAACATCATTGTAACTTGGTTGTAAGAGTGTGTTTATGACTCCTCTGTACTTTTTATGAATTACACTATTATCTTAAGATGTTCTGAAGTAATCACTATAACTGAAACAATTTCAATAGGTCAATTGAACTAAAGTGTCAGCTTATAACCTGGAGAAACTTAATCCGCCCAACCGCATGAGAAGTTAGCAGGGGATTCTCCCGAGGTCTTCTTCAGATCAAGCTGAGATCTTGAGTGTAGCCTGAACCTCATGTTAAAAAGGATGGAGCTAAGGAGAAGAGGAGCTAAGTAATGAGAGAGTGAAAAAAGGGGGGGCATGGAGGCAGATGTTCACATGTCTCTGCCAGTCAAAGATAGTTGATATATCTAGATTGGGTATTGGGTTACACTACTGATTTATATTGAGCATTACCAAACTTATAAAGACTTTGGTTAACATTTAAAAAGTTGTATAAAAGCAAAAAGGAGAAGGGGGCATGGGATAGGGGTTTTCTAGGGAGGAGAAATGGGAAAAGGGGATGACATCTGAAATATAAATAAAATATCCAATTAAAAAATAAATTTGAAAAAAAAGGATGGAGCTAAGCACTTCTTTTCTTGTTATGATTCTTGACAATAGAAACTACTAAAATTAATGTGCATTATATCATCATTACTCTGGTAGACAGGGGAGCATGCAATTGGGATGAATTGTATCAGATAATATATTTTAAAAGAATAATAGAAAGAAATAAGAAAGAAAGCAAGAAAGGAAAGAGAAAAAGAGATAATGTAAACAAGAAAGGAAAGAAAGAGGTGGTGTAGGAAGAAAGGAAGAAGAAGGGAAGAAAGGAAGGAAGGAAGGAAGGAAGGAAGGAAGGAAGGAAACAAAGAAACAAAGGAAGAGAGAGAATTGTAATAGCCTGTAAATAAAGATTTTGCTTAACAAGTGCTCTACTCTTCTATTACTATGTAGTCAAATAAACAGTATATTTTTCTTCACACAATTTTACTTTATATGAAATTATGATTCTCACAAACTGAAAACGTTTTTTGTTACTCCTAAGTCATGACCACTGCTCTTATCAAAATTGAAACCTATTTACTTATTTTCTTTATAGCATATGAGCAATATATTTTTTCCAAAGATTGTAACATAGAAAAACTTTAATAAACTTTAAGAAAATTCACTTCTCCTTATGACCTCATTTTTTGTCTCTTTGTTAAAACCACATATAGAAATATCTCTTGTTATTTTGTGTTTTAACCATCATCTTGCTCTGCCAAGTCTGGCTTGGCCATGGAAGGGATGGGATGTCATGGTTCTTGCCCTTGGAGTTATAAGATAGTGATTTTATGGGATAATTAAAGGGGACTTTGTGGTAATGACTGCACTGATATGTAAATAAAGAGAGAGGCTATCCAGAAAGTTTTTAGAATGGCAAGAGAAAGCAGAACATAGAGGAGCATGGGAAGCTGTCTTGAGCAGATCATAGGCTGTCAGCTTGTAACCCGCAATTTGAAGTCAAGTAGTTTCACAGCTCTCAAACACCCCTTCCTCAAAAACCTTCTCCAATCAGAGGCTGGTCCTTGGCATCAGTCCTCTGTATGAGTCTACTGATTTGCAACTCCAAACACCCTTGTTATTAATTTGTTACAAGTTGATACCTGTACATTGAGAGAATATACTATAGGAATCATTGTGTATCTCTCTTCCATCCTGTTTGTAACTGTAATAGCTCAGCCATAGGATATGCATTTCTCCATTCGTAGTTAATGAGGGTCTTTTTTTCAGAATGGTTATATCAGATGTGTATGAGCATTCATAATGCTCTATATTTGTGTTAATATTTACACTGTCAGTTTTTTTCACACTTATCAATCTATGAGGCATATAAATATATAAACAATGTGTTACATTTTTGTTTTCCTAATTGCAACTGGGTTTAATTAACAAATGATTGGCATTTATGTTTTCACTTTTTTAATCTAAGAGGTGTGAAGGCTTCTTGGTTTGATTTAGATGAGCTTCCTAAACGTATTTTACATAATATAAATTTCAGCTCTGAACAATGTACAAGCTAAACATTCTGTAACAATTTTAGCACTGCATAGATGTTTCCCACCTTGAAAGTTATCTTTTGGACATTTTGGTTGTGCTTTTCACTACTGGATTCAACCTGAGTCATGTAGACAGAAAACAAATGCTGTACCACTGAGCTGCATGCTACCATTGACCAATTAGCAACTGTAAAATTAATTTAATAGTTTATATACTTATGTATGCAGGGTATGGTGTATTTTCATGGGTCGAACTATAATATAACATGTATGTATGTGATCAGAGAAAAACCTTGGGTATCAGTCTTCACCTTCTACAATGTTTGAGGCAGCATCTCTTATTGATAGCCTGTCATACACAACTTACGGCAAACATCAAGAGCTTTACCCACTGATGAATGTCTCAAAGTCCAATTTTTAAATTTTAATGCTGTTGAACATATCAGAGTTTCCCAGTGGGACTGTGGTTTTTCTAATATCCACATAATCTTAATGTTATATTTAGGTTTGGAGTTGACTTGGAATTCTTTAGTGCTGAATTACTAATTTAATGAGATTTTTGTCAGAATCTCAATATCAACTACTAAGTTTTTATCCCAGTTTTGTAATTCTATAATATTCTTGATATACTGTAATTAAGACATAATTAAAACTATTATATGGATGTTTATAGTTTACCTGTTTTAGTATGTAGCATGATATGTTTAAAATAGTAAAAATAATTACATCATAGATTTCATTCACTGAATATATTATGTCCTATAGAAATAAATGTTTTACAAATAAAGTTAATTCTTTGACAGTTTCATACATGTATATAATACATCCTGTTTGCCCTCCTTCTAACCAGTCTTCTTACTATTTCATCCCCATCAGCCCCAATTCACTTCCTACTATAGTTCCCTTGCTGGCTGGTTTTGCTAATTCTTAAATGTGCTATGCAGGTTGCTGGGGAAGAGCAAAAAAAATCAATAGTTTTATAAAGATGAAAGTCCTAAAAACAAGATAGCAACCTGCCAAGCAAGAAACTCATCTCATGACACAAAATCATCCTGTGATATGAAACTTATTTTGAAAGAAAAAGTTAGAAATATAAAAGTAATCTTGAAGTTTTGCTCATCTTACATTGATTTTTTTTAAATTGAATAGTAAAATATTTGTAGAATCTAAGCTCAAGCTAAAATGCTCAACATATGTTATTCAAGTTGTTAAAATATTAATCAAATAATAATGTGTTCTACTATTTGATTTTATAGGAAGGATATTAA
>JANHMN010000015.1:28667511-28718215 GCA_030674055.1 Rhabdomys pumilio
TTCTGGCACAGTAGGAAATTAATCCAGTCAGCTTAGAAGATTGTGTTGCCTCATATTCATGGACAGTACTAATACTTACAAATTATAATGCAGAAATAGGTTGGGATATTTTACTTTCTATGAAATGTAAGTTCAAGAGGAGATGTAAAGGTTTTCTCCAGTATTCAAATGTTACAGTTTTGAAATTCAAATGCAAGATAGGAATGCTAACTCTTTAAAGAAACGTAGAGGAAATATGTTCACACCATTTGTGTTCTCAGCCCGATTCATACTCTGCTTGCTACATCATGTGTTCTGGAGGAAAGAACATGTTTTGTCATCTATGATTCTCAAATTGTCATTTACATTTATTTACGTATTTCCACTGCCTCCCAAATGCAAATGTTTTACGTATTATATTTTCAATTCAGAGGGAAAAAAAAGAATTTTAACTTGTTTAGTATAGTCCCTAATATGACAGCACAGGGGTTCATTAAAGGTTACAGGAATGCATAAAACCATCTTTAATTCCTGCGCAAAGGTTACAGGACTAAAAATAAATCGATCGCATAAGCCACACACTGAAGAAACAGAGTAAGCACATCTTGCTACATATTGACAGGTTTGGTTAAACTCAAGTTCCCACCACATACTTCACTTTAGAAATTCTGTCATAATAGAAGAGTTTGGTTACTGCATCAAATGTTCCTTTCCTGATATCTGCATTATCTTCAATAGTGTAGCACATGTAAACGCATCATAAAATAAGCAGAGGAAATTCTTATTTCTATGCTGATATCATGAAGCCATCCTTAACACCTCTGAGATTTATCCTTTTTTATTGGATATTTTATTTATTCACATTTCCGATGTCATCCCATTTCCCCGGCTCTCCTAGAAATCTCCTATCCTATCCCCCCCTTTTTTTGCATTTGTGCCATTTTAATTACATGCAAGAATTACATGTCTAGCTTGTTCCTTGACTATTTGCATCTATTAGATTGCTAGTTTCCTCAACCTAGAACTGACCTCTGAGATTTATTGACCTCTCACTTCTTTCTCAGAAACCTTACATAGCACTTCAAAGAATCCAAGTCCTGTCCAAGACTTAATAGCTTCATATAAGGGTAGAAATTTTGTTGTTCTAACATTCCATGAAAAAGAGATTTGAGATAGATTTGCATGTGAGAATTCCATTAAATCAAACTCTCAGAATAAGTAAAAGCAAGGGAGTGTAAGTAGCAGATTGGGGAGAGAGATGCTTTGAATTTAGCTCTCATTCTGGAGTAATATGGCCCTGAGAACTGATCCTGAATTCAAGAAATAAAATGGTCCTTTGTGATCCTATAATGGGAGATACTGGATATTAAGCAAAATTCATCATATTTAGGTATTGGCAGTAGGGAAATAACAACCTGTGTGGATCATTACATTTACAAGGTGATCCATTAAAAAGATTAAATCCATGGTCACAGTTGCCCAAATTCAAGAAGCCAGTAAATATTATAACTTGACCTGATTATGAATCTTATTCTTTGATGTCTCTCAATAAAACAAAATCTGGATCACCCAAAGCAGTTGACAAGATACATAATTTCTAAGGTATAAAATTTATAATGCGGTTACTTATTTATTTCCTTAAAAGCATCAAAATGGAGAAAAGAAATGAATATAGTATGGTACAAATATATATGTGACTTGTTACACTGAGTTTGGAGATTTGGGGTTTTGTTATTGTTGTTGTTGTTGTTGTTGTTGTTCTGTAAAGAGTATAAGAGAAATGTGTTGTCCAGAATGATTTTATCCTAATGTAGGAACTGAAGGAAATATATTGGCTAACAAAGACATAAAGATACAATGCATTTAAACTAAGGTCTACATTAGATGAAATTGTATTTTAAAAATACACTATCATTTGGGCACTAATATATTCTGATATTAGATGTATTCACTCACTGCAAAAATACTAAAGATTTAGTATGTTAAATTGACACTATTTTAACTAAAAGCAGCAATCGTGGTAGACATGACAGGTTCCCCAGGGACAAACTGTAGTACCAAGCCACTGAACTCCTAACTAACCTTTTTGTCTTGTGATTCTGCCCCAAACTCAGAGATTATCACTTGTCACCATTTTGTCATTTCCAATATTAGTTTCACCCCTTCTTAGTTTAATTGTCTACAAAACTCTGTTCAATTATGAACTTACTAACAAAGGCACAGAAATTCCACCGCTTTCTTTTTTATCCAGCACCATACTTGACATGGTGCTTTAGAATTCTTAAATTTTAACAGGTTAAAGTCAATGCATTTTCCTACCAGAAAGTTTCTTAATAAAGAAACATTTGGAAGATTTTTCTTTGAACAGTCATATTTGTAGCTATATAAACTCCTTACTTCCTCTAATCTGCCTCAAGATAGTATAGAACTAGGTTTATTACTAACTCACCCACCTCTGGCTCATCTCTCATTATCCTGATATCAATGACTAGATGACGTGTTATTGGCTCAGAGTCAACTTCCCCCATTTATTTTGCAAGTCTCAGCAACACACTGTTCAAACACCTACCTTTTTCCTACTACAAGAAAAGAGTCTTAATCTTGGCGGACTTTCTCATACATGACTTTCTTCTCTTCCATCTTAGATCCAAAGACATACTTTTAATTCTCACCCTTTTGATGCTCCCTGAGCACATCACCTTCTGTTGCCTTTGTACTCTGCTTTCCCCCTTATGTCCCTGGCATGTCTTATTTTTCTTTCCTGTGAGAGGTTAATCATTATTTTATCAAACTTGTTATCTTCTGAATCAAATGCTGTATCACAAACTCTCACTTTAGATATTCTGGTCAGTTTCAGACCAGAAATCTATGTGACTGTTCAATTAATGTATGAAACCTCATAAGGAAATTAAAAGTGTCTGATCTTAGTAGACATTAATTCCCAAGATACCAAACAAAATATTCAAGACAACTTGAAGTCAACTTGAAATGCTGATTATTTTTTGTATTCCCACAGCAGACAGCTGAGCAACTTCAAGGAGGTCAACTTAAACTTGCTGGGATTGTCCACTCCCTTAACATAACTCTTTATCAGTAGATCATTTACATTTATAAAAGTATGCAGGAAGCTTTGTAATGAAATATGTACTACAATGTATCAGTCTTGCATAGCATTTAATCCAGGAAGCATTGAGTCGAACTCATACAAGGCTTTATAATAAGCAGAAGAATAAAATACACAAATTCATAAGTCTTCACAGTTTCACTAAAACTATTGTGTACTTATAAAGAATGAATTGCTCTCAGAATCCACACTATATATTACTCTTGCTTTTGATTTATTCCAGTGATTTGTATTATCTCATCTTGATCCTATCAAACATATAGTGCATAACATAATTGTAGTTTCTATTATGATTCTGGTGACAGATTGATTAATATTACCTGATATTTATAGATCTTCTGAGAACACTGATAAGCTCATCATTTTATGGCAGCTTTTAACTTAGATTTATAGGTAGACATGATAAAGGAAATACTTGTCAGAATTTGCTATGAACTATGAAAATACCTCCAAACAGATGAATTCAGTTCACACTTCATTAAATAATTATTTAATAGAAGATACTAGACTAAGGGGATGAGAATATCATATTCCATTCACTTGGGATATTATAAAGATGAATGGCAAGTTAAAATAATCAATAGATATGTAACATGCATTTTCCATGCTATAGAAAATGTTCATGGATCTTACTTAGAAAGAAACAAACAAAAACAAATAATAATGACTTGGAAAAAGGAAAAATGTAACAGCAAGATGTTACTAGTAAAAATGACTTCTTCAAAAAATAAAGGAAAAAAATATATATATATATATTTGTTGTTGTTGTTGTTGAGAATGGTACCATTTCGGGGCACAGGAAACACAGTTTGTGACTTAACTTTTAGGTCTACTGTTGATAATATTGGAAGCCAAATATTTCATGCTAATAAAAGGCTAAATACATTGCTTTGGGGACATAAATTGCTTCTTACACTGTCATTCTCATCGCAAACACTGTCTTCCTATTTAAACTAAAAGTAGAATTTTATGTTGTCTTCACCCCCTACCCAATGTGTGTTACAATTCTTCCTTTGTCTCTTCAGTGTTCTCTGAGCTGCACACTATGTTGGGCCCTGGGTCTTTGCATCTGATTGTATCAGTTGAAAGATCAATATTCTAGGCTAAGCTTTAGGAGTACAGTCCACATAACCAAGTAAGCAGGATTCACAGGGTCTAACAGAGACTGAAGTGGCAATCAGGAATTCTGTGTGAGTCTGAATTACGTTCTCTCTTCTGATTGTGTATCATGGTGTTCTTATGGGACTCCTAAGAGTAGGAGTAGGGGTTATCTCTGACTCTTTTGACTGATTTTGTGATTCTTTTCTTCTATATATACAGATAGAGGAGAACAGTGGAGAAGAATAGGAGGAGTAAAGGCACGAGTGCAGGGTAGACTATAGTTGTGATGTAATAGTTGAGAGGAGAATAAATAAAAAGTGGGATTTTACAGTGTTACTGTACCCTTTTCCCACACAGTCAACAATATCACATATAATAATGATACTATCATATTTTAACAGATATAATAGGATAGAGAATATACAAAGCTATTAAGAAACTATGTCTCAATATAGTACTCTCATACCTTGTTAAACGGCTTGTAAAATGACTGAAACAAAAATATCAGACTGAATTAAGTTTAATTTCTACACTTTCTAATGCCTGTTCAATATTGTATAATTTTAATTAAACTTGGGTCTCTGTAAGTTATTAAAATTCTATGCCATAAAATAATTATACTGTGTTAGATAATATATATCACTATTTTCTAGAGAATGACCATCCAAATATGTTGTCAATATCCATCATTTTATAATAGGTTTTTTTTGTCTCTTTAAGAAACTTTCTCTTCTTGATACTTCCTCAAATTCTTGTCTTTAAGATTCTCTTATTTCACAGTATTATATAGTACAATTATATAGTGGCTTTGTTTGTTTTATTTTACTCATCTAATTATACTTTGATTAATCCATGTTATGACAGATATAATTTTTATACATTTTATTTACTTAGTTATTTAATATTTTATTATACATTTTATGTTATTGTGTTCACTTGTTGAATATTTGAGTTACATTCTCTTTTGCTCTTATAATAAAGCTGACAGAGATATTGTGCTCAAGTGTTTTTATAGAGATACTTTCATTTTTATAAAGCACAAATATTCAGCTCATGTAAATATAGATAGATAGATACATAGATAGAGATATAGATAGGTACAGAGATAAAGATATTGATATATAGAATAAATTTTATTTCTCAAAATGGTATTTAGTAGTTGCAAATCTAAAACTATTATTTATCAGGGAATCAAAAATAGTGTAATGAATAAACCTCATAGAAATTTAAAACAATGTAAAATTTTCCAAAGAAAAATAAAAATATATATTTATTATGAAAATATATGGTATATATCAACTATTAGTATGATCACTCTAAATCAATTGATTTAAAGTTAACATTATGACAGCCAATATATCTATAGGTGCTTTTGTTGGAATACATGCATATACATAGGTGTGTGTGTGTGTGTGTGTGTGTGTGTGTGTGTTTCAACTTTAAGAAAATTTAAAATGTATTATTACAAACGAAGAGATGTTTATTTTTATCTCCCTTGAAGGTGTCTGTTCTTCCCACCCCTTTTTATAACACTTGTCAAAATCAATAATTTTGGTTTCATTAATACATAATTTGCAATTATTTTTCACTAACAATGTTTTTTTTTTGTTTGTTTGTTTGTTTTTTATCCTCTTGTATGTGAAATAGCACAGATTCCACTGACTTTGTCCTATGGTGAATTTTGCTTTGGTATTCATATTTGTTTGACTAATAAAGGAAAAAAGTTTTAATTTTTGCTTTCTTTTACCATCTTTACAATGTTAGATTTGTCCCCTGTCTTTGGATTCATAACTAATGTATTTTTGTATGGAATGAAGGATGGTTAAGCTCATTTGTTTCCTCAGTTCTTGAAAAATAGTAGCTTCTTCATAATCCTTTGCCTCTGAGCTAAAAGTCAAGAACCCATGTGTCACCTATTTCAGGATTGTGTTAACATTTTTTTTTAATTCTTTTTCTCTTTGTGCTAATATAACACTGAATTAATTATAACAGTCTCTTGTCTTAAAACTTGATAACAATAGAGCATGTGTCCTTGTGATATGATGGAGCAACTTTTGGGTATAAGCCCCAAAAGATGTGTACTAGTAGGCAATTAATGCTACTCAAATCATCCAGCCACAGTCATTGGCTAGCAGCAACTTTATTAACCAATCAAAACAAACTGGGAACAGGGACCAGCATCTTATGTACAGATTCTCATGCAATTTTGGGGAACCAATTAAAATAATACAAGCTTTAGACAAAATCCACAACAGCCCAGGAGTGGCATAGCTGCATCTTCAGGTGAAACTGTTTTTAATTTTCTGAAGAACTGTACCAGTTGGCAACCCCAACAGCGTGTTGGAATAGTGTAGTGTTTCTCTATCTCTACATCCTCCTCAGCTTCTGATGTCTCCTGAGTTTTTGATCTTAGCCATTCTGATTGGTTTAAGATGGAATTTCAGGATCGTTTTGATTTGCATTTCCCTGATAACTAAGTATGTTGAACATTTCTTTAGTGCTTCTTGACCATTCAAGATTCCTCAGTTGAGAAATCTGTGTTTAGCTCTGTAGACCATTTTTTTAATTGAGCTAGTTGGTTTTCTAGAGTCTAACTTCTTGAATTATTTGTGTATTTTTGGATATTGGCCCATTATTGGATGTAGGAATAGCTTTTTCCAATTCATAGGTTGTTGTTTTGTCCCATTGACAATGTCCTTTGCCTTACAAAAGCTTTTCAGTTTCATGAGGACCCATTTGTCAATTGTTGATCTTAGAGCATAAGCTATTGGTGTTCTGTTCAGGAAAATTTCCCCTGTACCATGTGTTCAAGGCTATTTCCTACTTTCTTTCCTAATAGATTTAGTGTATCTGGTTTTATGCTGAATTCCTTAATATACTTGTCTTGGAGCTTTGTACAAGGAGATAAATATGGATTAATTTGCATAGTTCTACATGTAGACAGCCCGTAAGACAAGCACCATTTGTTAAAGATGCTTTCCTTTTATTATACTGTATGGTTTTGACTCCACTATAGTCACATATTCACAGAAGCCACATTTATAGCAACCAGAATCTCAAAATAATTCAAATGTCCCTCAACCCAAGAATGCATACAGAAAATATGGTACATTTATACAATGGGATACTACTTTGTATTCATAAACTTTGCAGACGAATGGATAAAACTAGAAAATATCATCCTGAGTGAAACAGACCCAAAAGGAAGTACATGGTATGTACTCACTGATAAGTGGATATTAGCCAAAAAGTTCAAAATACCCATGATACAACTCATAAACCATATGAAGTTTAACAAGAAGGTAGGCTCCAGTATGGACGCTTCAATCCCACTTAGAATTAAGAATAAAATAATCACAGGAGGCAGAGAGAGAGAGGAGGAACTAAGTGGGAGAGGGAAGGGTAAAGGGAATAGGGCAGGATCAAGTATTGGGGCAAGATAGGAGAGAAATCCAGAGGGCCAGGAGAATGAATAGAGGTATAGTAGTATTGGGTGGGGAACTAAGGAAACCACAAGAAAGTCCCAGACATCAGGGATGTAAGAGGCTCCCAGGATCCAATGAGAATGACATTAGCTAAAATGCCCAACAGTGGGGAGATGGAACCTAAACATATTACCTCCAATAAATAAACATGTTCCCCAGTTGCAGGATGGGGCCATCTACACATCTCACAAGTTTTGACTCAGAATTGTTCCTGTTTAAAGGAAATGTAGGAACAAAAAATGGGGCAGAGAGTAAAGGAAAGGCCATCAGAGACCACTCCAATTTGGAATACATCCCATGCACAGATAATAGATCTGATGCCATGGCTGATAGCAATATGTGCTTCCAGAGAAAAGATACATGGCTGTCCTCTGTGAGACTCTATGAGTACATGACTGAGACAGAATCAGATACTTACAGCCACCCATTAGACTGAGCCCAGGGACATCAAGGAAGAGGTAGGGAAAGTACTGAAGAGATGAAAGGGACTGCAACCCCATAGGAAGAGCAACAATAACTAACTGGACCCCTCAGAGCTCCCAGGGACTAAATGACCAACAAAAGCCATGGGTTGGTCCATGTCTTCTTTTATATACATAGCAGAGGACTGCCTTGTCTGCCCTTGGTGAAAGGGATGCTTTTGGTCCTGTGGAGGCTTGATATCCCAGAGAATGGAGATGCTCAATGGGTGAAGTAGTAGTGGGTGGGTGGGTGGGTGGGTAAGGGAGTACCTTCTTAGAGGCATAGTGGAGGGAGAATAGGGTAGGGTGCTTGTGAAGGGGGGACCAGGAAGGTGAAAATACTTGAAATGTAAATAAATAAAATAATTAATATAAAAACTCATAACAGTATTTTCTCATATTCCATCTTAGTATAACTTTTTCCATTATAGTTGCATTTCCATATGATTTTGTTCACTAATTTCCAACAAAATATCTGTTGATATATTGGCTATCATTGTTTAAACTTATATACTTTTATTATAAAGGTAATTTTGACATCTTTTAGAAAATATTTCTTTTTCTTATCTTCTATAATATTTATTCAATATACTTTTGGTTCTTTGATAAATGGTAAATTTACTACAGTTGGATGCCATTTCGAGAAATAAAGTTTATTTGTAAATCAATCATTCATCTTGATCAATAGTATTGTTAGTTGATACAAGGTTGTATCTGATTATTTATGTAAATAGTCATGTTTTCTTATTGTCTTCTAATTATAAAATGAAGTATAAAAATCCAATCTTTACACTGGCAAAAGTCTCTAATAGGCAGTAAGACCGAATAGCAAATAATGTGGCTGCTATTGCTTCCTGTTAAGGAACATCAGGTAGGATTTACTATTTTATCATGAAGCTGCTTGGCATATGTCAACAGCCATTCTTGATTATTCGAAGATTTCTACTTATGTCCACTACAAGCTAAAAGTTTTTCTCATGAGAAAGTGCCAAATTGCCTCAAAAAAATTTTGTTGCTGTTGTTGTTTTGTGTTTTTAAGTCTGTAATGTGTCAGCTTTGCTAATACAATAAATTATATTGATAAATTTAAACATTAAACCAATCTTGTATTTCTAGGATACATCCCACACAGTCATTATCTATTCCCCATTTCAGAAAAAAAATCTTGTTCTTCTCTGTCTATATTCATGAAGCATATTAAACTATAATTTCTTTTTCTGGCACGTGTCTTAGCTTTGGAAAATAAACTGTTTTCTCCTTTAAATTGGTTGTGAAGGTCTTACAGAATTGGTTTCATTTCTTCCAAAAGTATATGAAAATAATCACTCAGTAAATGTAAATAAAATTAAATTTTTCTTTCATAATTTTCTACATTTCACATTAGTTATTAGAAACTATTAGCAAAGAGTTATTCATAATAATCTACCATTGTTCCTCTCCCTTCTGTTGTAGTCTTCCTATTTTCTATCCTGGCACATGTTATAATTTGTTGGCATCTCTCTCCCTTTTCCTTTTTCTAATTAATTTAATTGCTTTCATGACCAACATAGCTTCCTTTTACATATTTTATATTGTGTTCTTTCTCTGTTCATATTTGCTTCTCTCTTATCTTTTGACAAAATGAGTTTCCTCAGGCAATAGATTGAATGTCTTTTAAGCAAACATGGCAAGCCTTGCACTTTCACTTCTGCATTGGGACTAAATTCAATGTGATCACCTATAATTAGGTTGAGGTTTGTGTGTCATCTTGATTCTTTTCTGTTCCACTGTCCTTTGCTCTCCTTTTGTTCCCTTTCTGCTCTACCGAAGGCTAACTTTGTAGTCTTTGTCTGGCTCATCTTCTTTACATTCTTGCTTGCTACAAATTTATATATTGTCTCAGCAGCTATTAGGTTTCACAGTAGTGGTCATAAGTAATTAATTTATCATATTCTACATTCAAAGAATGTTATGCTACTTTTATTTGGTTTAAGAGAATACAAATTATTTCTATTTACAACTGTATCATTAACAATCATTCTGTTGTCATATCAGTTTTATATATACTATACACTCCACAGAACATTGCTAAAAAGGCTTTTGAATGGTCAATATTATTTTAGGGCAATTTACACAGTAATAGAATATTTGGTATATTCACTCTTTTTCTCACATTTTCTACCTCTCATCCATTATTGGAGATACATATTGCCTTCTAAAGCCACTGTACTCACTATATTTATACACATGCTAATTCATTCCACATTCCAAACATAATACTAACTTGCTTTGTGTCAGATATTTGAACACTATGTGTTAATCCTTTTGAGTCATGCTTTGTTTGATGAAAGTGAAGAAACTCCCAATAGAGATAATTATTCATCAACATCAAGACAAGACATTTTTTGTTTACTCTTCCCAAGAAAAAGTAAATGATGATTTTATTCCATTGGGTAAATGGACAGAACTCTCAGCCCTGGACAAAGGCTACATGCTATTACATGTCACCATTCTGTGAATTCATCTCCACAAATTTATTCACATATACGCATCAATCAAAACACAGATTGATGGCTAATTCTGTTTCTCTGTGTGCAAACTTCTCTCTAAAACTTTCTCCTGGAAATTCAAGTCAGTTTGCTTCCTTTAGACATTCTCTGAGGTCCCCAGTCCCAGGTACCTGCCTGGTCCCTTGACTCTCTCTGCACTGAACCAATGCTCTGGAGCTCTCTAAGGGACAAGGAAAATTAACAAGAGACTTACAATCTGTGTATCCTTCAGCCTCTCAGAAACCAAGGTCTTTTACTGCCTTGCCACTGACTGAAAATTATTATTCTATATTTGTCTATTAATTTTGTTTTAATTGAGAAGGAATATTAGATTCATATTATTTCATACAAGGCAAAAACTGAAAGTCATGTCACTGGTCCATTTTTTTTTCTGTAGAGATAGTCAAAAATGACAATTTTACATATAGCTCTTCTGCAGGGTTTTTTTTTTTCTTTATTGTGGTACAGGTAACAGGAGCCAGAGCAATCACTCCACCAGTAATTTACATCCACAGCCAAATATATATTAAATTCTCTATAACAGAACATGATTGTCATATCTAAAATACTGTAATGACTGGCACCCTGAGTGAAAGCTGATTTCACACTGCCTTAATTTCTTTTTTATTACTATGATGAACAACATGAACAGAAGCAACTGGGGCTTCTTTTTATCTTCCATTTCCTGATCATAACCAATCATTAATGGAAGTAGGGGCAAGAACTTAAGGCAGGAAGCTGGAAGCAGGAATTGAATCACATACTTTGTAGGGCTACTGCTTACGTTCTTGCTCCCCAGAGATTTCTTATCCTGCTATTTTTTTAATATCACACAAGAACACCTGTCTAGGAGTAACACTGCCCACAGTGGGCTAGATCTTACATCAATCATTAACCAAGAAAACACTCCAATGCTTTATCTATGGGCCAATTTTAGTGGAGGTATTTTCTTAATTGTGGCTACTTTTGTCAAGTTGGGAAAAAGAAACACAGATCTGTACATACCATACTTTGAGCTCCTTAGTGGTCCTGGCTAAATGCATATCTAAAACAACAACTTAGAATCTTTAGAGTGGTTTGAGACATTCATTTTTCATCACCAATTATCCCATATGATTCTGCAGAAAACTTTTCTCACACTGAGCACTTGAAAGCAGAGTGTTCCAGGCACATTGCCAGTACCTGCTTTTAGAGCATATTACCTGCCTCATCTGACCCTGTGCATAACTGTGCCATTACTTCCCAATACTCTTGACTGAACTATATTTTATATGTGATGTCTCCAGAATTGCTTCATCCATTTAAAACAATTGTTTCATCCAAACATTTTGATTTAAAAAACAATTTTAAGTTTATATATTTTATTGAAACACTTTTCTTTATGTAGGTCTTCTTATACATAAGAAGTGTTATTTTTATTTAAATTGGTGACTCATAGCATCAAAATATTCACAAGATGATTTGGCTAATTATGTCTTTTAAGTAATTTGATAAAACAAACTGATTTCTTCATTTTAATATTTTTCAATTGTGTAAGTCAATGTTTTTATATACACATATACTATAAACCATGGATTCAATTTGAAATATTTGGGATAAAGAATTGAAATTATAAAAGGAAACAAAGTCCAACTCTAGTGCTATATTTTTGCTCAGCGTATCTAAAATATTATCTGAAAAATACTCAATACAAAAAAACAAAGCAATGGTATACTTCCTGTTTCTTACACTAAGATATCAAAGTGTAATGTATTTTTAAATATATTTTATGGAACTGTTGGTACTGGACTTCGAACCATGATTATGCAAAATATGCACAAATCTGACCATTGATTTATATTTTATATTTTAACACATTTCAATCACACTGAATACTTTTCATTAGCTCATTTGTCATATAAAGCTATCACCTACACTATAGGATGGAGACTGTCTAGACAATAAATTGGTGGAACATTTAGAAATCATATGACCCTGCCCCAAAGTTATTTCTGATTGGTAAATAAAGATGCCAACAGTCAACAGCTGGGCAGAAGACACAGAGTTGGAATTTAAGTTCCCCAGACATGGAGTTAGAGCAGAACTGAACTGAGAAGAAATGGAGGCTGAAGGAGAAGCCATCATGGGTTAGGTGAACCTTAAGAAACATGATCCTGAGGGCTAGCAAATTATAGTTAACAACATCCCAGGTAAAACATAGTAAGTAGTAAGTAATGAGTTGGGGTTATCTATAGGAAAGTAGATTCTTATATTTTATATGTTAGATATCTGCCCAGCATTTGTGCTGGTTACAGATTATTGTTAATATGTGGTTTGTGTGTGTGTTTTATCCAAACTAAATGATCAAGGTAGGATAGAAACCACAGGTTTGAATTAAAAGTTTCTACAACATTCTCTAACTCAAATTCCTCACATGTCCTACAGAACAAACCACGTCATATTCATGATGATCTCTTCATATTCATATCAGGAGAGAGAGAGAGAGAGAGAGAGAGAGAGAGAGAGAGAGAGAGAGACAGAGACAGAGACAGAGACAGAGACACAGAGACACAGAAAGAGAGAGAGACAGAAAGAGAGAGAAACAGAGAGAGAGGAGACAGAAAGAGACAGAGAGAGACAGAGAGAGGAGACAGAAAGGGAGAGAGACAGACAGACACAGACACAGAGAGACAGAGAGAAGACAGTGAGAGAGAGAGAGAGAGAGAGAGAGAGAGAGAGAGAGAGAGCAAAAAGTGAAATTAGTCTCATTTTCATATGTTTGATGATGACCACTTAGGATAGAGGTCTTCCCTTCCCCAAAATTTTAAAAACAAATAATAATCAGCTCCATGATCAACTCTTCATCTCATCAAATAACCTCCTTTTCCAGGAGCACAAGAATATTAGAGATAATCACTATCGATAAATGTAAACAATCTGTGGCCCTGGGGTATCTTACCACAAATGAGGCATCTATACCAAAACCCTACATACACCTGAGGCTCAAGGAACAATAAGGAACAGGAAAGGTTGTAAAGAACTTGAGGTCTAGGAAACCTGCTGCATGACAATGTCTTTTCGACAGGACAAGGATGATGCTCCCACCAACTTTCATCTCAAGACCTGAGAAGACCTTACCAATAGACATGCCAACATGGATGGAAGTAAAACTCACAAGACCCTGCCTTATTTAAACAGTGTCTCTTAGGGAGACTGGAGATAATTGCTTGGCTAGACTGGTGTTCAGCAAGTCCCTTAGTTCTCTCTCTCTCTCTCTCTCTCTCTCTCTCTCTCTCTCTCTCTCTCTTCCTCTCTTCCTTTCTCCCATCACAACTTTCCAACCCTTTCTCTGTTCTAACTAACACTAGTGATACCAACCTGCACACCACTACCATTAGGACAGAACTGTGAGTGCTGAGAACCTAAGCCCGGCTTCTTACATGGCAAGCATGTTTCCCTCTGTTGTTCTTCCTAGTGGCTGACTTACCAATTTTGATGATTAACACAGTTATACCTTTACTCTTTAAAAACAAAACAAAACAAAACAAAACAAAAAAACTGATTTCTAATGCTTCAAAATAACCTTTGAAAATAAAGTGAAATAGATAAATGTAGATATGCAATGATATGCAAATTGGAATATATTATATAAATCCTAGAAAAATATGAAGGTTTTTGTTAACGAACGATATCCTTAAAACTTTTTCTGCACTGGACCAACATAAGCATCTTCCTTCATGTCTAGGACCACACTTGTCCTAAATAGTTTACCTTAAACAATTGTAATTCTTCATCTCTTTTCTGCTCTTGGAACTATAAACCTTGCTACTTTTCTTTCAGCTAAGGAACACATTTCTCAAAAGCCTGGTAGTAACATTTTTGAAGTTTAGTTTTCATGGTAGAAAATGCCCAGCTACCATCATGAGTCTTTTTTTTTTTTCACTGATGGCAGCAGTGGGCACAATTCTGGGGTTTTATGAGTACCACAGAGACTCTACTGCTGCTCTGAGAAAAGACAATGGACAAACATAGACAGTCCTTCAGACCACACCACATTACACCCCTTTTACCATTTTCGGTATCCCCATTTCACTTGGGAGTTGTAATCAGATTTGTTCTGCTCTCTTCTGTTGTGATACTCACTTACTTCTGTTGTGAACTCACTTACTTTTAGAGTTTTTTTCTTTGGCAACAAATAAATTAATTTTTCCTCCAATCTAAATAAATATAGATTTTTAATAATGAAGCCTTGTCATCCAATACAATCCTTCAGGTGGTAAGCATCACACAGTAAAATCTCTGTGAGGATAACATCTGACATTGTAGGATTGTTTTCTCTATTTTCTTATGTCTTTAGAAGAGGTAATGATACCATTACAGGAACTCCTAAGTTAAAGTAATGAGATTACTTAAGATTGCCCCTTTATCTGCCATCAACCTTTGGTTTCATGTTTTGTTCTGTTTTGTTTTGTTTGGTTTGGTTTGGTTTGGTTTGGTTTGGTTTGGTTTGGAAATTATTTTTATTAAAAATTTGTATGTTTCTCTTTATTTTGATAGTTTCATATGTATATCATTGAAATTATATCCACTCCCTCAGATTCTCTGATCTCTTGTTATTTTCACTTTGAACTCTTCTTTTTTATCTTATCACCTAACAAATACATAATTGTAAAAAGTGACATCTGTTCTCTTAGCAGCTATTAATAATCGTTAACCCCTCAAAATGAGATAGAGCCTCTCTATTTCTTACAGAGTTCTTATTGATTATCCACACTAACCAAATGCATCCATGATTTCTTTCTCAGTTAATCCATATCAGTTTTATGTCCGTAATATAAAATATAGCATTTTTGTAAGTCTAATGTGGAGTTTCACACTCGCAACAGGAAATGAATTAGAAAATATATCCAGAGGCTAAAAGGGATGTGCAATTTCCCTCTACCTATAAAGCAGCTGCTGGCAGCCCGTGCTGACTTGCAAATCATTAGTAAATGCTTCAGTACTTCTTTTTATTTGTTGACATTGTGCAAAGTCAGCTCTTGAACTGCCTGTGACTGTTAACAGTCACGACTTGCTCTTCAAAAATTTCATTGTAGAAAATGATTATTAGAAGTGTAAGCTATGCATTGTTTGGCTGTACCTTTACAGATTTATGCTCCCTTAGAAACAAACAACAAAAATGTTTCTTTGTATAGCATATGTACTAATATTTAATATTCATTTAAAGACTCAAAAATAGCCCACGATGACAAAGCATAATCTTTTTCATCAAACTACACCTGGAAGAAGGACGAGCTAATATAATCGGCATCTGCCAGGAGCTAATACAATGACAAATTACTGTAAAGCTTATAATTATCCACAATCCTTCTTCAGCTCTAAAAGTACAGGACACTATCTAGACCAATTGCGTACATAGTTACTGTAGGAAGTACACAGCCTTAGACTTTTCTGAAGCTCCAGATTATACTTAGATGTTAGTATTTATGTATATAAAAAGATGGATGATAGATAGATGAGAGATATATAGATAGATGATAGATTGGTAGATGATA
Organism: Rhabdomys pumilio; assembly: GCA_030674055.1. Taxonomy (NCBI): domain Eukaryota; kingdom Metazoa; phylum Chordata; class Mammalia; order Rodentia; family Muridae; genus Rhabdomys; species Rhabdomys pumilio. The sequence continues at coordinate 28,683,724 of JANHMN010000015.1, forward strand.
GATACATAGATAGATAGATGAAAGACATAGATGACAGATGTAGACATAGATAAGATGTAAACCATAGTAGGAACCAATATACTAAGTTTTGTACTGATTATGTTCATGAATGATTCCCTGAGATTTCTCACCATCACACTGTGAGGTACAATTGTACTCTAAAGTATGAGTAAGAATCTATACATACTACATTGAAAAAGCACTGGAAAAGAAAATAACGTTTTGAAACTCAGTTCAATTTTAAAAAAATGGGGAATGAGGACAAGATTGAATGAAAATGAAAAAGAGCTGCTTTGTGTTGATGTTCTAGTTGGCACATTGCTTGGATTAAACAACTGTTCTTTGAAATTCTCAGACATATAAAGTGGAAAAGGGGACTTCATGATATCTTTTCATTGTACTGCTAAACTTTAGGTCCCCCAAAAGACAATATTGAGAATAGCTGCTCCATCCCAAGATCGAGTGTTTGCCAATGCTTAGCAAAGGATATTGAAAGGTCTCTTTCTTGTTTTAACAAAAATAGAAGGAAAACAGCTGGAAAAACAACCCAAAAGATGCATAACAAAGTCTTCATTTCTCATCCTGAAAGGAAGAGGAGACCTGACCATCTCACCCTTGCTTGAAAATTAAGGCCTTCAATACATAGCATGGAAGTTTCAGCTTGTGTTGCAAGGTACCAGATGTTGTGTTAAAAGCCCATCATATACTACAAAAATATAATAAAAATAAGAAAAAGCAAATAGAGCAAGAGTGAGAGTGAAAGCGAGAAATATTTTCCATTTCTTTCATTCTATTCTGTATCTAAGACAAGGCTGATTGTGTGGTTTAGAGATAATACACTGGACACATCCTACCTCCATGAGTAAGAAATACTGAAATTTTGTTAGAATTTTGTACATGAATCAATCTCTTTCCTCTACTTCATCCTCTATGTTAATTTAAAACCACGTTTTCATTTTTTAAATGATTAATAAAATTAATGTGCAGACTTTTGCATGTTCATCTCCCCCCCCTTGCTTGATATCACTGTCTAATTGGCCCCACCTTCCTTATATATCTGCCTGGAGACATACTGTATGTATCTATACACTATGTTAACCTGTTACAAATAATTTAAATACATTCATCTCTATGTCCTTTTCAAGAAATCTACCTCTAGGTATGAGATTTTCAATGCCAAAATAAAAGTCAAAACATTTTAATTAAGGAAGTGTCACTCTAGCTAGCAAGGTCATACTTACACCATCTCAGAATAGTATAAAAGAAATACATACTGTAAAATTATGACCATACTGGAGCTTATAGCACCCACTCCAGTGTTACTCTTGAGCTAAGTGTTAATCTTATTTTAAATCTTATTTTAAATTCATAAATTATACAACATCTTCATTGATTCCATTTGGAATGTTAAGCACCAAAAAAGCTTAGAAAGGCCAAATTTATCACTTAGCCCACCATCTGCAGAAGTTTAAATTTCCTTGAAAATGTGGGTGAAGTATATTATTATATGTAAAATTAAGGTGGCTCAAGATTACTTCTGATTATCACTTTCTTCATGAGAAATATATTTCAAATACATTAAGGCATTTGGGGAATTGTGTGCTGACCAACACCAATATTTATAGCCACAGGGAAAACTAGTGATATGTGCCACTCTTGTAACCATTTTCACAAAGGTTTACTAAACACACACACACACACACACACACACAAGATTTTCTGACAGTCTTGGGTCTTGGGTGTGAAAACATGTAAGAGTGTTCTGATTCATAAAACACTGAGGGCAGCAAGTGTGTCTTTTTCACACCCTACTACATATTTCTTTAATAGTAGCACTGTGTACTTTGGAAGGCATTGAATCTTCTTGTAAATGGGGCAGTTAGAAGTTATGGGACTAAACCACCAAACAGAGTACACATGAAAGGGCCCATGGCTCCAGCCACATATGTAGCAGAGAATTGCCTTATCTGGCATTAATGAGAGTAGAGCTCTGGTCCTATAAAGGCTAGATGATGCAGGGAAGGGGGATGCTAGAGTAGTGAGGTGAGAGTGGGTGGGTGGGTATGAGAGCACCCTTACAAAAGCAAGGGCAAGGAGACATGGGATAGGGGGTTTTCAGAGGAGAAAGTATAACATTTGAAATGTAAATAAATAAAATAACCAATAAAAAGAAGAACGTTATCAAACTGAATGAGTAATTATAAAGTTACTCATCTGACTACCTTGCATCTAACACTAAAGATGTATTTAATATTAATACTTATTTTATTCTTGATTCTATGCAGCAGTTCTTATTTTTTGTATCTGAAACATTGCTTCATTTTTATCAATATCTTCTTAATATCTCTTGCATTTTTATAGTAAGAGTTTACTCTGTGTAGAGTACAGTAGAAGATATTCTGTATGTTGCTTCATTTAAGCCTAATGATATGATTATTTACATATTATACAGAAGAGAATAAAGACAGAGACAAAAAACAAACAAACAAATAAACAAACAAACAAAAAACACAGAAAGTTTGCCTGAGGCTTTACAGTATAGCCAGCATACTGTGCTACAGTGCATAGCTTTGAACCAAGGTCAATTTGACACTTGAACATTCTCCACCACATTTTTAAATTAAAAATACCTCTACTTTCATATACATATAATATAATATACATATAATATTATATATATATATAATACAATAGTCTAATTGTTGTCCCTTAAAATCAGTAAAATAGATTGTATCTATTTCTGTCTTTGACACTTAATCCTTACTGTCTTTTCTTGTGTCTCCAGGAGGGATTTGCAGATCATTCCAAGGCTGTAGCTTATCTCCTGAGTGTTGAACTAATATTTGTAAGACTCCTCTCTCAGTTATATCCATACAAGCTCCTTTTCACTCATCCCACCATAATCTTTCTACATTCTAAATATTTACATTTGTTTTAATTTACCTTACTATTGAAAATTGTATCTTTTTGTCTTTTCTTAACCCTCACACGAGAACACCAGTATTCTGTATAGGACAAGCTTTTGTAGATGGTATTTATGTTTGCCATTTCTGCCTCCATACAGGTTGTCTGCAGCATGTATTTGGATCTCTATTACCTAAATGTATTTTGAGACAATCTATACTATATTTAATAAAGTAAGATGTTATGGGTACCTACTCCTTCTGTAGTATTGAGGGAAACCCAATACGTCAATCATGTATTTCTTGACGTGAAAGAATCCTAGTTTTTCACAATGACATGTGCACAAAATAATAAAAAGTATTAAAATTCTAACAGTAATAAAATTATACTAGCTAAATTATAATTAAGAGTGTAGTAAAGCTATTTCAAAAATAAAATTTTTGAATTATTTTATACACACAAAATATTGTTTCATTTAAAATAAACGTACTAATTCAGCAAAGAACCTGGATATAAGATCAACAAGAAAAACAAATAACTTACTCAAATACTTTAAGTGAACACTTTGAGAAAGAAATATCATTTAGAATTGAACTAAAAATGGATAACTTAGATGGAATAAATCTATGAAAAATTTAAAACAGTACCAGAATAGAAAGAGAAACAAAAAGAGGGCATAATTTCGTCTGCTTCTGGGTCCCCATAATTAATATGTGTGAAATGGCTACATTAAAAAAGAGATCCACAGATTCAGTATAATTGTTAGCAAATTGCACTTATGTGCATTAAAAATTAGAAATAAAAACTCATAAAACTCATATATAAATGCCTAAGGCCTCAGATAGCCAACCCAATCCTGAGCTCGACATCAAGGCTGGAGGCACCATACAAACTCATGATATGCTAGAATATTAGTGATATAACATCCTGGAACTGGCATAATACTCGCTTATGTACCAAAGATATCAAAACAGAATTAAATTTATATAGCTACAGGCCTGTGATCTATAAGTTTAGTGTCAAACCATACAAAGGACAAAGGCTGTCTCTTCAGCAGTGCTAGAGAAACGGAACAGTAACATATAGAAGAATGAAACTAACGGGTGGATCAAAGATTCTAATATAAATCTTGAAATTCAATAAATGATTTTTTTCCTTATAGGGAAAGAAAAAATGGGGAAACATTTTCAGAAACAGAACTTAAGTATGTAGTCTCTGAAAAGAACTCCAGTAGCTGAGAAAATAATGCTGGGTGGATAAAGAAGACTGAATGATATTTTAAAAATTCAGTTTAGCACAGAAAGAATGGGAACAGGCAACTTTGGGAGGTAGGAGTTAGGGGGACCCTCTAGAATGTACCAGAGACCTGGGAGGTGAGAGACTCTCAGGTCTCAAAATGAGGGACATTAAATGAAATGTCTTATAATGGGGAGAGGGAATTATAGAGTCCACCTCCAGTAGAAAGACAGGGCATCAAGTGGAGGGATGGGATTGCCATTCAACAGTCAAAACTCTAACCCAGATTTGTCACTGTCTGAAAGAAGATAAGGGATAGAAACGGAGAAGAGACTGGTGGAGAGGAGGTCCAGTGACAAGCCCAAAGTGGGATTCAGCTCAAGGGGAGGCCCCAAGAACTAATACTATTACTGATGCTATGATGTGGTTATGAAAGGCCCAAGAAGCAGCTGAAAGAGTAAGATGCAGGTATTTTTACACCTAACCAATGGACAGAAGCTGCTGACCTCTGTTGTTGAATTAGGGGAAATTCTGGAAGATGTTGAGGAGGAGGGTGACCCTATAGGAAGATCAGCAGTTTCAAATAACCTGAAACCCTGCAAAAGAAAAGTGTGAACAGAGGGAATAGGATGTGAACAGGGTACAGGATGGCTAATAATTTTGCTATCTATGTACCTGGCACAAGATTATTATTTAAAATGAATTAAATATTAAAAATCTTAATGACAAATACTCAAGCAACCAAGCCAAATCAGTAAATGTGTCAATGAAACGAGCATACAGTTTCACAAAAAAAAATAAAGCATAAATATGGCCACTAAATGTACAATTTTTTCTCATTCTTATTCAACATGGAAATACAAATTCTACCTACAATGTGATCTCACTAAGAAATAGTGTCATTAGAAATTAACTAAAAAAAAAAATTTTTAAGGATGTAAAAAGGGTAAAATTTGAACACTGCTTGTCAAAATGAAAATCAGTATGTAAGTTCTTCAATAAAAGCAAAACAGACTTACAGTAATACCCAGCTATGCTACTTCTGTATACATACCCATGGGACACTGAGTCCACACACCACAGAGATATGTGAGTGGGCATTCTTATTGTGGCACTATTCACAGTAGCCAAAATGGTGAACCCGCCTTGGCTTCCACTCACAGATAGCTAGACAAAGAAAAAATAGGCATATCCAAGCATGCTTCCTCTGCATAAACAAAACTGAACAAAAATTACAACATTTACTAGGAAGTAAACGCAACTCTATGTCATAATACAAAGTGGAACACGCCAGAATCAGAAAGACAACACTCCACAGTCTCTCTCAATTGTGGGTCCCAATATGTACCTAGATAATAAAGGCATGCACACATTTATGATGTGAAATGAGAAAAAACAAGGCATAGGAAGGATACTATTAGGAGTGGAAAATAAATGGAAGTGAAGAAAGGGCAAGGGGAAATGGGTTGAATGGTCAAAGACCATGCTATAATTAAAGACATTGTTTTTATTTAATCTATTACCTCAAACAGTGAATACATGCTTACGACAAAAGAATATGCAAGACCATAATATATTCATACATCAAAGTTTAGTTCTAATAAATATTATGGACTTGCTCAATTTACTTTCCAGCACATATATATGCAATTATTTTGCATCTATATTTCAAAACTCTAGATTTAGAAACCTTGTAGTCACTAAAAACTAAATGTTCTACAAGAAAATTGGAAGTAATTCAGGATGCTTACATAATACCTTTTGTAGACTTAATGGATATGTCTTTTTATGTCCTTTCTGCTAGAGTTGTTCGGTGTTGCTTTTCAATGTTAGCAGTTACCTCATTATCTTTCTTGAAAAAGAAAAGCACTTAAGGAAGAGAATGAAGCCAACCTTGGGCATTGCATTCATTGTAGATGTAGTCTTAGGGTCCTTCACCCTTCTGGAATAACTATTAATACTAGTACCTAAAATTCAAAACCATCCAATTTATATTCTTCAATGAAAAGCTCTCAATTTATGTACTTCTAAATAGTTTATTCAGATCATTAGTTTGTGAATAAGTAAGAGTTTGCAGCAAGTGATAAAAAAAAAGTCTTAAAATAAATCAAGTGATTAGAAAGGTACATTGCAAGATTTTTGGAAGAATAAGTTTTGTATGTCTAGTCTCTAATTTGTTTCCTGTATTAATTTTGTTCAAATTTTAATAGAGTTAGAAAATAATTTTGAAGAATGGATAAAGAAAATGTGGTTCATTTACACAATGAAATACTTCTTGGCTATCAATGGCATCATGAAAATTGCAGGCAAATGGATGGAACTACAAAACGTCATCCTGAGTGAGGCAACCCAGACCCAAAAGGACATGTATGGTATGTACTCACCTATAAAGTACAGGATAGCCATGCTACAATCCACCGGCCCTAAGAAGCCTATAGCAGGGAGTATCCAAGAAAAGATGATTTACACTTTCTCAGAAATGGAAATAAAATAGATATCAGAGGTAATTTAAGGGAGGGAACTTGGTGGCAGAGGGGACAGGAGGGGAAGAGTGCAGGGGGATCAAGTGTAGTGAGAGCAGGGGAGGGAGAATGGGAATTGGTGGTGGACAGTTGGGGAACATCTCTAGGACACGCCAGTGACCTGGGCCAGGGGGGTGCCCCAGGGTTTATGGGGGTGACTCTAGATGAGACTTTTAGCAGTTGTGTATATGGTACCTGACTAGCCACCTCCTGCAGCCAAGCAGGACTCACAGTGCAGGGATAAGGACAGCAACCCACAACTGTCTTATGAGATGTTCAACCCAGTAGCCAGTGAAAACAGACGCAGATCATAGATTTGACATTTACATTGGGCTTCAGGAGCCTTGTGGATGAATTGGGGAGGATTGAAGGACTCAAAGAGCATAGAAACCCCACAGAAAGATCAACAGAATTAACTAACCTGGACCCCTGTGTGCTCCCAGAGATTGAACCAAAAACCAGGTGTCAGGGTGAGGTAATGCCCAGGGGTTTCCACACTTCTCAGAGAAGAATGGAAGGTAGAATGCGTGAGAACAATGTGTGTGGGAAAATGGGAGGATGAGGGGTGGAAATTGGAGTGTAAAGCGAATAAATAAATAAAGGAAAGAAAAAAACAAGTCCTCTGATCCTGTCCAATAACATCCCCCTAGCCATGAAGTATACATACCATCACTCCAGTGCAAATGCCTATTTTTCTCAGCCCCGAATTAAATTGGTTTCATAAGGTTTTGCAAGCTGTATTGTCATCTGCATGTGAATCGCAACCCTATTTTTATCTTCCACCTGCATTAAAATGCTGCTTAAATGAAAGGAGTAAAATTCAGGTTTCTTTTAGAAGCACTCCTGTGACTCACTGAGTGGAGAATGACCCAGTAAAATCTAGGTGTGTCATAAAGCTAAGTTAATTCTTCAGGATTTCTCCATACAAGAGCCAGAAGAATCAAAGCACATTGTTTTTCCTTTAACAGTCATCAGCACTGAATTTCCTTAACTATTTAAATCTACATTAAAGTTTAGATTAGAATATTTCTTTATGTATGTTTTCATATGAAGAAGAAACATAGTGACTTACAATTCATATAATTAAAAACCTTCTAGCTCCAATTTGTCATGGGTATTAATTACAGAGGGTCATGTACAGTTCGTAGATACACAAACATAAAAGATATAAAGGAATGACAATAAATCATGTATATAAATTACAGTAAATAAGGTTCACCAGTTCTTTCCAATATATTTTTTTTCTATTTGGATATGTAATGGCTAAAGAAAGTTTAACTTATAAATGATATACTTTCTCAAACAGAGGATAATAAGGAGGAAAACGAGGGACACAGTGGAGAGAGTAGAAAATAAACATTTAAAGGGAAGTGACTTGATGTGAAAATAAAAAGAACGATGAATGAGTTAATTTTTGCTTAAAAATGGCTTGCCCTTTATTGTCTCAAAGGAATGGGTGCAAAACAGCCAATAATCAATAAAAAGCCAAGTGCATGACTTTAACTGCATACCAACCTAGGCTTAAACTTGTATTATAATTTGTAGAATGTGTAATTTTAAGGAAATTACTTGATTTCTTTGAAGCTTAAATGCTTCTCCTATAGAATTTGGAATATTAATGATTTTCTTAGAAGACTAAAAAAAGAGTATGGTGTGATAATATTTGTGAAATCTTCAATATAAGGCTCTAAAGGTTAATTGCTAATTTCTTCTTCCTTTCCTTAAGATGGTAGTATAATAAGATTCTCTGAACATCCTGTGGAGTCATCTCTAAGTTTCCCTGTGCACAGTACCATTAGGCACAAGCCATAGGGTGTCTGGAAATACTTGCCATCTTCAAACTGCATTGTCTTCACCTCTTGAAGATCCCCCATCATTTGAAACCACTGTGACTGTTAAGAACATAACCCATGTTAAACTATGTGGAGTCATGAGGGCATCTATTGCTAAAGTAAGTGCTCATAATTTAAGCTCTTTCATTCCTATAAGGAAATTAAAGCATAAATTGCTACAGAATATTTATTTTTTATTTTCAAATTCATGGAAGAATTGTAAAAGACACTGAAGTTAATAGATACAGAATAAAATTGTTCCTATCTATATAGATTTCCAAACAAAAAGACCTCATGGCTCATTTTTAACTCTTCATTATCTGCTTTCTGTACCTTCTCCATATTCTTTATTCAGCTGATTAAGACCCAAGATCCTGGAGACAAATGGACCAGGGAGAATCTTTCTTGTTTGTTTGTTTGTTTGTTTGTTTGTTTTTTGAGACAGGATTTCTCTCTGTAGCTCTGGCTGTCCTGGAACTCTGTAGAACAGGCTGGCCTCAAACTCAGAAGGTGTGTGCCACCACTGACCGGCTTTTTTTTTTTTTTTGATCAGGGGGAATCTTAGACCCTCAACCAAGTCACTTAATACCTGTGCCTTTATTTCTATAAAACATGAGGTTGAAAATATGCCAAGGAGTTGTTATGAAAATTAAATAAATCAATCCAGGATAATACTTGGAACAAATTAAGTATTATGTAAGTGACAGTTCTTATGTCCTGCACTGGGTGATGTCAGTAATTATAAAATGGCCACAACAGTCCTCTGAGTTAAGTCTACTTATAATTTTGGAGGCACAGAGGTGGAGAACCTTAGTTGCATTTCTAAACCTGGACATGTAGCAAATCACAGCTCTGAGCTTTATCTCTCTATAGCCTTCATATTTCTATATTTTAAAATTCATTCTAAATCCTAAATATATTAGTATGTTGCATTTTTCTTCTGTAGTATCTTTACATAGTTAACCCAATAAAATAAGGTTTTATTGGAAATATATAACAAGCTCTTTTTTAATGCATATTCCTTATATTAATGCTAATTCATTCATAATAGTACTAAAGGTTGTGTGTAGATAGGTTTTTTTTCTTTATAAACTTGGGTACTAAAGATTTGATTTTCAGACTTTGCATGTATTGCAAGATCATAGACATTTATATAGTGTAGCATACTAAGCAGGAATTTGATATGTCCTTGAAAGGGATATTGAGAACCCAGAATGCCTCTCTTCCATGAAACCCAGAACCCATTTTAACAATGATGTGTTACAGTGCACCTACTGACTATATTATAAAAAAATCTCTGAAACCATGAGCCAAAGTTAAGCTTTCCTCTTGTGAAATGGCTTACCTATCTCAGGTACCTGCTAAAACTTGAAAGGTAGCATACCAGCTCTCTAATTTAAGCACCAAATGGAGAAGATTTTGAATATCTGTCCTACTCACAACACTGCTGTCATCAAATTCACTTGAAGACTGTCTCTCTCTTTATTAGAGTAATTGTACCAATAAATATAAAAGTATAGGACTATAAAGGACCCTCGTGGACATTATCGAGCCAGGATTGATTCATTTGTTCTCTCAGACTATGTTGAGAAGGTTCACCTGTAATTCTACCTGCAATGACTTTACTTGTAATGATTTCCGAGTGGTCAATAAAACATAGCTGCAATCCCACTGTAATGCATAAACAGTGAAGATCAATGACGTGATACTGAAATACAACATCATCCATATCCTACAAACTTAAATTTTAGAGTTGTTCATGTGTCATATAATATTTTCATTTACAAATGTTTATCTTCCATTTGTTTGCCAAGGAAAGAAATTTGTGTGGAGGCTGCAGAGTTTCCTCAGTAGTTCTAAATGCTTGCTCTATAATGAAAACCTGAATTTGAACCCCAGAACTCATTGAACAAGAAGAGTTTCCCACTTGCCTGCAATACCAGGTACAAGGCATTAGAATCTTTCTTCTTGCCTTTATATCTACAGAAGTCTCTCTCTCTCTGTCTCTGTCTCTGTCTCTGTCTCTGTCTCTGTCTCTCTCTCTGTCTCTCTCTCTCTCTCTCTCACACACACACACACACACACACACACACACACACACACACACACATATATATATATATATATATATATATATATATATATTTACTTCTATATATTCTTCTTTTCTTCAAAGTGCCAGGTAACCCGAGTTATGTTGTTTTTGCTGTTATGAAGGTCTATATTGTCCTTACATAGACTGTGAGTCATGGGAAGTTTACGGATTTATCTATCTTACCTAGTGATTTGTTTATATTCATTCTTAATTTTGGGGTAATAAATACATTTCAAATGGCATAACATTATAATGTTGGTAATGTATCTTGTGCTGCTCTAGTATAATTTTGCATCGAACTCACATTAAATTACTTTTATTTAGGGAATATATTTCTTTTCACATTTCTAGTTAATACAGTACAGGATGTTGTGTTTTCTATAGCAATATTTATTTTTATTAATGTACAGGAAGTTTGATGTTGGAGTGGCTTGATGTAAATTTCTGTATATGACATATATAAAAATTAGCAATGACAGTGTTGTCTTCTTTTTCAAAATATCAGCATTCTTTGTTGGTGTGTTATCAATTGTATTTTGATTTCTTTAGCTACAACGCTTCATTTACTTGAAAATGAGTAAATATTCAATGGCAAAATATGAAAATGAGATAGTGCTGTAAGAGGTTGGAAAAATGTGTGTATAAATCCATATACACACATATATTTGTCTCTACTCAGTAGATAAGCACTTTATTAAATCTGGAGGAAAACTACATCACTTCAGTTTTGTCTAGTTCCCCTTGGAATGGAAGAATAAAGTACCCAAAATTCTACTGTTTTCTTAAGCTAGAAACAATATCAGCATGCTCTCAGACTCTATTTTATTTATGGGAAAGCACAACTTTATGTTTTCTTTCACAAGAGGAAAAATAAATAAAGACAACATTGCTCTCTTTTGATAAACCAAGATTGTACATGGAGTCAACTTAGCTTAGGCCCCTCTTCACCATGGAACGAAGCAAAGGGTATCAAAATGTATGAGAAAACTGGAGTCTGAAATGTCCAGAGATTTAGATTCTGACCTCAATGCCTTGAATTGCAATTCACAGTAAACAGTAAGCAGTTCAGGATGCAGGATGTGTGCGTAATGTATTCCATTCAGCTCACTGCCAGAAGTGAATTGTTGCATTGTGTGCTAGTCGAAGCATCCAGGAGGGATTCAAGGATGGAATCTGTGGAGGACATCACAGTAGTCCATTTACAGCACCAGAAAAACAACACACACTGTATTACAAGGCCAGGTAGCTAAAACACACTCAAACACTACTAAAAATATAAAGCCTCCTTGTGAGCTCCTAGTTCATTTATAAACAATAAAACTTTAAGTCAAAAAAAGAAATGAAATTCTCTCAATTAAATAAATGCAGGAGAGGGAGAATAAAAAAATCTGAGGTTGGTTTTTGATGAAGTAACCAATTTCCATGATGTTCTGAAATAAACAGAAGGGTAAGAATTGAGTAAGAAACCAACTGCATTAAATATAATACCTTGGACATATTTTTGTGTTTTATACTTTTAACTATAATATGTGAAAAAGTGATATTACATTGGTAAATTCAAAAGGGTATGTATTATTTATGTTTTTACAATAAGTTGTAGAAAATGTGTTCTAATATAAAGGAAAACTATCTCCCAGAAGACAATGTTACAGAGAAGTTATTGAAAAGACACGTATTAGGACTTCATTAATTCATGGGGTATTGTACATGCCTTTGAAATGTTTGGTGATCCTGTTCAAATATTTACCAGTAACTGAGCATCTCAAATTGTTATTGTACAATCTGAATTCCAGTAAATTGTAACTGCAGTATGAAAATATAAATTTTCAAAATAATGATTCTCTGTGTTTATTATAAGTACCATAATATGCAAAGTTTTTACAGGATTATACTGTTCAAAGAGGTTAGTGGGCTGAAATTTAACTAGTAAATTATAGTAACTGAAAGATATTTGAAATTTTTCAGAATTATTGTATCCTTTTATATGTATACATGTGTATCCTATAGGTTTGTTCATGTAATTGCAGATGCAACAGAGACTAGAGGCATTGTATCATCAGTGCTGGAGTTAGAGGAAGCTATGGGATTTTCAGTGCATTCTGAGATGTGGAACGCACATCTTCTAGAACAGAATATGGTTTTAACAGTTGAGCCACATCTCTGGTATAAGATAATAAAATTCTTGATATGATTCTTTCCCAGGCAATAATGAGCTACACAAGTAGCAGATAAACTTTCATGATCTGTTAATTAACTGAAAAATATCATATGAAATCTATTTGAGTGGTGCATTAATTTTTTCATTGTTTTTGTATGTAGATTAGTGGATAAAACATCTGCTCTCAACATTACCATTTTTTTTTAGTTAGATGTTGAAAAAAGAAAAAATATAATGATACATTTATAGGTTTTAATTGATGGATAATCATAACAGCTTTGTAAAAATGAGATTTTAAAATTTAATTATTGCAAATCTCAGTGTCTGAGGGTCAAATTTGAATCTCATTTCACATTAGAACAGTGTACTAAAGAAGAATTAGTAAAAATAACTGTAATTTGGAATGTGTGACTCACAGTGTTTCTATAATACTAAAAGTTCCCCAACTACATGTATGAAGATTATTAAATTGAAAGATTTTTATTTATAACAATATAAATATCTAAAAATTATCTTGTGGTTCTGAAACATTGATGCTTTTACAAATGAGGCTTACGCATAAAAGAGAATCTTCAAAAGAGGAATAAAAATATTCAGTAATCAATATACCACTCATAGAAACAGAACAATAAATCACCTCTGTACCCAATTAAGTTATTGCATGATACATCCTTTATTTTTCCAGAACTAAGGAATAAACTCAAGACCTTGTATTTTTTAGATTGAGATTCACCCACTTATCTAAATTCATGACCCCGGTGATGCATCTTATGTAATTACATAGCTGAATTTATCTGCCAAAAATTGATACTCAGGGAACAATTTGACAATTTTATCACACCTTACTATCATGCACACTGTATTAAACAAATACTAATGCTGTTAAAGTTTTATTTTTGTACAAGATTCATTCCCACTGGTAATGATTTTTTAGTAATATTCTTTCATCTTTCACTTGCATACGCAGGCATTCCTCTTTAGAATATAATTAAACTATTTGAAAAATTCCTTTAGGAATATTTCCTTTGATCATGGATGTCTTCAGTGCAAGAAACTTACCTGTATTATTAATTATGACAATGTAATTAAATCAAAACCATTTACACATTTAATTTGCAATTGTATTGCTTCATAATTAACCCAAATGGAAGATAAGGTAATTAATTTTTCAGGAAACAATTTTACTGCATAAAGTTAAATATCATTTAATATGTGTATTAAATTGCCAGAAGTGTTTTTGAAAAATTAATTTGTTCCTAAACTTTCAGAGCAGCAGAAATTTCATCAATGTACTCTCAATGTCAAGTAATTCACAAATCAAACACAAAGTAAATGTAATTATAATAATCATTAAGAACATATATGTTTCTGCTTATCAATTCTTCTTTGAGCTTTCCATATTAATTTTAATGTATAGGTAGATAAACACAAGACTATTAATAAATCACAAATTTAAAAGTAATACTTAAATTGGTATTTATGACCCGACTCATTCTATAGAAAAACAGGATTTGTGTTATCTCTAGTGCAACTAGTTTACTAGCAAAACAATAAAATCAAGGATTTGTACATGCTAACATAAAAAACTTTCTAGTTTAATAAAACCATCTATTGAAAAAGGAGCAATTTCCCAACAATGTTATTCCCATCTTCAATGAAATAAAATATAATCTACTTTCTATTATAAATATTGTTTGTGCAAAATAGAAGTTTTAACATTTCTTAGAGTCCCTATAGGAGCATATATTTTAATGGATATATTGAAAGCTTTGCTGCTCTTTATATTATAAATTTTATTATTTGCTTATCTGTGGATTAAGATTAGTGCTTTATTTCCTTTTTCTCTAATCAACTCTTAGGTTTTTTGTAGCTAATAAAATTGTTTTTAAAATATTTTAATCAAAGCCCAACAAATGAAAGAAAACATTATAATTGTAATATTTGAGCAGATAATTTTTCAGACTTACTTATTAGAAATGTTTACCTCTGGAAGTAAAATTTAGAGTCAAAAATAGTTAATATTGAAATGTTTGTATAAGAAATATAATAGATAAACAATTGAAATATAGAAAATATTATTTTGAGTATTCTAAATATTTGAAAACTTCCCCCTGTCTATGTGCTTATTGATTCACACTATTCAAGGCAAAAAAGTTTCCATAGAAGAGAAAAAAATATACCAATTGTTTAAGATGGAATTTCAAAAAGATATTTTTGTTACTTCATAGGCTATTAATACTGTTCTGGACATTTGCCAGAGAAGTAGCCAGCCTAATTTCAAATCTTCATTTTTCTTCTCCAAATCTAATCCCTCAGTTTCATACCAAGTTTGGTAGCCAACCCTCTGCTGCGCTGCCCTTTCTTCTCAGCCCCTACCTCCTGAGGCTCACAAATTTCTTCTCAGAAATCCTTTCCTGTATTTATCCTATTATCTAAGAAGCACTCCAGCAGGCATTTCCTGGGAACACACCAGCCACTCCACTAGGGAAACAAGTAGCTGGCAGATCTTCACCTTTCTCTACTCCCTCTGAATCGAATCCCCAAGTCTCATCAACATTATGTAGCAGACCCTCTCCTGTAGTCTCTAACTCCAATGGCTTCCATCTCCAGAGGAACACACAGATCTCTTCCAAACTTCCTGCCAAGTTATTTTGATATCTAAGACTCCAACTCCAGCAGTAGCCATTCCTAAGAACCCCACAGGCAGCCTGCCAGAGAAGCCAGTAGACCAGCAAAGTAGGAAGGCTAGCTTCCAATCATCACTCTCTCTCCTCTCCTCCACATCCCACCCTGAAGACTCACCCTCAGTTCTGTAGCAAAGAATTTCTTATGGCCTCTTCTCATCTCTGCATCCATTAGTTTCCAGGAGACTGAGTAGATCTTGATGAAACATTAGCATTTCCATCCAGCTGTGCAACCTTATCTCCTCCCCTCAATGCCCATCCTCATGCCCACATATGAGCTTCTGATACCAAGAAATCCATTGTACCAGAAAACCCCAGTAGCAACACTAAGAAGGAATCCCTGCCAGGCAACACACAACCATCATACTCTTCTAAGAGTCAGAGAGGGCAAGAGAAACCAGTGAATAAATCATCCATCCTAGAAAGGCAAGACCAGATATCAACACCCAGAACTACAATTTTCCAAAACTCAGATGAATATGCACCATTGTAAAAGCACAATCAATAACATCCAGGGTAATACATTTTCACTAGAGTCCAGCAACCCTACCACAGCAGGCCCTGAGAAATGCAACTGAGCTAACACATATGACAGAGACTTTAAAACAACTTAATGAATATGATAGAAGTTCCCTTTATTAAAAAAAATATAGTTATCTATTTAATGTATGATTACTCTATCTGCCTGTACACCTGCATGCTAGAAGAGGGTACCAGATCACATTACAGATGGTTGTAAACAACCATATTGTTGCTGGAAATTGAATGCAGGACCTCTGGTAAAGCAGCCAGAGCTCTTAACTGTGAAGCCATCTCTCCAGACAGTGATAGAAGTTCTTAAAGGTGAAGTCAATAAATGCATTAAAGAAATCTATGAAAACTTAAATAGTAGAGGAAAAATTAATAAAATAGTTTAAGACCTGAAAGTGGCAATAAAATTGATTAAAAACAAATGTAATGATGGAGATCTGGAAATGAAAAGTATAGGAACTCTAAAAGGAATTTCAGAAACAAATTTTAGTACCAGAATATAAGAGAACGAAGAGAAAATCTCAGGCATTAATGACAAAATGGAAAAAAAAATCTTTGATAATATGTTAAATCTATAAATATCTCCTGGCCAAAAAACATCCAAGAAATCTGAGACAATAGGAAGACAAAAATAAAAGAACAGTAACAATAGAGAAAGGAGAGAAAACACCAGAAAAGGCAGGAAAATATTAACAGTAAGATTATAAACATTAATTTTCATAACCTAAAGAAGAAAATGTCAGTCAAGAGAAAGAAAGCATACATGACATCAAATAGACTGGATTAGAAAAAAATTCCCCCTGTGCACCTAAAAATCACAATAGTAAACTTACAGAAGAGAAAGTAAATAAATAAATAAATAAATAAATAAATAAATAAATAAATAAATAAGAAAAACAGTAACATATCATGGCAACCCTGTTAGAAAAATACATAACCTTTCAATAGATACTCAAAAGTCCAAAAAGGCCTTGGCAGATGTTTATGGACTCTAAGAGGCCACAAACAGATATCAGTCGAGACTACTATACCATGAAAATCATAAAATGTGACATTTCATGATAAAACCAAATTTAAACATTATCTAAGTTCAAATCAAGCCCTAAAGAGTATGGAAGAATCACAGAAAACACATAATCCCTGATCAGCAAATCAAAATACTACTTAATGGAAAATGAGTCAAGACAGAAGAAAAAGGATTAAAGACTACCTAAAATTCAACAAAAATGAATGAATAATATACAAAATATCCAAACATCTGGAACACGATGAAGGTATTTCTAAGAGACAAGTTTACAGCCCTATATAATTATATAAAAAATGAAGATACTTTACTTAACGGCACACTTAAAATCTCTAGAATTAAAGTAAAAAAAAAAAACACAAAATGGAATAGATGTCAAGAAATAATCAAACTTATGGATGAAATAAATAGAACAGAAACAAAAAAATGATACAAAGAATCAATCACCAGGCGGTGGTGGCTCACGCCTTTAATCCCAGCACTTGGGAGGCAGAGGCAGGCGAATTTCTGAGTTCAAGGCCAGCCTGGTCTACAGAGTGAGTTCCAGGACAGCCATGGCTACACACATAAACCCTGTCTCGAAAAACAAAACAAAACAAACAAACAAACAAACAAACAAAGAATCAATGAAACTAAGAGTTGGTTCTTTGAGAAAATTATTAACACAGAAAAATTTCCATTCAAATTAATTAAAAGCTGGAGAAAGAGTATCCAAATAAACAAAATTAGAGTTCAAAATGAAGACATCACATACTGTGGAAATGCAGAGATCCCTATATTTTAAAAACATGTATCAACCAAATTGGAAAATCTTAAAGAAATGGAAATTTTTCTTGATACACACCATTTATAAAAGTTAAATCAAGATCAGATAAGCAATTTAAATAGACTTATAATCACTAGTGAAATAGAAACAGTAATTAAAATTCTAGCAACTGCAGAAGCCTGAGGCTGGATGCTTTTATGACAGAATTCTATCACATTTTCAAAGAAGAGTTAATGACAAGACTCTATAAATTATTCCACAAAATAGAAACAAAAAGATCATTGCCCAATTTGTTTTTTGAAGCCACAATTACCCTAACATACAAATTACATAAAGGCCCAGCAACAAAAGAGAATCACAGACCATTTCGCCTTATGAACATAAATCCATAACTTATCAATAAATTACTTGTAAAACAAATTCAAGAACATATAGAAAAATAATCCATCATGATGGTATTAGCTTCAAAATGGTTAAATATATGTAATTTGATAAATGTAATCTACATAAATAAGCTAACAGACAAAAAAATTATATTCTCATATAATACAGTAAATCTTTTCACAAAATTCATCACTCCTTCATAACTAAACTCCTAAGAATATTAGGATACAAGGGATACCAAGCCTATTATAATCATCATCAACTTAAATAATATGAAGCTGAAAACAATAACACAAAAATCAAGAACAAGAAACATTTGGCCAGTTTTTCAATTTAATATAGTACTCCAAATCTTAGCTAGAAGAGTAAGAGAGATGAAGGAGACACACATGTGAAAGAAAGAAATCAAAATATGTTTCTTTGCAGATGATACAACTGTATAATAATTACCCCTAAAACTTCTATTGGGAAATGTCTACAGCTGATAAACAATTTCAGCAAAGTAGCTATAAAAATATTAACTCACAAAAATCAATAACCTTCATATATACAAATGACAGACTGAAAAAGAAATCAAACATCCTCCTTTCCAATAACCTCAATCAATATAAAATATCTTGACGTAACTCTGACCGACCAAGTAAAAAACATAAAGACACGTATTATAAAAATAAACCTTAAGAGACTAAAACAAGATATCTGATGCTCATGATCAGTAGTCTTAAGACAGTAAAAGTGTCCATCCTACCAAAGGCCATCTACAGAGGTAATAGAAACTCCATCAAAATTCCAACATAATTCTTCACAGACCTTCAAAGGACAATTTTCCAACTTGATATGGAAACAGAGATACAAAACCCAAGATACCTAAAACAACCCTAAGTAATAAAAGATGCAAAACCCAAGATACCTAAAACAACCCTAAATAATAAAAGTATTCCTGTGTATCCATTATGGCTTCAAATTGAGTGTTTTTATGGGATTCCTGAATATGTGAATGAGTGGATCTCCAATTCTTGTGCCTTCTCTTGTGCCTTTTCCCTTCTGTTGGTTTGTTTAGTCCAAAGTTAATATGATAGTTTTTGTTTTATCTTATTGTATTTTATTTTGTTATGTTTTCTTTTTTTTAAAAAAAGCTGAATGGATGAATAATACAATAGTCACTAAAGATTAACATCTGAACTCTCACTTATACCAACTGGAAGAGGAAAACTAGGTGATTGTTCCTGCAATGTCCTGGCAGCTGAGAATGAATAAGGCGTTACTGTAGTATAGATGCTAACAGCTTAGTTGATAGTCCTTTCTATTGATATTTGCTGATGACTAATGTGCTTCTCCTTCTCGGTTCAAATAAAATATGAATCATACAGTCTTGTCATTTGGAAACTAGAGCAATTAGGACAATGTATTGCAAAAAAAGTGGCACCATGTTTAGTGTGGAAAGTCAGAATATATTCTGGAAAATGTTGAGAGTATGATCCACAGGATTAAACCACAGGAATCACCTCTTCCAGCTAAAATTATTCTACAAACGAGTGGAGTGGGGATCATGTTCATTTAAAATATGAAATCTTGTAATTCGTGTCTTCATTCAGCATATAATTTAGAATCTTCATGTAGCTAAAAGTGGGTTGTGTTAAATAATATCTTTAATCTTCATAGATTTACTCAGCATAATCTTAATAATATTTTATAGTCAAATATTTTATACCAGATAATTTTAATTGAGGAATAGAATACAATTGGAAATGCCATTAAAGTTTTTCATGAACTTAAAATACAACCATACCGACACCTCAAAACATCCACAATTTTCTTTTTTTGTACATGTATGAGATTATTACTTTATACTATTTAGTTGCTTTAAACCCATTATGCTTATGATTTTGAGAAAAGAGAGATGATGATTTTATCTTTCCTCAGATGGTTTCTCTCCTCCTTCCTTTTTTTTTTCAATCTACACAGTAACAATTTGCTGCTCAAAATATGATATAAGGGCCAGCAGCACCCAAACAAATGGAAAACTCTCAAGTTTCTGTTCTTCAGCTCCTATCATTCAATAGAACTTTCTGAAGCAGAATAAGAAATCAGTGCTTCTCTAGAAATTGATACATCACCCGTCTTCCCTATACAATATTCTCCCATTTATAGCCAAACATATCTATCTGTTGGGGGAAAAGTAGAGATAAGCTCTCACTCTGGAGCCAAGGTTGACTTAGAACCCACTGTGGAGTTCATGCTAGCCCAAACTGTACGACAGTCCTCTAGGTTTAGTCTTTCGAGCTATGATTACAATCATAAACTTCAAATAGCTCAAAGCCCATCTATTTTTTCTCCCTGCAATATTCAATGAGCTTTTAAAATTCTCTAACAGGTATGCTCACAATCATTGATTTTTATCCATTATTGATCCACCAATTTTCACCCAAAACAAGCTTCTTGTGTGTATCGACTTGGCTCCGAATACAACTCTTCTTTTATTCATTCACCACAAAACACGTATTCATCCTGTACTATGCTCATGAGCCAGATATAAATTCAGAACTGGGATAGAATAGGAAAATAATGGTGAAATATATGACTGAAATATGAAAGAATAATGGAACTTGTATTCTAGTAGTTTAGAGACATATCTTAAACACTTGTAAAAGTAGGCCATTTCAGATGACAATGATGAGTATGAAAGAGATATATGTATGTGTATATATGTATATATATATATATATATACATGTATATATATATATATATATATAATCTTTCTAAAAGGATACATACACACATATATGTATGTATGTATATCTTAAAGCATATATATATATATTCATATACATACATATATATATTCATATTTGGAGAAAAGTGTGCTCAATAATGAAGAATGATCGAAAATTCCCAATATGAGTGAAAATTTAAAGTGCGTTATGCATAAAGAACTTGGAGCAGATGCTGCATAACCTTCTGAAAGTTGGACATGTGCTTGAAAAGTATCAAGTATCCCAGAGGACCTGGGGCATAGTGTGCAGGGAGCAATGGAACTGAATTCACTGGTTAAAGGGAAGGAAAGTGGGGAATGTGGAGATATGATTTATGATTTGGCCTTTAAAAAAAACATGGTGAACTCTTACAAACTATCACAGAGAGGTTTAAGTAAATCATGATATAATCTCACTTGAATTCTGATGCATGGCTATAGGTGTCCTCTTGATTTTTACATTTATAGTGAGCCTGGTCAGAATGGGTCTTTGATGTACAGTAAGAAAAATTGCAATCCTAAGACATAAACTCAATCAATGTGTAGTGAGAAACTAACAGATCTAGTGTATAATTTAGTTTAAAGTTCCCAGCATAGACTTTACCTGCCTTGGGGCTTGGTTATTTCATGTTTAAGTAAATTCATACTTTACTTGAAGGGAAAACAATCCTTGGTCCTTTCATGGCACAGCCTACCGTGTTCTAATATGAATCTTATACTTTCTCAATTATTCTTCAGTCACACAGTCATTTTACATTTGTGTTGCACTTAAAATCCATGAAGAAAGGAGACTGTACACTGTGTGTATGTCTATGTGTGTGTCTGTGTGTGTATGCTTGGTGTGTATGTGTGGGTTTGTTGTGTATCTATGTGTGTGTGTGTGTGTTTGCTGTGTATCTGTGCAATTCACTTTTATATATAGAACAAGCAGAATATTGTATAGCATATCGCTTTTAAGCATTCAATACATACTTCTTAAACAAATGTAGTTGTTTTTGACTCATATAATAGTAAGATGGGGCTCTTTATGTTTTTAGAAAACTTTCCAGCTTCAGTTTTTAAGTAATGTTCTCCTAAATCTTAAAATAATATACTAGAATAATTTTTCCTTGAAATATCACCTATTATTGTTTCCTGAGAAAAAATATAAAATAGAAATATTTATCCACACAAAAGCTCAGGTTTCGGATTAGGAGAGCACTAACAAACTATTTCAAGTCTCAGAACATCTATCTATCTTAGCATGTTTGTAGACAACTGGTACTGCCCTAAAGGTGTGATTACCATGAAACTTCTTGCTATACTCTGATGATAATGGACTTAAAAGCATCAGGCAGAGTCACTAAGTCACAGTAATGTTTCAAAAGTAGAAAAAGGGAGCAGCAGCAGGCTTGAGACCTCTATCAAGTCATACATCACTTCAACATGAAGCTATGAAATGCTCTGTGCCAAGCAGCCACTTGCCTGTATGTTATAATTACTCAAAACACACACTTGCCAATCCCAATTGTCCCTGCATCCTCTTCCCAGTGTCTAGGACTGAGGTCATACCATGTTAGCCTCATTTACACACAAATCAATAGAGAGCCATCAGAACTGCTGTGAGAAATGATGACGCATCTACTGTTCACATTTAATGGAAAGTAGCTAAGGTGCAGTGATATTTTTCTTTTGTAAGGATTTTTATTTCATTAGACTTGATTCCACCTTTAAGTTTCTTATATTTATGGCTAAAGATTTATTTTGTTATTATTACATACTTTACGTTCTTTTTCTTTCCAGCAGTACCTTCTAGTCTTTCCAGCATAACAATAGTGTGGATTGTCTTGCTGTCTGACTATATTTGTGTGTCCTTATATAGACATGTGTAGACATGTGTAAGTGTAGATGTAGAAGATAGAGTACAGCCATAGAGGTTGTTCCTCAGCATTCAATTGATTTTTTTTAAGACAGGCCCTATGCTGGCTTGAAGGTCACCAAGTATACCAAGAAGCTGACCAGTGACCATCAAGCATCTGCGTGTTTTATATTATATGAGCTGAAATCACACATATACAAAAATATGTTGATATTTTTATTTGAACTCTGTATTTGAACTCAGGTCCTCTTGTATGTAAAGTAAGTAATTTATTGATTTGGTCATCTCCCCATAATTCTCTTCAGTCATTTAATAGGAGAATCATGTTTACTTATGTATTTCTTTTAAGTTATTGGGATTTTAATCAGTGATGAAATATTATTCTAATACAGAATCTATAGGAATACATTTATGGATTATGACAGCAAATGACTAAAAGTATTATTTGCTATAAACTTTTACAACGAAATATATATTACAAGATTTGGAGAAATATCTTAGTGATTCAATAAGAACATCTTTTTATACAAGTAGCTGTTTTATAAGTGAGTGAATTACTTAGATTAAAGCAGACATGCATTAGCATGCAGTTCTCTTTATCATGGGGAAATGTATGCAAGGATCATATGATACAGCTGCTATGCTTCAAGGGAAAGTTAATTAGATGTTATTAATATGTGAGGATATTAATCAGGAGCATCAGCTTGCCATGATTTTCTGTGCCAGTAGCTAAGAGGCATCATTATACTTAAGATCTGTGCTTTTGGAAATAGTCCTCATCATGCCTCCACTTTCAACACGTGAGGTAAAGAAATGAAATTCCCCAATTGTGTTCTTCTCTTTTGTCAAAATCACTAAGAAGATTTGGCAAAGGAACAGAACAGCCACTAAATGACTGTACCTGGTTCATACACAATAGAGAATGTAGGTTCTGAAAAACCATCAATACTTAAAGACCAAGGAGCATTAACCTAGAGAGAGAAAAATGAGTGAGTATCTTTGGATAAACATTTTTTCCAGACTCCTCAGCAAAAACTGTAAAAATGGTTCAGAATAAGACAAGCTTGGTTAGCTTAGACCAAATTATTTTTTTTCTTATGGAAATATAAATACATCTTAATGGCAAGTTACTTCTAGACAAACTGCAAGTTTGTGATTATAATCTGTTGGATGAGAAAATATCATTTGATCCAGGTATTTATTCTCAGGTAAGTGATTATCAATGAAGATAACGTGGCACCACTAATTACACAGATTTAGGTTAAGGGTGTGTATTCCCATTTAATTTTTTAAACATTAGTTTCATGGCTCATTAAGGATCATTGTTACTTGAAGTAAAACTGAAGAATTTTACAGGGTACATATTATTATATGAAGGGAATTATTATTATGAATCTTCTTTTTCAAAGATTTACAACTAATTTACAGCAAGGATCTTAATGCAGTCACATATGAAATAAATTTCTATACTCATATTCAGCTCAGATTGATATATAACTAGATTTTTCTTTTTTGCACCACTGTTTTTGCAAAACCATGCAAGCTGGTCGTAAACTTTTATGTTTAAGAAACCCTACCTTCATCTTTAAAAGTTGTTATTACTAAAGACAGGAAATATCATCCAAAACATTTGTTGTTCATGTTTGTTAGTTGGTTGATTTTATTTTAAAATTATAAAAAAAAAATATTCTAAAGGTAAACACCTTCACCATTATTCCTGGTTATTGAGTCTAATGATTCATCATAGAACCAAGAGTTTATTGGAATTGATAATCTAGTTTTTAGTATTAAGAATGTAGCTTAGTGAGGTGGTTCATACCTGTAATTCCAGCACTCAGGAGGCTGAGACAGAAGTCTGTTCATGACTGTGAGACCACATAGTGAGTTCCAGGCTATTCTGAGTTAAGGGTGAGACTCTCTGTCTCAAAATAATATTAATAATGATGTGATTAATTCCATAATCTTCAGTATGTATTTGTACATATGTTAGAATAGTGACATCTAATTTCTTCACAAGCAACTAATCGTGTCCAGGGAATTGAAGGAGGTAGTTAAGGTGGACTATAATCCAACCTGACTGATATTGGATATTTAAAATGAAATTCTTTGGACATTGGCCCAGGATTGGTATAGATGGGACTTAATATAGATCTATTCCCAATTTTTAAGGAAACTGTCAAATTGATTTCCAAAGTGAATGGACAAGTTTGCATTCCCAACAGCAATGGAAGAGTGTTCCCTTCACTCTACATCATCACCACCATGAGCTATCATGTGAGTTTTTGATCTCAGTCATCTTGGCAAATGTAAGACGGAATCTCAGTGTCATTTTGATTTGCATTTCCCTGATAACTAAAGATGCTGAATGTTTCTTTAAGTGTTCCTAAGTTCTTTGGTATAGATTCAATTTTTAAAAATTGAGTTATTGTTTGTTGATACCTAGATTTTTTTTTTTTTTAATTTTCCAGTATTTTAGATATCAGCCTTTTGTCAGAACAGGGTTTGGTGAAAATCTTTTCCCATTCTGTAGGCTTCCATTTGCCTTTTGATTTTGCCCTTTGCCTTACAGGAGCCAATGAGTTATATGGAGTATAAATATGTCATCCCCTATAACTAGGCTAGAATTCCAATGGAGGGACTGGGATGGCAAGTCAGCCATTAAACCTTTGACCTATAATTTATCATGCCTAGAAGGTGTGAAGGAATAAAGATGCAGCAACAATTAAAGACATGGTCAAATCATATCTGGTCCAGCTTGAGACCCATGCCACAAGAAGGAGCCCACCCCTGACACTGTTCATGATATTCTATAACTGCAGGCAGGAGCCTAGCAACCATCATCACAGAGGCTTCCTATAACAATAGATGGAAAGATACAAAGACCCACAGACAAACATTATGTAGAGCTTTTAAATCATGAGTAAGAGGAGCAGTAAAGATTGTTGGAGGTAGAGGGTCATGGGTACCACAAGAAAACCTACAGAATCAACTAACCTTGGCCAATAGAGCTCACAGAGACAGAATTGCAACAAGGAAGCTAGTATGAGATTGTCCAAGGCCCTGTGCACATATGGAACAGATGTACAGTATGGGATTCATGTGGACTCCTAAAATTGGGAGCAGGAGTTGTCAATGACTCTGTTGCCTGCATTTGGAACTCTTTACCCCTCCCTACTGGGCTGCCTATTTTATCTGAATAGAAGATGTTCCGTGTCTAGTTTTACTGGAACTTGATATGCCATTACTGATAGACATGTATGGCATCACTTTTCTGAAGTGAAAGGTAGGAGGATGTGGTGGGGAGTAGTGGATGGGGACGGACTGGAATGAGAGGAGAGAGGAAAAACTGCATTTGGGGTGTAATGTAAATAAATGCATTGATTGTAATCATAAAATAATTACCTATCCGAAGGACTATGATCACACTGAATAGATCATATTAAGAGTTAGCTGAGTTTACAGGTGTGTAATCCAGTAAGAGAGGCCTAGAAGAGCCTAATAAAGAAAACACCTTGGCCCTGTAGCCTTGGATTCCTAGAAAATGATAAATGATTCTTTAATTTTGTATGTATTTCTAGATATTGTTCTGTTACATAAGCTGTACTAATTTCTAGAAATGGACAGTGCCATGAAAAACAGACCATTTTCAAGGTTGGCCCAGTGAAACAGGTGAAAAATAGAAAGAAAAATAATTCTCAGACAAGAGCCCTGGCTATCCTTTAGAAGCTGTACCTCAGCACCAGAACAACTTGGTCCTAAGAATGAATTCAACCGCATTAGGAGACAAAGGAAAGGTGATAGTATTCTATGTTTCAGGACAAAATCAAGTTGAAATAACCCAATGAGATTTGACAAAACAGAGAAGAGTTGCTAAGTTTAGAAGAGTTTGCATTATCACATAACTAAGACATTTTCAAGTGTTCATTAACAAATCAATTGATAAAAACAATGTGGTAGATATAACACACACACAAGGGAGTTTTATCCTGCCATAATGAAACAAAATATATATTGTTTACAAGAAAAATAAAATAAAATGAAATAAACTAAATTTAGAAAGACAAATACCATGTTTTCTTTCCTATTTATCCTATTATATATTATGTTCGTATACATTTACATATGTATGTATGTAGATAGATACATACTATATGTTACATATATGTTATATGTAAAGATATGTTATATAATTTGTACATATTACATATTCAAGCATATAAAAATTTTTATTTTATTACTAGTTACATTTCCCATTTTATAACTATGAAAAGAGAAAGCAGATTAAAGAAAGGAAGTTGAATTTCATCTTAGTTTGGTGGGACAGTCCATTATGTCAGAGAATACACCTATATATGTATAACTAATCATAGTGTCTACAGTCAGGTACCAAAGAAAGGTAAATGTTAGGAGTAAGCTAACTTTCTTCCTTTTCATGCAACCAGAGAATGTCCTCCCTTTCAGTTAAATCTCTTTAGAAAAAGCCTCATAGAGAAACCCAGAGATGTGTTGCCATGGTGATACTAAATCTAGCCAAGTCAATGGTGAACATTAATTATTCTATATACATGAAAGTAGCTATCTGGGAAACAGAAGTAGATGAAGTAAATATGCCCAAAACACATAAAATGCATGGACAAAGTATCTTTACGAAACTGGTCGGTATGTACCACAAGAAAAATTCAGTTTCAATGAATTTGGAAACATAAAATTATAGCTTCTACCTTCCACTTTTGGCCATGGTCAATGCAGGAAATTTACCTTTTTGAAGTGAAGTGTCTCATCCTTGCTAAATTATGTTGATTTTAGTGTGATTCAAACAATTGAATGTAAGCCTGATAATAACTATTCATCAAGCATTTCTAGAATTATACAGTATTATTATTTTCACTTAGAAAAAATGAAAGGAGGACCCAGAAAACTAAATAATTTGTCTGTGGTTGTCTACTTTCTAAGAAGTTAAACTGTTATAGGACCGGGGAATCTAATTTTTGAAAATATCTTTTTAAAAGAAGTCAATAGAGGAAAGAAATTTTGTGGTGTTTAAGGGAAACATATCAAGAAGCAGAGAGCACCCCAAATAAGTTTTATCCATTTAAAAATTGACGCGTCGAGCTTCCTTGTAAGTGGTGCACATATGTGCTAAAAAATTAAATAAATAAATAAATAAAAGGCTCATAGAGTCAGAAAATAAACACAGACACAGAGGAGGCTTCAGCAATGGCTTCGGAATTCAAATATCTTAAATAAACCATTACCAGAATTGAGTCAATACATAATTGCAGAAAATTGATATTTGATATTAAATATAAAGCAGAACTGAAAAATAATCATTTTCATTTTTTACAAAAAAAAACCTTAATTAGAAAGAATGTACAATCCAATTTGCAACATTTGGAGAAGATAAAACATAGTAACTGAACCAATATATAATTTATTTGTACAAGTAGGCTGTCTAATCATATATCTAAGAGAAAAGATTTCTGACTTGGCTCTAAAGATTGATATAACTTTGCCATTCACCTAGAAATAGAAACCCAATAGTTTCACTGATGGAAATAACAGGTTATTGTAAGTTCCATGAAACAAAGTAAAACCTGAAATGAGAAAAAAGCAAGCAGAGAGCACTGTAAAGGAAACCATCCCAAAGACTCACATGCCCCTTTCAGTGCCTTCTGCCCAAATCTTGGGCCAACACTTCTTCCCTTTACATTTTGTCCATTTTAAATGAAACTAGGGCAATCCATGGCAAAACAAGTAGCTGTCTTCTGCACCAGCAAAGAATCTATATTAAAAGGGTAATTATCTTTCAGAAAGAGATGTGTGCCAACCATTTCATTGGTCAAATGGACAACCTTTTGCTTAAACGACTGAGGGCTAGATAGGGCCCTTACAAGAGTACTCTAAACTGTACTTATGCAGAAATTATATTTTGTTGCTCTAATAAATCTTATACATGCAACAATGAAAAAGCAGATAAGGAAACTTGATCCGTTAAACTGTAGAAAGTGGAATAATTCATCTACAATTAAGCAAACTGCACAAACCAATTATATTGTAAAAGTCTATTAAAAATATCACAAGCTTCCACATCACTTGCTCATTGTTATAATACATGAATACAGGGCTGAGGAGTAGTTCAAAAGGATGGTGTTCCCTGAACTAGCATGGAGACCAGAGTTCCAATTCCTCACACCCAGTTCAAATCTGGCAGTGTCCTTTTGGACATATAAACATATAATCCTCAAACCGGAAACTGATTCACAGTTGGATCCAGTACTCACTAGCCAGCCTACCTAGCCTAGATGCAAAACTCCAGGTTAAGCAAGAGACTGCCTTATACTACTACTACAACTAGTACTACTGCTACTGCTACTGCTACTGCTACTGCTACTGCTACTGCTACTGCTACTGCTACTGCTACTGCTACTGCTACTGCTACTGCTACTGCTACTGCTACTGCTACTAATAATAATAATAATACTGATGATAATAATACAATATATGTAGAGAATAAAAAAAGAGAAACCAGAAGTCTACTTGAGGCCTCCAAATAAACATACACAGGTGAGTGTACTCCCATATATGCACACATATATAAAAACTCACAAAAAGATTTAAATACAATCTCTAACCATAACCTCATATATAGAGATGATGATGACAACTCATAGACTTATTAAAGTTTAGGGGGATATAATATTATGAAAAACAGATGTCTTTTAATATATCTCACATAGCTCAGTAACTAATTCTTCAATAGATTACTGGGGCAATGAATCAAAGGGTTGAGAAGTTAGTGTGTACATAGTAAGACTAGTTCTGGAAACAGAATGCCTACTTTACCAATGGTATATAACATGGACTTCACACGTGGCTATGAAAATAAAATTGATTTATATGCTTGTATGTAGTTCAAGTGCAAAGCCCCAGATCTACCCTGCCCTCAATCCCTGTTCTGCTTTAGACTACCTGAGGTGGTATCACTGGACATCCGTCTTCTAACACTCAAAAGTTGGTCCTGGTGTGTTTTTGTGTAGTTAAGTTTAGAGCAAGCTTTCCACACCATGATTTTCTCATGCCCTTTGATTGAGTGCTGAAGGAGACAGGCTTTAAATGGAAAGTGAATCACCACTGCTTCATTGAGTTGCTTTTATTACAGAATCTGTGCAGTCTTCCATCAAAGTAGTAGATTCTTATCTTCCAAATGATGAAGCCATCATTGTAAATTGTTTATCCACTTAATTAATATATAATGTTTAGAAATAAAGATGTATTTATTACTGATAGATCTAAGACTTTTTAACTGCCTTTCTCTCCCCCCAATTGTAGTCATGTTCCCTTAATTCTGTCCCTTCCAAGAAATTATCTGCTGAGACTCAAGTTTCAGCTGAAAAAGCAAATCAGTGTCTTCCCTTTGCCTGACTTACTGGCATGTAAACTAGGTCGGATTAAATCACACGGTGTGGAATTTCATTCAACCCCTTGAAAACCTCTGATGGTAAGAGATTCCTTTGTCGAAGAAATTTGAAGGCTCATTTGAAGAATGCATCATGTTAGAAATGGAATCCATCTCTCCTAATGTAGCTCTGTTCTGATTTTAAAAGGAAAGTTCTCTCTCCAACCAAGGCCCCAACATGTTGGCTCTGGCATGAGGCTGTGCTTTTCTTCTACTGTTCTTCTCTACACCTGTCCATGGTCCTCATGGTTGTGAGGCTTTAGCTCCAAATAAAACCTTTCCTAAACCTACATTTTAAATTATGGCAATTATACTTTCTCATTCTTTTTTTTTTTTTTTTGACACAAAGGAGAGTATCTGTTCTAATTTTACAGTTCCCTAATTCATAAAATCTACATCACACCAAAGCATTTCATACCCTGGATATGCTATATTTATAAATCCCTAGGGTATCAAAATGTTATTTACAGCACAACCACTAAATTTTAATTAAGAATTATACTTCTTCCCTACTCTCCAGGAGCAGGGGGAAGGGGAAGAAACTGCCAAGAGCCATTTACAGCCCACAAAGACAAGAAAATTGGTTAAAATCAGGAAAACACTATAGATAGATACAGTACATTCTGGAATATTCTATAATTTTGCTATATGATAATCTGATTTATACACAGCTTAATTTGAATAGCTGCACAGTTCTGAAGGTTACCCAAAAAAATGACCAATCGCTACCATGAAAAACAATACAATAGACATTGTTAATTTCACTTGCGTACTAGAGAAAACATGAATATCATGGACACATCTAGGTTAATATATATAATATTCCACCATATTTTATAATTTTAAAGTAAACATTAAAAATTGTATTGTCTGTATCTCTCCTCTTTCCCACAGTTCGTAAGATTAAAAATAAAAGCATAGAAAAATCTAAGGTGATAGCAGTGGTAGATCCAAGTTGGCTATGCCACTATTACAAAGGAAGTTAAACAAAATTAAGTGGTTACATTTTCAGGATTTGTTATCAAAGAGTTTAATTTCAGTGAAAGAATTCCTTTTCTCTTTGCATATCATGTATGTAATTTAAAAACAAACAACAAAATACTACGGCAAAGCTGTTATTTCCAGAAGCCTGGAATTTGTTATAATAAGGTATCCAAACCTTATAAATCAAAATGATTTTATCTTAGGAACCAGGTAGCAGTATAATAAAAACTAGTTAAAAATTTTGATACTATGGTTAAAATCATGTGGTATTTGACTAGATTTTGTAAAGTCTAAAATTTATAGCACAAAAATGTAGATGATCCGTATCAGTGTCATCCAAAGCAACAACAATAACAACAAAAAATGAAAATTTGCAAATTTGAATTATAGACAGAAACATTTAAGTCTCTGTGGGCTTTGAATTCCTGGTGTCAGTTCTGTTCTGAAATTAGGCAGAACATTCATTTACTGAAAAAAAAAAAAAAAAAAAAAAAAAAAAAGATCTGTGATCTGATTTTATTTTACTTTGCATACATTTCCATAGAAATGTTGGAAAAATATCTATCATGACCATTTTAATTTGTTTTCATAAAATCTAATATTAGAATTTGTCCTACTAAGGGAATTTGAAATATGCTACTTTACATATCTTTGTAATTCAAAATAAGCTGGTGAAATGTTGACCTTTGTATATTAAAACATCAAGGTGCAAAATGGTCTGTCATTCATTTGAAGAAACAAATTATCAGTTACTTTTTAAAGAAAGGAAATGATAATTCTTCAGACTGAGAAGGAATTGCTGTACATTGGATTGTATATTTAAACACTTTGACAATACTGACCACAAGATTCATGGGCTATATAAAAACACTGTCCTCTTGTGGAAAAATAATTAGTATTTATAAGTAAAGGATGGACCAACATAAAAGAGACAATAAATGAAACTCCTTTTTGATACCTAATAATACTAACAAAATGTTCTAAATGTATTTCCAACATCAAACACAAAAGTATATTTAGAGAAGTTGATTTTCTGGATTGTGGGATTATATAAATTTTTTTGATTGTGTGTTCATGTTCAAGTATATACGTGCTGTATGCATGTATGTTTACAGACATTCATGTGGAGGGCAGAGGTCCATGCCAGCTATCTTTCTGTATTACTTTCAAGGAACTTATACCATATTTTGATGCTATATTCCAAATTCCTTATAAAACATAATATTAAAATAAAACATTTAAGTTTAGTTCTGGAAGTTTCTGAGATTTTTTAAAAAATATTTTGGTGTTTTTTTCAACTCAAATTTAGCCATTTAATTTTGCAAATTATAAGTCTATTTTCACACAATTAATAATACACAGTGAAGCAAATTAGAAAGCAAAGTTAAAGTCTTGATTTCTCTACCATGAGATTTTGTTCTTACCACCAACTAATTATATCTCCATTTCTCAATTTTTGCCTACAGAATGGCTACAAATGAGTCTACTAAATTTCTTTATTTTATTTATTATTATTTATTTTTGTTATTTGATTTCACTTTTATTATATATCCAAGGAGTATAGGGATTGCAGGAAAAAAAATACGGTTGAAAACAGATTTTTTCACAATAATCAAAATTATAATTAGTTAATTTGTATTATTTTATTTGTAAAATATTTTTTATCTTTTCTCCCTTGCAATTCTTCTTTCTTACCCTTCCTTATACCCTGCCATTCTCTCAAAACTGTTATTAGGCATAAAACATCCCCACAGTAGATTTACAAACCACATTAACAGGAAGCAGGCTTGTTACTTGAGTTATACAGAACCCTTTATATTTTATATGCCCTGTTCTAAACTACATAACTCTCCCTCCTGAAGTAAAGCTTGTTTACAGATATAAATGCATTTAAGAAATGGTCAACTTAAGAAACTAGTGTCCACACACTTAGTTCAGTATATCATTGGAGGCTATACCATCCTCTTGTGAGGTTGGTAAGAGATTCCCAGCTGAACTGACTAGCAGCTGAAAGAAAAGAATATGGAGACTCAACCCTGAGAGACAGATTCTGCATCTGAAGGCAAGGCTGTGCCTCCTGCACTTTATTCCTGGAATGTGTCCAACACCCTATTCAACTCTGTATAGTTAACAAATGTAAATTTAGAATAGCTGTTATTTCTTGTATGGATAAGCCTTTGTCTATTCTTCTTTAATTCTTAAAACAATTATACTAATGCATCCTAGAATAATTCTATATATATGGGTAATTATACAGCCATGTTAAAAACCAGCACATTTTGAAAAGTCTTCCAGTATTTTTTTTTAGTTCCATCAAGCTTAAGTATAATCTGCAATAATATAGCATAAAAGACGTTTTACATTTCATTTGAAAGATCATATATATTAACTTAGATTTTTCTACTCAATTATTTTTAAAAATAGAAGATGTTATCTTAGAAAAGAATTGCTACCTTTTAGCAACAAAATAGTTTAGCATGTTGTTTTAGCAATAAGAAGGTGGGGATGCCGGAGTGGGTGGGTGAGGAACACCCTCATAGAAGCAGAGAGAGGGGGGATGGGATAGAGAGGTTCCAGAGGGGAAAAAAGAAAAGCGGATAACATTTGAAAGTAAACACATAAAATATCCAGTAAAAAATTTTAAAAAATTAAAAATGTTGATAAAAAAGAAATATTGGGTTTGAAATAAAAGTTCTAGTTGAAAGGGGAAATTTTCTTTTAAATAAAAATCTAGAAGAAGAGTGCTTATGCAGCAGATGGCTCAGAGATGATTGTTTGATTCCTATTGAAATAATTCTTAATTCATGGTTTGCATGTTTATTTTATTGATGACTCATAAAAGATTTAAATTGCATTATTATTTTCTGCAGTCTTACTAAAATGTAAGACTCTACTACAATTAGTAAACAGAAACTTCCAAAGAAAACATTGCAAGTATTTCAAAATTATACTCCATAACGATTTATAGAAAATATATATTTATAGAAGTCCACTGTATCTTCTGGGAACTGGTTTTCTTAAATCAGTTAGATGTCTGTAAGTATTGATGATGCAAACTCCTGGAAAGGCTGCTTTCCCTCCATATATCTCTAACTAGCATGTGTGGTTTTTGTTGTTGTTTTGTTTTGTTTTGTTTTGTTTGAGACAGGGTTTCTCTGTATAGCCTTGGCTGTCCTGGCACTCACTCTGTAGACCAGGCTGGCCTTGAACTCAGAAATCCTGCCTCTGCCTCTCTGCCTC
The DNA here is from genome assembly GCA_030674055.1 of Rhabdomys pumilio. Classification (NCBI taxonomy): domain Eukaryota; kingdom Metazoa; phylum Chordata; class Mammalia; order Rodentia; family Muridae; genus Rhabdomys; species Rhabdomys pumilio. The sequence continues at coordinate 28,718,152 of JANHMN010000015.1, forward strand.
TGCTTCTGCCTCTGCCTCCTCTGCCTCTGCCTCTGCCTCTGCCTCTGCCTCTGCCTCTGCCTCT
>JANHMN010000015.1:28721092-28742831 GCA_030674055.1 Rhabdomys pumilio
TGCCCATTCAGCACAGGTACCACATACAATATTACTCACATGAAAGGAGGTCTAGACTTTCGAGACAAAGTCATCACCAATATTGTAGGTCGTTCTCTGATATACAGTTCATATTGATTTAGAAAAGGATATTCCTGTGCATGCTTTCACAATTGTTTTGGTAAAATTAAGTACCATGAATAGGGGAACATGATCAGGTATGGGAGGAGACAGGGATAATATACAGAGGGTCAGAAATTTCAACAGAGCTGTGTAGCAATGGGGGATGGGGAATTGGGGGTAGTCATCAGAAAGTCCCAGACACAACAGGGATGAGATTAGCTAAAATGCCCAACAAAAAGGAGGGAGAACCTGTAGAGACCGTATCCAGAGTTTAGGCAAGGCTCCTGGTTGGGGGATGAGGCCACCCACTCATCTCTAAATTTTTAACCCAGAATCGCTCCTGTTTAAAAAAAATACATGAACAAAGAATGGAGCAGAGACTGAAGGAAAGGCCATCCCATATCCAGACACCAAATGTAGACACGATAGGAAGAACAAAAATATCAACCAACCAGACCCCTCAGTGCTTTCCATACCAACTTATTCTTTACACTTTGACAACTTTGCAAGTGTCTGTATTAGCTGCCATTAACTTTAAAAAGATATTTTTCTGATAAAAATTAGTAGCTGCATTAATTTGTGGGTACATAAAAATAACCATTGAGAGTTCATTAGTTGTCTCCAGTGGGGCATTCCTTAAATCCAATCAGAAAGTAGTTGGTTGCTCTTTGAGTGTTCATAGCACTATTTTAATAATGAACACTACTTTCTATGCTGGTCAATATTGTAGCTTTCAGGGTCCAGAACTTGGTGAGACTTGGTAAAGACTTCTGTCTCACCAGCCTGCATAGCACTTTTTAGCATTATGAAAATTAGACAAAAGGGAGGAAGCTTTCAGGTCCAATCCAGTTTCATTTCTCCTTGTCCTGAAAAATTATATGGTGTCATGAGTGGTAAGTTCATACCATCAAATTCTGGTGGACAATCAAGAGTATTGGCAACAGCCTGTTTGTTTGGTGGACATTTGAAATCTCCCTGACTGGCAACTTATGGGGAGTTTAACAATACTACTCATTAGATTTCTTTTTATTTAATGACTTACGGTTTCTAGTAGGAAGATTATTCCTCACTTGTCATGTAACTTTGAAAAAACATGTTATCCCATGAATCTATCAAGCATTTTATGGTCTATAATTTAAACCCAGTTAATTGTCATAGAAGTTTTTATGGACTTTTTTTTTTTTTTTATCTTGAGGTAGTAGACATATAGTGATCATTGAAAATCACAACTATTTTTGCTTATTTGTATAGGATATTTTATTTATTCATATTTCGAATGTTATCCCCTTTCCCAGTTTCCCCTCTGGAAAACCCCTATCTCATCCCCCTCCCCCTGTTCTATGAGGGTGTTCCCCCACCCATCCACCCACCCACCCACCCACTCCTACCTCTCTGCCCTAGCATTCCTCTACACTGGGGCATCAAGCCTTCTCCCATTGATGACTAACAAGGCCATCCTCTACTACATATACAGCTGAAGCTATCAGTCCTTCCATGTGTACTCCTTGGTTGGTGGTTTATTCCCTGGGGGCTCTGGTATGGGGGTCAGGTTGGTTGATATTTTTGTGCTTCCTATTGGTTTGCAAACCCATTCAGCTCCTTCAGTCTTTTCCCTAACTTCTCCATTTGGGTCCCTGTGCTCAGTCCAATGGTTGGCTGTGAGCATCTGAATCTATATTTGTCAAGCTCTGGCAGAGGCTCTCAGAAGAAGGCAGGCTCCTGTCAGCAAGCACTTCTTGGCATCCATAATTGTGTCTACATTTGGTGTCTGGATATGGGATGGGCCCTACAGAAGATAACTATATCACACATACACACAAACATGCACATACATATACACACACATGCACACTCACAGAGACAAAGACAGACACATAGAGAGACAGAGCAAGAGAGAGAGGGGGAGATGGAGGGAGAGTGTTTAGAAGCTTAGGAGTTTATGAGTTTTTTTTAGACTACCCTAGCTTTAACAACAGTCAGCTATATATACACAGGAGAAATACGTTCTGATGACGTATGAAAGATGCCTAATCTATGAGTATAGTGATATTTCATTGAGAATCAGTTTAATTTTATGTCTTGTTAGCAGATTAATAGTAATAACTTTTGATCTATGACCTTTGATGTGCTATTATTCTTGGCTCTTGGCTTTGATATATGTCTATACCAGGTATGCTTTTCACCTTGTGAGAGCAAATCTTAAATCCAGTCATCAAAGTTTCCTGGTTATTCATAACAACTATGTAACTATTTCCAGATCTAACATGCTCAGTGAAAGACCACACTTCCAAGATTGAATAGATAGCACTGATTAGACTTGATATGCTTAAAACAACACAAAATACATAACACACAAAAGATAAGAATGAAAATATAGGTAGGGGAGGGATTAGGGGGTTTGTGGAGGGGAAAGTGGGAAGGGGGATAAGGTTTGGAATGTAAATAAATAAAACAAGCAATAAAAATGAAAAATAAAAGAATGAAGATATAAAGTTGGGTAGGTATGTAACGCTGTGGAGTTCTGATAGATGCTTTGGAAGATTTGAGAAACTGAGGAACAAAGATGTCTAAAGTGCAATGTATTTAATACTCAAATATATGTATATATTACATATGGATAAATACGAATTGAGGTTAAGATAGCTTCTAGTCAATCATTTCTAGCATCTTATAAAAATTTTTGTTTATTTCAAACTCATTTTTCTCTTTTCAATGGATTTCTCTTGATTTTTTCTACTTCTGCTACTCTTTATACCCTTTTCCTTTTGATGTCCTTTCTCTGGTGTCTAAAAACTAATACTATTGGAATTTCATTTTCTTTCTAGACATCAAGTTGACAGAAGTTCAAATTCCATGAACATATTTCATATTTGATTAAAATATTTTACAGTCTGTCACATTTCCCTTCAAATAAACATGATCTATAAAATTAATGGCCCATTTGTCAGCTAATTCAAATTCTATTTCCTTAAAGTTATTCTAAATATTTCTGGGATTCCTCAATGAACATTTTTCATTGTCTCATGTGTGTTCCATTTGCTCCCATTTTGATGCTGTTTTTTGTAATTACCCACAGGATTCCCAGATTTCCCATGCTTTTGACACTCAAAAACATCTACGAATGGTAACTACCCACCTAACAATTAAGAAAATGTATACTGACTTGCATTACTCCAGAGGATCCTGTTGTTTTGGTAGGTGAGTAGGCTGCTAAGGGGATAGTAATGTCTGTGTTCCCTTCCTATCACACATTCTTAGTACATTCACATTATCATGTCCTGTGTGTTACACCAAAGACAGAGAGATAGAGAAAATAAAGCAAACTCCTCCATTGGATTCTACCATAGATGCACCATTCTAATGAGGTCCATTGTATGTTCAGGTTTTGAACAGGAACTAGACACTAATATAGCAATAATTGATTCACAAACTACTCCCCAGTCCACTTGAAAATTTTTTAGAAAAAAATAATAGTTTTTAAACATCAGTCTGTACTTTCAAGTCTGAATTTGCTTTATCTTTAAATCCTGTCATTAATTTATTTTCACCTAAGAATCAATTGCTTCACCTGTACAAGAATAAAAATATGTTCTTGGACTTCTAGCTAAGATCAAGTGAAAAATAATGATTATTCATGCATAAGAGGATTTGGAAATAAGGTTCTTGAAAAGATCTTAAGAGTTTTCTTAACCAGATGAGAAGAGAGCCACTTTTATCATCTCCATGATACACTCATTTGTTTGATGTAAACAGTGGTACCTGACAAATGGTGAGCAAGCATTGGTTTTGCTTTGTTTTGTTTGTTTTGTTTTGTTTTGTTTTTTTAATGTGAACCTTAAGCTCTGTTTATGTTTTTTGAAAGCTGAATGTTCTAATCAATACACACATCAAAATTCCAGGTGTTATCATGGTCTACATTCAAACTGATGTTTATACCAAACTTTAAATTCTTATTTCTGACATAGCTATAGAGCAGCTGTGGGGGCTACATGAATGCAGCGACATAGAATTGAGCTGAAGTGTTACCTTCAAACAGTTGACAACATTTTAGACAGGGGCTTGCATTTAAGGCACTGATGATGAAATGACAGCAGAGAGAAGAACTTGAAGCACAAGCCGCTTATACATATATGTCATATCCTTTCATCGAAGGCTGCCCAACAAGCAGCTTACATATAACCAGAAGGCAATCTACATTTCCTGAAATAATTTTATCCCAAATACACTGTTTTACTCATGGGGCACCTCAGTCCCATGAATTTGCTAATTCAGGACCTGCCACTCTCCTTCATGATGACATAAATACTAATTGAAACTCAAAAAGATCCTAAAAATAGTAAAGAAAAAAGGTAGACATCATATTTTAAGTGAAAAAGAAGTGATAAGTTGTAAATATCTGAGTTAAAATAAAATGAAGTGAGGCTGTTCCTCAAAAATATAGACACCAATCTACCCTGAGAACCAGCTATACCGTATACTGAATGGATAGGGTTGAAGTTTCAAAAGCTCATGCTAGGTCCATTCCCTCTCCCTCCTCTTCCTCCTACCGCTTCCCTTTCTTTCTGTTTTTCTCCTCTTCCCTATCCTCCTCCCTCCCATCTCCCTCTCCTCTTCCTCCTCCTGCCCACCCCTCCCTGATCCAGATGATAACATTCAGCTACTTCTCTTTCATGTCTGTCAGTATGGCATCATGACCAACACCATAATGATAATGAACTCAGATTCTGAGTTCTGACACTTCCCAGTTCAAGGAAGAGTTCAGTGGGTTTTGAAGATAAGAATGATTGAGAAGTAGAGGGCTCTGTAAATTTCTGGCTGATATACAATGTGAACATTAAACCCTTTTACTGAGATGATCTCTGCTGGGCTATATCATTTCAAAGCTAAGGAAATATGAGAGCAGCTCTTCTGCCTATTTTAGGCCCACCTCTCCTACTTATGGAAGAGGCTGTCTCACCTGCTTGTTAATATTAGAAAATGCTAAATGTGTGTAAAGCGCAGTTTTCAAATCTGCTGTGCATATCTGCTTGACTTGAGAAAGGATGCTTTGTCACTGCTGATCAAGGATGTGTTTAAGTAAAATAAAGATTGTGCCTGCTTCAGGTCATTGCAGCTGAGCTAGGAGCAGATATATGAAATAAGTATCAATTGGACACTCCAAGTAAGTCATGTGCTTCAGTCTAGATGTGATTGGCAATTCATCTGCCATTTGTAGATTCAATTGTCTGTGTCTAACATCTCTCTAGTCAATGAGTTAAACTTCAGGTCTATCTCTAAAGAGAAAGGCAGGAAGCAAGAATTCTTCCTGGTAATCATTATCTCTTAGAGATACCTGGGTTTTATGTGTCAGAACAGAGGGATTATATTGAATTCATGACGTATGTTAGAACAAACAGGATAATAATTGTTCATACATTAAAATACAAATATCTGGATGTGACATTATTCTGTAAAATACATATTTATTTGGCATTTGACAATAAAATGTATAGTTTTACTTCAACAAGATTAGATTCTCCAAACTGGATCAGTATCACAAGCCCCAAATCCAGATCTCTCTGAGTCATGCTAAACCCTAGTAGATCTTCAAGTACTTCATAAGAGGCACTCAACCAGCATTTCATCCTAGCTTGCTTAGGGCAACTGATTTGATACAGAGAGAATTCGATTAAAAATCCCACACATTTCACCTCTGACTCATCTAGGGTGCACATTGTCACAGTAATTGAAGACATCTGTCCTACTGAACAATGCAGGAATAAGCTTGTACAGCTCACTCCCCCACCGATTAAATCACTGCCTCCTGTCAAATTGAGCTGAGGATGAAGACTGGAGACAGAGTCAAATGGGTTTATAAGAGATGTTTAAGTATGCTTCCAGTGCTGCTTGCTGCCATTTGTTCTTGATTGAAATACATGCATTGTCAGCTCAAAATCATTCTATCATTATGAACGATTAAATAATATTAAATTAAATAGTAGACATATTGGCTTCTCAAAAGTATGGGTTCAAATTCATCTTAATTATAAGATAATTTTTCTGCTCATGGACAGTATCCTACTGACAGATTATTAGGTAATATGTTTACAATAAATGTTAAGTACAAGTTAACTCAGGAGTGCTTATTTATAATATGTATACATGCTTATTTTTATAAATATTGGCTTTTTTTCAAGATTCTCATTAAAAAGAGATTGATTTATATAAATCTTAATAAAACTAAAAGTGTAGGTAAATTTAAGATTTTATTTATATATGAAAAGATAATATAATTTTTAATAAAATTATATTCTGGAAATACAGAATTATTGCTATGTAATTTTCATAAATTTTTTAAATAACACAGACCTATCTACATATTAGTATCTTGTTAAGTTAACATAAGTGTATAAACCTTTGGCTTTGTCAACTCAGAATGATTAAAATGCTTTACATTTAAATTTTAGTAGAAATTCTACAATACTCCAAAATTATGAGATAATTTTACTTCGAAATTATTCTTATCAAAATGTAATGAGTTTAACTACCGTTGTAGTTATAGATCTCATGTATTATAAACAATATTAATTAACCAGGTTTCTGGGTAAATTAAAAATGAGAGTGCACATCAACTTGACTATACTCAAGTACATCATGACCTGAAAGCATTTGTCATAAATTACAACTAAGGAAAGTATTACCTGGAATGTCTGTGGAGAAATAGCAGGTCTGACTTGTGCCCCAGTCCCACAGCTCTGTGCCTGTTATATTACATATTGATTGCAATCACCTGGCTTATCTCAGATTGTTCAGCTTTCTGACTTTTGAGTTATAAGTCAGAATGTGAGTTAGCAAGAATGACTTACATTAGAACAACTGGCTAAGCAAGTTGATCTCTCAATGTATTGGGAAAATGTCCTTGTGGATTTAAGCAAAGAAAAACATGAACAATCAAATAAGACACCAGCCATGCTACTGTGGAGGGGGGTGGTAGTTTGTCTCTTTCTCCACAAGTGTCACATTATATCCATTTAAGATTTGTCTCCAAATCCTCTTTTCAACATGAAAATGTATCCCCTTTTTGCTAGGTAATCTGAATTTGTTGTTGCTCCTCCTGTAGTTGTAAGTGCTGTTCTGACATTAGATAGGCATGTCAATGTATGATGATATATTCTTACACTTACTCTCGATCGCCATTGCTTTCGTCATTTTTAATTAAATGTACCCATTGTCTGATACCAAAAAACATAACCCTTAACTTCTGTAATTATTTTATTTGAATTCCGTTAGTGAGCATGAATGGAGACTATTAAATAAGATGATTGACAAGCAGGTTTCTAACAAAATGAGTTATGTATTTTTATTACACAGTTATATTTTTTCATTAAAGTCGGGACCCTATGTGTCATGTTCCTAGCTAATATACAAAAATAAGCAATTTAGTAGAGACAGGTCTATTTCCATCATGAGAACTGCATATAGTATGATTGTTTCAGATAAGAAAATACCACACAATTCTACTCTGTTGATGGCTTGCTTCCCACTTGATGGTGATACTGAAAGGGGATAGAATATAGAGGCACTGACTTCATCTCTAGGATAATCTACTATGAGCTCAAACCAAACAAGACATTAAAAGTTGATAGTGGATATGATAATTGAGAATGTACCCATGGTGATATCTGCTTTCTGGCTTGTTGTTTATCTTGTTCCCTAGTTGCCATGAGGGAGTCTGCTTCATGGTACCACATCTTTCCCACCACGGTTTTTTGCCTGACTTTATGCCCAAGATAATAGGATCCAACTTAGCATTTACTAAATAGTCTGAAATCCATTAGGAGAAATGAATCTTTACTGCTTATAGTTATTCCTCCCACATACTATGTCATGGTGATGAAAATCTGGATAGAGTATCCCATTAAGTCTATGGCCTTACTGTTTTAACATTTCATCTCCTTCTGTCTCTATAACTTTCCAAGAATTACACCAATTTACAGTAACATGAAAATGAAATTAGAATGTAAACTTGTATACAAATTACATCTACATTTGAATCTTTACAAAACACCATATATCCTGGCCCTTGCTGTATAGTACATGGATTTGCAATGAGAGAGACTCCAAAGTATTAAAGCACCTGGGTCCACACAGCATTGAATATTTTATGTTTTACTATGCCATTTGCAGGAAATTCAACAATCCACATCAGGGAATTACTATCATTTCGTCTTTGTTTCCATGTTGTTGAGACAGAAATGTACTAGAATATTAAGTGACATAGTAAATGTTTCAATAAGTAAATTATTATCTTTGGAAGATATTGTTATATTTATTTAATTATTTATATATTTAATTATAACAATATATAAAATATATTTAAAAATATAATATATAATATATATAAATATAATAATATATAAAATTATTATATATTTAATTATTATATTTAGAAAATATTCAGAAATTTACAGTGAGTATTACTTCTAAAATGTATTAAAATATTTAATTAATAGAAAAATTTAAATTTTTCTTCACATAGGATCAGTATGTCAAATATGATGTGTCAGAACTATAGAAATAATAGCAAGAATAATCTCCATTGATGTCACAGACATCGAATAGTCTCTTTGACTTTACTGCCAGGGCCAGGATATGGCATTGTTGCGAATATTAAATACAATCTTTAAAACTTCATAATCCTTAAAATTACAAAACATTTTAATATATATTACTTGATATCTAAAAGTTTTTGCAAAAGTGTTTTTACTTCCTATATCTCATATCTGAGCAATGTAAGAATTCACCTTTAAGCACCTTCAGGTTTACAACTGCTATGTCATAAGGCCATAAGTTCTAACTGAAGTCATGCATTAGCTAGGTAGACGGGCTTCGCTGGCTGCATAATAAATGTCCCAGAACTACTGTGGGCATTTTATTTTGCCACTTGGATGATTATTCAGTCAGCTATCAACTTGTTTTTTCTTTTCTCAGAACACAGTTGTAGTTATTTTTTTTCTGCTACCAACTCACATCTGTTTCTAATATTTAAAGAGTAAAACCAAATAATCAAGTTTCCTGGTAACTGGACATGAAACAGAACATGTGGCATGTGAGAGAGGGCTTCATCATGATGCCCGTCAGGTTCGTGAACTTTGTACAGAAGTCAAAACAACGACTGACTATTAAAATGGATTAACAGTTTTCTACAGCAACTTATGAGTGACTTGAACTTAGAAGCTACTGTTGTTAAACATGGTTCCCAATAATTAAAGGGCTTTGAGAATATATTTACATTTTTGTCTACAAGGTGATGATAACCACATACACAAACACAAGTGATTACTTCTTCTATGTGCCTTTACCCCCACTACCAAAAGTACAACTATTACTCCCTGTTAATGTCTGAGGTTTTTTTTTAACAATCAAAAACTTGTAATTAATGGTATTTTGAATCATCTGTACCATGTTGGCAGTGATATAAAAATTTATTTAAAAGTATTTTAAAAGGTGTTGAAGTGTAACAGGTTGGTAATATTTAAAGATTTGCCTTCATTTGAGAGTTCAAGAATAATTAATATGACTATATTTACTGAGTACTAAGTAGTAAGTATACAGTTATTTGACAAACACATCTGTATTTTGAGCCTATAAGAAAAAAAATAGGCTAAGTTGTTTCTCCCCTTTCAATCCTTACTTCCTTTCATAAATATTTTTTTTTTAGATCTTTGCACTGAGAAAATTTCTCCATCATTTTTACAACATCATCTATCTCCAAGATAGTGAATTTAGAATTCTGGAATAAAAATCATATTTATATAAGAATACTGCAAAGAGTATTACATTACATTATTAATTACATTAAAAGTATTATATTAAATTAAAAGTATTATATTAAAAGAGTAACTTAACTATTACAAGAAAACATCAATAACTTTTCGCCCATTAAGTCACAGTAGTATTTTGGTTGGTATACTTTAATCTTAAGTATATGTGACATGACAGTAGCTCCAAACATAGACATTGAAGATAAGAAGGTAACAGTAAGAAATATGCATTTGTAACAATTTTCAATTGAAACATAATTTAGGAATATTTAGTAACCTTTTTAGAACTTTTTTATTAATCTATGTATAAGAAAAACAATTTTTTTTAGTTCCACAGAGCTTAGACTCTATTAATAGATATGGTGAACAAACTAAGCAAGAGAGATATTAAGAATGAATTATGTAATAAGATAGAAGGTGGAAAGTTTTACAGATAAGGAAAAATTAAAGCATGATAATTAGCACCAAATTACCCTAAAAAAAAAAAAAAAGAAGAAGAAACACTATTCTGTTGAGGGGGTGGGGGCCCAAAACTCTTAATATCAACAGAGCCCAAAGAACTATCTGTGTAGCATTATTTTTAAACAAGTGCTTGAACAAGATCTGAAAAAAATGTTGGTGCAAGATAGTGATATAATAATAATTCCTAGAATCCATTGAATAATAACAATAATATGAATCTGAGAGAAATTCATATTTTCCATGATCATATTTTTCTGATATTTTTGACTAAATTTATTTGGATGAGATCAAATTCAGAGCATTTTCTAAGAACTTTTACATTATATTCAAGGTAAATATAAGCAGCTGAAAAAAATAATGTGAGCTCTTTATCATATCTGTTAAAAATCTAAATCTTTTAAAAATGCTATATATGTAAAGTAGAATTTAATGTCGGTATATAAATTAAATATATATTTTAATATATAACACACAAACATATATATATGTATATAAATACATATATATATATATATATATATATATATAAAATATTTTTTAACTGAGCCATATGAGACACATTGATTTCAGACATTCATCTTGATGACACATAATTAGATATTAGCTTCTTTTTTTCTTCTGTCTAGAGTTATATAGAACATTAAAAATGAAAAAAAATCTCTCAAGATGACATTTTTTTTCTTATACTAGCTGAGAAAATTTCTAACAGTGGTAGTTGGTGTGACTCTAACTCTTTTGCTTGCTCTTACAACTCTTTTCTTAAGATTTGAGTGGATGGTTTTCAGCTAACATTCATTCTAAAGCCAAGAAAAAATCCAGGTTCAGAACTAAGTGTTTTAGTTAGTAGAGATGACAGAGGTTCTGGTTAGTCAACAAAATGATGGACTGGGTATTAGGACTATCTTGTACCTCACTGGTACAAATTGGCACAATTATGCTCTAATTGTATTTTGAGAGAAAAGTTTTATTTTAACAGGAAGAGTGATATGGAGGAGGAGCTAAGGTGGGAGGAGTATGGGGAGGAAGAGAAGGAGTAAGGAGAGGAGGAGAAGAAGGAGAGGAGAAGCTAGGTGATGAGAGAGAGAAAGAGGGGGCGGGACATGGAGGCAGATGTTCACATGTCTCCACCAGTCAAAGATTGTTGATACATCTAGGTTGGGTATTGGGTTACACTTCTGATTGAGCATTACCAAACTTATAAAGCCTTTAATTAACATTTAAAAAAATGTATAAAAGCAAAAAGGAAAAGGGGGAATGGTATAGGGGTTCTCTAGGGAGGGGAAATGGGGAAAGGGGATAACATCTGAAATGTAAATAAAATATTCAATAAAATTTTTTTTTAAATGAAAAAAAAAAAGAACTCTTTTCTTCCTATTTGAGTGCCTTGTCCAGGATTTGCCTTGTCTTACTGTGTCTTATTTTGTCACATTTGGTTGTTTGGTTTTGTCTCTTGGAAGCCTGCTCTGTTCAAGAGGGAAATGAGAGAGCAGTGGCTCTCTGGGAGAGGAGTAGTGAAGGGAGGTTGGGAGGAGTGGAAGGGGGTGGGGACTATGGTTAGGATGCATCATAACAGAGAAGAATCTCTTTTCAACAAACAGACCTGGAAAGCTGTTGAAAGTGAACACTAGGAAATCACAAGCAGAAGTAGAGATCATGTAATCATTGAAAACTTCTTTATTTGAAATTTTGTTCTACTGAGGATTCATCAGAGATTTAATGGTAATCCAATCCCTGACATTCCTAGTAAAAAGATCACAAACTTACATTTAGGTTTTGATGTCCAGAACATATCTTCATTTGGTAGAAAGAAAATACTTCAATATTTATTTAAAATGGTATTTAATTCATTGAGAATTTCATACAATGTATTTCTATTAGATTCACCCCTCTTCCAAACCCTCTCATATCCATCCACTTCATTACTCTTCATTTTTAAAATTTAAGTAAAGATATAGTGATTCTACAGAGTAAAGCATTTCATTGATAATTAAGATTAGAAATCAGAATGGAACGTAGGTAAAATTGTTGCTTTTAAGCTTACTCCCACCATTATCTATATATGAAATTGTCTACTTACATATGTAATTTTCCTACTGGCATGATTATATTTACAACCATTTGTGGTCTTACACACCTTTTCACTTCTTTATTATATGTTAACACTTTGTGGTAATCTGCACTACAAAATATGCCACACTGGCACATCGTAGTGTTTCAAACTTATCACCTAGTCAAACTAAAGACATATAAAATTAAAATATCAAATGATATGTTTTCTTTGTTGGTAGTTGATCTTGTGAAATAATATTGTCTACTTGCGAGGTTTCTTGCATAATTCAGTAGGTTGTAATTTAAATAAGAGATGTTACCCATAGAATCGTTTCTCAATATTTGGCTCTGTTCTGATGGTACTATTTTAAAAGATTGTCAACCTCTAGGAGATATGTCCTTCTTAGAAGTAGTGAGTTTCTGTGATTATCCTGCTTAGATTTTATAGCAAAGTTCAGATTCCTGTACCCTTTGAAATTCCTATTACACAGAGATAGGAATCGCGAGTCGTGTCATTTATACAGTCCTGCTTCTGTGTAACGTCCATGACTTGTCCTCCACTATGGACTGTGTACTATAAATTGTGATCCAGAATAAACCTTCTTTCCCTTAAGTTGCTTCTTTTGGATCACTTGGTCACAGTAACATATAAAAGTAACTTCTACAAGTATTTAGAGGATACATTTCAAATTTTTATACCAAATTAAATTTTAGTGAGCAAAGTTTTGCATTAGATAGTCTGATAAATTAAAATTTCTCAGATTACTTGATTCACCTTCCCAGTATTAAAATTATGTTCTTACAGTTTCTAAAAAACAAATATATCCTATGACAGAAAGCAAATATTTTCTGAACATCCTACAATTTTCCATTTGTTTCTAAGCACTGCCATTGTATAAGAGGAAAAAGTTCTAATTTTTCAATGATTAGGAAATTGTTGTACATAGGCAGTGGTTATTTCCCAGAGTGGAAAAGAATACAAATCACAGATAGCGATTTTAAAAAGAAAAAGAAAGAAATGAAGACAAAAATCTCTTTTTTATATATAAACATAATTCAAGGATGTATTCTAACCACTAGAATGGTTTTCGTTTCTATATATTGTCAACAGCCCCATCCCAGCTGTACACAGACACCACTCACGCTCAGTGCACAGCTGTGACATTATAAATGGGAATGGATTGCTAATCAGAGCTTGGCTTGAGAAATTCACTGCCCTAACCGTTCCCTAATAAGCTTCTGTAAGTCAATCTACTTCCATTATTGACTCCTAGAATAAGTGTAGATTATGTACCTAAAGACATTATAGCATGTCTCCATTAAATTTAGTCATACATTTATTTTAAAATAATAAATAAAGTTAAATAAATTTCAGCAGCAGATTCCTGTCAATGCTCCTGGACCCATTAGGGAATTAGCCATGTGAGATAGAGTACAGGAGAGCTACAGAATGAGCCCTTTGAGTTTCTTCGGTCAGTCCTCAGGAGTTTTATTAATACTCACTTTTCTTTTAACTCTTTGGCAAAGAAAATTGATTACAAGAGGCAGCCCCAATGACACATTTCAAAGAGAAGCATGCTTGCTATGATTATTGTTTAAAGCTGAAATGAAATCTGGATTTCTTGGTGCTCATTGTCTTGATTTCCTGATGCTTATTGTCTGAAAGACATAAAAATCTCAATTTCTGGAGATTTCTGGGCTTTTTTTGAAACTCCCACCCTTCCTCCAGTAAAGAATTATTAGTTAAATGTGATGCTGATCCTTCCCTTATGATATCACAGTATGAATGAAGCTACATTTTATAATTCAAAGATGTCCAAATAAAGCAGCCTACTCATGTCTCTTCTAGAATTTATTGTTTAGAGAATTTTATATAATAAAAAGCTCCATGTTTTATTTTATACAAATAAGATATGTGCATGTTATATGTATGAATGTGTGTGTTCATACTTGTTTATGAAATGTTTTAAGCATTTTAACTGAAATATATTTTTTTCTTCAAATCAACACCTCTCTGAGATTAAATGAACAAAAGAACATTCAGGAATCTGACCAGACTGTTGAGATAGAGTTTGAAGGACTATGGCACAAGTTGTGTTACGTTTAACACATCACAAGCAAAAGTTTTCCTTTTAAGAATATTCTCAGTTGTCTTTTAATTTGGATAATAATATTTATACTTAAAGATACAGAGAAACCATGATATAGCAAGTATATGCAAAGGCATTAAAATGTTGAATATTAAGATGTGAAATATGGTTTATATTAGATAGTATCTTCAAATTCCAAATGAGTAAATACCTTATCCCTGTCTAATGTTCAACCTAATCTTATCCATGTGTTCCAAAAATGATGTTTTACCATGATTTTTAAGATTGAAAATATGAGGAACAGCATCACATCTCCATCATATAACCTTTAATATGAAGATTGTCTTAGGATAGGCAGCTGTATAATTTTTGCTCTTCGTTTGGCCCCTTTCCTGGCATGTTAGTATTACTACACTTATTGTAAATGAAACCCATAAAATAACAATTCTTAATATTTGTATGTTAAGGTGAAATGTGCAAAGACACAGAAGGTTATATGTTATCTTGTCGAAAATATACATTTGGAAAAAAAAAAAGCATGAGGCAGTGTTTGAACCCATATTTTACTGATTGTAGCATCCATCCAGTCTCCTGAAAAGTAGTCAATAGAACAGTATATTTGATCTACCTATGAAAGACTTAAAAACTTATAATAACCTCCACTTGACTAGTCAAACACTAAGGACTTAAAAATTGTTAAAGTTTAATGGCATCAGAATTTAGAATGATGCTGTCATAAATGAATGTGTTTGCTTCTGTTCACTGGACTGTTTGTACTGCCTAAGTGATCTTCTAAGTCTCATGGATTGTCTTTGCCTCTTTGGTGTTTGTATAATTCAATATCAGTTTCATAACAAGCACACTATCCAAATAAACATGCTTGTTATGTAAGTCCATTTGATTATTTTGGGTTTAGTGGATAAACTGTGAACTGGGAAAAAATTGACAAATAGGACATTCAGTGACCTCATAGGCACTTCCTTTACAAATCAGTTATTTTCTAGATGCAATAGGAAAGGTGGTTCTCTTTTTGAGGCTAGGGCTGAAAAATCAAACGCAAAGGCTGCAGTGTTCTTCCTCACTCTTTACTGTCAGAGAAACCGGCAATTTGATATTGTTCACATAGGTTTGCAAATTACCCAATCATTTTTATTCAAAATAGATAGAAGATCTGAAACCATATGGCAACCATGTTAAGAATTCAAGTTTTCTGAATGAGTCTAAATTTTAAAAATGAAAAAGCATTTGTATGCAGTTTGGTAAACCACAGATCATTATTAAAAACAAGGCATAACCACCTATTTACCAATGCCAAAGCAAAGATGATTTCAAGACACTGAAAAGATCTCAGAATAGATATCTCTTGATCAAGCCTTGAATTGTCAATAATTTACACTGTATATTTATATTGTTTAGTTAATATACTTACAGAATAACTAAACGAAAGAGTAAACACTGTTTCATGAACAGAAAACATTTAGTAAATTATTTTAATAATTTTGAAAGTTCTATAAAAAACTTTGGAAATACCAGAGATGAAATATGTTTAAAATAGTATATAAAACTAGAACTTTTCAGAAAAATTCAGTACATTGAAGAATTTTACACTTAGATCAGTTTCCAAATACATACAATAGTGGTTTTGACTATGGAGTTTTTCATGGAAAGTGTGTGTGTATGTGTGTGTCTGTGTTTGTGTGAGTATGTGTTTTTGTATATGTGCATGTGTTCATATGGTGTATTTGTGTGCATGTGTCTTTGTGTGTATGTATAAGTGTGGCTGTGCATGTATATGTATATGTTTGCATATGTGTGTGCATGTATGTGTGCATAAGTGTGCATATATATGCATGTATATGTGTATGTACATCTGTATGTGCATGTGTTTGTGTATGTGTGCATATGTTCATATGTATGCATTTGTGTGTATGTGTGCATATATTTTTGTGTATGTGTAAGCATGTATGTATGTATCTGTGTACCCATGCATGTACATGTGCACATATGTGTGTGCAGCTATGAGTGTATATGTGTGTATGTGTGAGCATGTGTGTGGTTGTTTGTTTGTGAGTATTTGTACCCGTGTGTGAATAATATTACTGGTAAATTAACCTGAGCTTTCTCAATCAGACAAAGGTACCTTTCTTTGTGTGACAAATGCAACTTGAAAGCAATCCTCAGTGACAATGTGTTTTTTTTCCTTTTACTCCATGAGTGAAAATTGTTATCTGAGGACTTAAAGAGCAATCTAGAAATCCCTTGTCTACTGTAGAATAATAGCAGAAACATTGAAGCTCGTTTTTGTTTGGTTACAAGTTTATCAATTTTTGATTATGCTTCCACTGTTTTGAGCAGCAACATTACAAGCCAAAGCCTTTACAATCTAATTCCACACAGCAAAGCTATCATCATCATACTCTCTGAAAATAATGACTTCCATGCGATGGTTATAAAAGATCATCCTGAATTAGAAATCCTTTATGTAGTTGCTTTCAAAGCAAGCGGGTGATCTGAAATGGAATGCATTCCTTTCTTCTACTCACTGTCACAGACTTTCAATTCAAAAATAGTTTCTTGAGTGCTAATCCCATGCCAGGCACTGTTTTTAGTCTGAGTGGCAAGAAAAGATCAAAGCCATGGTCTTGGAGCACATTGTATTGTTAAGGAGATGGGCATGAAAATAATAAGAAGACAGAATGATCCATATACCAACAGTGTTGTACACAAGGCATGGAAGCAGCACAGATGTTTTCAATGATTCCCATGAGGAAACCAGATTGCAAACAATAAATAAAACAATACTTTTTGGAAAGATTCTGAAGGTTGAATAAGAGTTGTCTTAACACCCAAATCATTATTTATCCTTTATCCATAATTAGTGTAATTTAGATAACACATAGAGAAAATTTTTCTAAGTACTAAAATAATATCTTATTTTGTATTTATAATATAGGTAGATCAATAAAATGAATTTAAAGTAATACTGTAATGATTCTAACACATACTATGACCCCAAACTTTTATGTTAATGGATCATAACTTTTAGAGATATATCTTCACCAAAAGTAGTAGATTTTCACTGTTCAAAGGGCCTAGGTGGTTAAAAGAAATACTAAGGGATGTAAAGTCTGAGCAAAGTGGAAGATCAATATCACCTGATGTGCTGACCTCCCTCATCTCTTTTACATTAAACATTTATTGAGTTTCTGTCATATCTGAGGAATCATCTAAAATTTCACGGTAAAGACAGGTTTCTCTTGTTTGAAGGTTTGCTGTGTGCTCAGGAAGAGAACTTTCCTAGGGATGAGCATGTGTGTGACACTGTCTTAGGTAAAAACCCACAAAGTCAGGATGAATGTTACCAAAACTATGGACAGCCATTCAACCCAGAGAAAAGGACATTGTGGTAAGCACAAAAAGGGAGTCAGGCAGAAAATACTACCTGCTGATGCCAGGAAGCAACAGACTAGACAATAATATACAGAGACATATTTCTAGGAGAATCAGAAAAGAAATGCACATTTCATATAGATCATACAAATTTGTTATCTCCAGACTAAATTTTATTTAAGGATATGAGTTATGCCATTTAGAACACTCTGTTTAAAAACAAATATTCTTAAATTCAATTTATTTGGATGTAGTATTATTCTAGTTAGCATGTTTGGGTCTTTATTCTTGGTGCATGAAGCAATACATTTATAAAATAATTTTTAAGAATGTCAAAAATGAGTTTGCTACTACTCTCCAAATGCAACTTAGTCTTAGGTATTTGCTATTGCATTTCAATTAGAGGATTCTAAAATTTTATAGAAATATGTCTATACTTTATTTATACTGTCTTCTACTTTTCAGTGGATAAAGAATGTTGAATCTGAACCTAGTTATATAAGAAGCTGTTTCGCATTAAGCTAAGATCCAGGGGAGCAAAATCCAAAATTTAAATGATAGCTAATGCTTTTTGAGCATTTATCATGTGTTCTCCACCACTGAAGAACTTTGCTTGTATTAATTCACTCAATTGTCTCTAGAAGCCCATAAGGGAGCAACTGAAACACAAGGCAGTCAACAAGTAGGCTTAAGTTTCTCAGCTAGTGAGAACTTCATTGGGATTTCCCTTTGGGTCAAGTGTTTCTATCAAAACAGAAAAGAAACTTCTTGTCAATGATCTATGCTATGTGATTTGGATATTGTCATCTTTAACAGTAATACTCTAAAAAACAGTAATGCTTATGTAAATATTCTGTGTGTAACCAGTTAACAGGGAACAGAGATATCATAATCTGTTCTTTTTCCCCTTTAACTTGGGAACACTCAAAGTTCTTTTTCCTTATTTACAATATTACTTTACTCGAAACCCACTATATGCCAAATTCCTTGTCTACACACTCTGTGTTCTGTGTTCTGTATACTCCCAGTTTTCTCTTGCTATACTACACATATAGAAACAGTATGTCTCAAAGTATATTGAACTCAAATTCCAAATTTTATATCTAAAATAGAACTTACTAACATAATGTTAATTTGACACTCTCTTCAAATCACAAGATAGAGGGATAGGGCTATTTATCAGTCATACTTCAAAGAAACATCAATTGGAATAATAGTTCCCCAACCAAAAGACTTTCAAAAGAGCAAAGGGGACTGACTTTAAATGAAACAGAGAATTACACTCATGTTCTGTCTGCATAAGGAGTATGTTTTTGTCCATGACAGGCCATATATATGAAAGCAGCTCCACAAAATTAGAAGTGAAAAAATACTAAATATTAATGTGTACATACAATTTTGATCAAATCCATCTTCCTTTTTTCCTATCTAATTTCTCACATATCCCTCACTGCCTCTTTCCCGTACACATGTATGTTGCTCTCTAGTTCTCTTTTTGAATAGCCATTGAATCCATTTTGTGCTACCTGAATAGGCTGAATAGGCATGAGTGTACGACCATCTGTTAAGGCAGGGCTAGTTCCATGTCCTATGTAGCATCTTCAGCAATAAAGCTTTACAATCCAATTCTTCTTGGTAAACAAGAGCAAAAGCAATAGGCTTTCCTGTTTTTGTGGTATCTATGGGACTCTACTGACTAGCATCTCAAAGGCAGTACACTGTATTTGGCATTCAACTTTTTATTTGATAGCATATGATATCTGGGGAGGTATTATTATACACTTGCTATAGAGTGGCACCATTTAAACTATATTTGTATATACAAATACACATATACATATATATATGTGTGTATATATATATATATATATATACATATTATACATTAATACAGTTTAAAATATGGTTTATATATATGAGATATATACATATACATATGGTTCTATGTGACACTTTTTTTTTCTGTGGCACTTTTGAAGGTCTCTAGTTTTAATTATCCCAATCCATGCTGTCCTCTACCACAGTCCTCCAATTCCACATCTATTTGTATCTTTCTCCTTTTCCCCATCTTTGCATACTGTCCTTCTGTTCTTAAAATCTTCCCACGTGGTCCTTTATTAGTTTCTTGCCTTCTATGAATCTGCCCATTTAAGCACACATATTTAAAGTTTCAAAAGTAGCACCTACCTCAGAGCAAGAACATGTGTTATTTGTCTTTCTGAATCTGGATTACCTCACTCAAATGATTATTTCCAGCTCAATCCATTTATATTTTGTCCTTCTTAACATCATGCAGAATGAAAAAGTGATTGTTGAACTCTTTGTGGAGATGCCCAGTTAAACAAACCACTATCTTCCACGTCAATAAAAGTACAGAAATATAATTATGTAAGTATTTAATACATGTTGATAATGATACTTATGAAAAATTGCTATCATCATTTTAGAGCATTCTCCTATTTATATGTTAAAAGTTTTCTTTAAAGTGGTATGCTGCATTATGCTTGAGGTACCTTCACTCACTTCCTCTGCATTCTTTCCTGATTACCAAGGGGCCACTTAGAATGTCTGACTTACTCATTACTTATGGGGGGAAAGCACAAACTCTCGAGTCCCCACAGTCAAAACGTCACCTAACAAGTATTTCTCAGGACATATTTCTGCTCTTAAGCAATATATTATTATGTGAAAAGATATATTTGAAGAGGGTCAGATGTAGAAATATAAAGAGCATACAACCCTTACTCAACTACACTCAAAACTCAGAGATAATAACCTTGGACTCCAGGAAAAGAAGAGGAACCTGAGCTGCAGACTTTGTCTTTAACATCAACTCTAGGCCCATCCCAGTAAAATCCATCTAAGACCAGGCAGACTTTTACAGCAAGGATTCAAGCTACTTGTTATGGATGTAGCCTCTAGATAAGCATTGATTCACCCAGTCTACAGACTGAATTTAGTGAGTCATATCTCCAAATTTCCTTCCATGGGTCAGCTTCTCAAGAAAGTACCCACAGTTTCATATGCAAGGCTAGACTCTACCATCTGAGGTTACAGATTAGTTCTTCATACCAGCTTCAACATACAGCCAGCCATAAACTCCCAGTCAGTCCCTTTCATAGGAGACCCAATTATTATAGCAGGCTACAGTACAAAGTAAGGACCTTCATACAGGGTCTCCAAGATCATTCTTTCACACACGATATCCAGGACAGAGTGTATAGAATCTGTGAGATGCCATCCATACCTGAAAACTTAAACTCCATAATGTCTAGAATGTCTCTGAATTTTCAGGCTTAAGGCTCACACAGTACTAGATCAACCTATCAGAGTTAGTCTTCAGTACATATCCTGAGGATATAGCCTTCATGTTCTTTTCACAAATTCAGTCAGTATTTTTAATCCAGTTTCAGCAAACCTGTGGACAGTGGTAGGTGGCCACTGTAGAATACCATGATATGAAAACAAGTGAAGGGTTCTCGTAGACAAAGCCAGTCTGCATATCTAGAATAAATTCTAATGCCTTTAAATAGAGATAGCAACATAGTGAATACTGAGCATGGAAAAGCAGGAAGACATAATGCCATCAAAATGATGGAATAGTCTTTCAGTAGATGACATGGGAGAAGTAGATATATTCTCACAAAAAAGTAAAATAGGTGCTTTAAGACGAAAAATAAAAATTTGCTCCAGAAAGTAAATACAGCTGTGCTCAAGTCAGGCAATGTGGACCATCAATTTCAGAAACTGGCTAATTGTAGGTTTTAAAAGTTTGGAGCATCCATGTGTGTATGTGGTGTGTGTGTGTGTGTGTGTGTGTGTGTGTGTGTGTGTGTGTGTGTG
>JANHMN010000015.1:28742841-28785093 GCA_030674055.1 Rhabdomys pumilio
TGTGTGTGTGTGTGTGTGTGTGTGTGTGTGTGTGTGTGTGTGTGTGTATGTGGTGTGTGTGTGCGTGTGCATGTGTGTGTGTCTAAGTCCTTTTGTTTTGTTTTGGTTTTTTTTGTTTTTCGAGACAGGGTTTCTCTGTGTAGCCCTGGCTGTCCTGGAACTCACTCTGTAGACCAGGCTGGCCTCAAACTTAGAAATCCACCTGCCTCTGCCTCCCAAGTGCTGGGGTTAAAGGTGTGAGCCACCACTGCCTGGCTCGTGTCTAAGTCCTAATCATCAGATTAATAGGGTATCAAAGGACAAGATGCTGAATGAATATTATTCAATTTTCTTTGCCACTAAGAGATCTATAGATTCAAGGCAAATTCTATCAGAATCTAGTAACATTTTTTTTTGCCAGAAATACAAAGAAAGTTGCATAGAAGTTTTACAGAACCACAAGACATAGTCTCACAGGACAATGAACACAATAAAAAGCTGAGATACAAATCTACACATGTATAATCGATTTCTTTTTGAAAAAGCATCCAAGAGTTTCAGTGGAAAAGAAATAGAAGTCTCTAAAAACATTCAGTGAGAAAACTGGACACTTACATGCAGACTCAAGGTGAATCTTTATCTCAAATAAGATAGTCAACTGAAAAGAATTAAAGACTTAAATGTGAGAACTGTACAACCTCTAAGGACATAAGAAAAGCACCCTTACATGAACATGATGTAATTGTAAGCCATGTGGGCAACGACATTTTGATATGACCCCCAAAACCTGGATAATAACAGTAAAAATAAATAATTGAAGTTGTACCATTTGAAAACTCTTTTTGTTTAAGAAAACAATTAGAGTAATGAGATAATTAAGAAAAGGATACAATGTCTATAAATCACAGAACTGACATGCAGCTAATAAAGCAAATATATAGAGAACTCAGCCAAATCAGTACTATGATAGGAAATAACTCAATTTAAAAATGAGCAAAGGGGCTGTGGGAGACGTAGCAGTGAGTTACAAGGCTTGCTTTGTGAGTTCAAGTTACATCACCCACATCTATAGCCAGCTTCAAGTCTGGCTGAACTCAACTGCCAACACCAGCACTGGAGGACTGAGATTAGCTGTCTAGCTTTGTGAAACCGCAAGTACTTAACACAGTAAGAGTCTATGGCTCATGGTAATAGGAAGAGGGTAAAAGAAAGACTTTGCATCTAGAGTTCTAAAGGGAGAATCCCCACGTAACATAAGATGCTACAACATATATACATATAAATACACCTACACATCTACATATACATGTAGACACAGAAACCCACATGGACACATACACATACATACAAACATACAGCCAAAAATAGCAAAAGACTGGAAAGACATATTTAAAAATAAGCCATACAAATGCTGTTAAAGGTGTATTGAAATATACTTTTATTACTAAAATACATTAATGTGTATTAGTAAAATATATGAGTAAAATTTACATTTCTAGATTTTCTTTCAAAGTAATGAGCTGGTTTATATTATTTAAATGTTAAAACTGTACATATATATATATATACATATATATATATACATGTATATAGATTATTTCCTGATAAAATCAATTAAAAGTATTTATTATATCTTTAAAGTATTCATTTCTCTGAGGACCATATATTTAAATATTAGATATATTTGTATCAACTTTGTATAAATATGTATATTTCATAACTAATTTAGATTTTATACTCAATGTGTAACCTACTGTTCATATTACAAAATTTTAATATATCTTAAACTCAATATTATACACCATTTAAAACCACAGATTATGTCTCCATTATAATTTAAACTTCATATGTTGGGTGTACTTCACTGCCAAGAAGTAAATAACCGGCATGCAGTTTCACATCTTGTAAATGTAAATTTAGTATCACATAGGTGAGGTGACTCTCATTTAGCTCACATATGAGCTGCAACGTAAAATCATATAAAAAGAAATCTATTTAAAAACATGTGGGTAGATCCCATTTAATTCATAGGTTTCTGAGTAATGATGGTTTGAAGAAAGCAGTAGTTTAGAACTATATAGTGCACTAGACTGGCAATTTTTTCTCCTAAGTTACTAAGATACACAGAAGTAGCGCATTATGCGTAACTAATGAGCCCCTCTTACATCTCCCAAGACTACTCTGTTGAACAGACTTTAGTTCCTCAGTAAAAGGAGAGTGTAATTTCCTTCCAGTAAACGTCTTTACTTTAAATGTGTTATAGTTTCCACATAAAGATTTTTTTTTTTATATAAACCAGTAAATTCTACACAATCTTGGAAAGGCTGTCTTGTTACAATGAGTCACAGAATACTTGAAGCATATACAAAGATAATTTTTGTTTTAAGTTTACACATTGTCTGAAACAATTGATAAGATTGAAGATTACTTAATTTTGTAAAAATTTTGTTTATAATAATAGGTAATACCAATTGAGAGTAAATAATCAAAAATATGTATTTATGAATATTTACATATATATAATTCAAAGCCATCCTTTTGGACATAATAAATAAAGTGATACAAAAATACCAATCAGCAAAACAGTATTCACGGTATCAATGTGAAATGCTGCTTACATTCAGAATATTGTTTGGATATGAGGTAGCTATATTAATTAATTCTTAGAAAAAAGTTATTTAAATTATTTCATATTAATGTGTTATTAATATAAAAAATTTACTTAATTTATATGAGGTCAGTATATACATGACTATGTGAGTAATTATTAGAATCATAGAAAATTTATCTAAATTTTATGAGATCAATATATTCATGACTATGTGGGTACTCTTGGAAGGTTTTAAATAGTAACTATAATAGTCACAAAATATAATGCATTTCAAAATGTATATAAATAGGCTAATGCATTTAACTTTTAAATTATCGTTTAAGAATAACTGTATCTTCCAGAAAGGATAAAATTACTCTATTGTGATCCCCTTTTGTTATTTAAAAACATATTCATTCTAATTGGTATGCCTCATAATTCTTGGTTTGGGGGCCTTCCCTGTGGAGGTTTAGGCAGAAGTCAAGGAGACATAGGCAAAATACACTATGTGAAGTTATCAAAATTAGAAATAATATTATTTAAAAATAACTATATAATACTATCTTTTGGGATATATGGGTATATATAAGATATATATGTATGTATATGTATACATGTGTGCGTGTATATATATATGTATCTTTATATATATATATGTATATATGTCTGTATGTGTGTTTGTGTATATGTGTGTGTGTGTTTGTATGCATGTGTGTGTGTGTGTGTGTGGTGCTGATACCCACAGAATTGAGAAGGTATGAGACCCAATGTCAGCTGTAGTTGTGAGCAACCGTGGGCTTCTTATCCTAAGCCCTAGGAACCAGCAGGGCTCCTCGGCAAGACACATGAGCATTCTGAACTGCTGAGCCATCATTTCAGTCCCAATCTTAAGATTTTTACATAAATTTCTTTACATAACATTTTTTCTTTATATTTTAAATTAGGTACATAATTTCTTGGGGTATCAATTATGCAAATAATTGAGGCCAACCAAACCATTGCTAAAGCTCTTCCTCCTCTGTTTGAAACATACGTCATGGAAATATAGATGCTTATTTCTAACATATAATAGTTTTTCTTGGTAGGAAACATGAAGAAACCAATTTTATTTTAAGACTGAAATATGTCTGAACAAAAGATTTTCAAAATGGTTGATCTTTGAAGGAGCAGACCTCGATGGCCCCAATTCCAACATCAGTGAAGTATAGATTTTGGCTATTTAAAATCCAAAAAACTAAAGCATATGAAGACTAGCCAAAGAGACCAAGCCTCAGGCACAGAAGAACAGATTCTGGTCATTTTTAGCTGCTGCCCTGAAATAACCCTTCATATCCTTTCAATTATGACGATAGATGCAATACATGGAAAACTGTAAAGAGAGAATAGTTTTTAAATTTGTGTTTATAGTTCTTGGGTTTATTTTTGGCTTAGTTTTTTTGTTAGTTTTTGGAGGACATGAGGGGAATGCTGATTTGTGAGGAGACACATTAGTGATCATAAGATGATGAGGATTCTGCCCTCTGCCAGACTTCATGGCTCAAACTTACAATGAGGGTACAAAGGGTACAGGTAAGTGTTCAAGGTCATCCTGGACTATACATTGAGGTCAAGGCTGGAAGGCATT
Organism: Rhabdomys pumilio; assembly: GCA_030674055.1. Lineage (NCBI taxonomy): Eukaryota > Metazoa > Chordata > Mammalia > Rodentia > Muridae > Rhabdomys > Rhabdomys pumilio. The sequence goes on from JANHMN010000015.1 coordinate 28,747,035, forward strand.
AAAGAATTTTACTGAGCTGGGGGAGACACACAGACGTGTGTGTGTGTGTGTGTGTGTGTGTGTGTATGTGTGTGTGTGTATGTCAGAGACAGAGACAGATAGAGAGACAGAGAGACAGAGAGATACAGACACAGAGACAAAAAAGAGACAGGGACAGAGAGATACAGACACAGAGAGAGACAGAGACAGAGAGAAGGTAGACACAGAAAGACAGACAGAGAGACAAAGAGATTCAGATAAGGAAAAGATAGAGTTTTATGTATGTTTCAGATATTAACCCTCTCTCAGATGTGGGGTTGTTGAATACTTTTTTCCCAATCTGTAGGTTGCCATATTGTCTTATTGACTATGTCCTTTGTCTTACAGAAGCTTTTCAGTTTCATGAAGTCCTACTTATTAATTTTTGACCTTAGAGCCTGAGCCAGTGGAGTTCTGTTTAGGACATTTCCTTCCCTTCCTCCCTCCTTTCTCCCATCCCCTGCCCTATGCCAATGAGTTCAAGGCTCTTTCCCACTTTCTCAGTGAGAGAAGGTGTGCCTAACTCTCAAGAGACTTGACGCCCTACTGAGGGTGGAGGCCTTGTGGGGGTGGTGAAATGGGGGAATGGGCTCGACATCTACTTGGAGACCGAGGAAGAGGAGGAATGAGATGAGAACAGTCGGAGGGCAGACCGGGAGGGAGATAGTGGCTGGACTGTAACAAAAAGGTTAAATAACAATAGTAGTAATAGTAGTAGCAGTAGCAGTAGTTTGTAGTAGAGCCAATAAAAGTAAAAGATAGCACTTTTCAAGACAAGAGCATCCAGCCAATCCCATGGTATACCCCCAAATCCAGCCCAGAAAGAATAGGATTCTAAACTGCTCTTGACTTGAAGTTTCTGAGTTTCATTCTCAGCAGGATGAAAACTGTTGAAAATTAAATCAATTATAGAGAAACAGAGTTTCATTTTCTTCACTCCTTCCTGCATGACGAAGAGTAAACATCACCATCCTGACAGAAATCTGCCTGTCTTGTCCTGTGCACCCGTGCCAGGGGCACAGAACTGAAAATAATTTCCTTAAAGTCTGCGCATTGGTCACTTTTCCAGTGTTGTGAATAAATATGTGAGAGGCAAAAAATAGTTAATTAATCAATTAATTAATGTAATAATAACAAATCTAATTATTGCAGCCTGAAGATAGAAAAATATGAATAAAATGTTAATATCCATCATAGAAATAAAAATAAAAATGAAGAATGCAATAAAGATGTAGTGGAGAGAAAGGAAGAACTTTAAAATGCCCTTCTTTACCTTTTCTAAGTGGATGCTGCCTGAAGGAAGGAAAGAAAAGTAGAACCCAACGGACTGTCCTATCTCAGGGAGACTCCCTACCTGAGCCCAAAGCCTGTGGGCATCTCCCCATCTTGGATTCACACTTCTGCAGTGATCAAGGTTTTAAGGCACACTACAGATTGGGGTGCTGCCATGGCTGCTGTAGGGCTCCAAAGTAATCAACACCCGCTGTATCACAAAGGAATTCCTTTCTGAATGGCTCACAATGTTCCCTCTAAATTAGCAAGACTTGATGTTCTCCAAAAAGCTAACTAACAAACACATCTTTTAAAAGTAACATATTGAATCAAACCTAGATCATAGCACATGTTCATACATTGCTACTTTTTCTTTTTACAAAAGGAAATTTATTTCAAAAGCATAAAGGGAACATTTACATTTAAACAAGGAGAGAAACAGGTGTCCTTGCAGAAGAGAAAGATTCAGGGCATGAAGAATTTCTTTCAAATTTCTGAAGCAAAAACAACACTAACTTATGAACTCCTGACTAGGCAAGGGAAAGGAAGCAAAAGATGAGGAGGGGATGTATGCAGCAAGCTCTGCGGTAGACATGAGGTCAAGTTACTTCTGATGAGTTTACAAATATCCTCAGACAAGAGAGAAAAAATTACTCTGTCCAAATTTATATTGCTATAGTCCAATTCATTTTGTACTTGAAATGGCTTTTAGGTCGTGGCTGATTTATCATCTCTGAGGTCCATAACTAGATGGTCACAGTTTTCAACTGGCAATCCCATGTTCCTATGTCCGTTCATATTCCAAGGAGCCTAGGCTCAGCTCAGGCTTGTGGAATGCTCAGAGTTTATTGCAGTACATCATAGTTAAGCTAACCAACTTCTTGTGCTCACTTGTACCATTCTAGACTTTCAGAAATGTTTTTGCCATAAATATGTACAGTGATTTTCACAAAGGAGATTGATTTTTTTCCCCCAGTGTAGAAGTGATGGTAATGAAGACACCTGTGTAGAAAACAAGACTTCAAAAAAAAAAAAGCCACTAGAAATGTCATCTGAATTTCTGATTTGAATAGCAAACTTGGAGAAGGAAGATTAACTGTGGAACAAAAATCTATGAAACATTAAAATGAAGAACAGAGTGTGGGCTAATAAAAATGTGCAACATGAGACACTCCACAAACCTCCTGTCTGTTGTCTTAATCTAAAGACTATTGACTAACTTATACAATAATCTGATTAATAACCTGGGAAGTTAAATTCTGAAAGTGGCAAAGGCAAGCTGAATGAGGAACTCTTGTGGTACTGTGTCAGCAAGTCACTTTCCTAGGCAGCCCTGGTTATTAATTCTCCAAATCCTAAATTACACCATCACATCCTGTGGAAACCTGTATGCCCACAAGATCTGGCTGTATTTTACCACAAGTGTCTTTAAATTTGTCTCCGAAAAAACAGCCTTTTGTTTTTAGTTTTAAACAATAATAATCATGTAAGTTCTACTGACTGAAATTCCTCCCTACTGGAGTAAAAAACCAGATACCAAGTCTAAGGTCTTCTTTACTAAAAAGATATGCACTCAAGAACTAGTAATTTGTAGAGGAACTATTTATAGACACAAGCTGATGTTTAATGAACTTCGGAAGAAATCTTGACTCTGACACAGTAAAATGATGTTTGATATTACTGTACTTTTTCTTACATGAGACAAGGTTTTTCTGTTCCATGCCGTGTCTCCAATTTGAGAAGCAAGAAGAATATAGCTTTGTTTCATCTGAGGCCATATGTGTTCTAGTTTATTAGATCTTTGAATGCAATGCCCTCCACTAAGGACAGGTGTCAGGAGTTCCTCAGAGGCAGAGCAGAGCATCCCTATTAAATACTTGGCTACTTCTGCTAATTTCCATCACCACTTGACACTTAACCCATGATGCACATTGCCATGGTAACACACTCCAACCGCAGATAATTTTCTATGACTTCCGAACTTCTAGTTTGCAACACAGAGATTTTCATTTACTAACGAGGCCGGGGAGGTTTTCTTTTTAATAGTCTCTTATACAAAAACTGAACAGAGATTTTTTTTTTCTAAGCAGAAGAACTCGGGAGCTTCCAGACACATCCCAGGATTAGAGAAGTCAGCAGAATAGTTGACTGTCTTAATTTCCTTGGTGGTTTAGATCCTTATATATTTAAAATTATTCCTATGCTTAGACAAATCCATGCTGGTCCATTTCAGGTAAATTATCACATGGATAATTCACATCAAAAATGAAAGGATAGGGTGCTTTCAAATATATTTAAATAAGCCATGCTCTTTTGCCATAATTAGATTGAGGTAAACTAAATAATGAAAGTAGAAGCAAGGGATGTTATGTTTAATAGTTTTAAAAATATTTTAAAGACTTATTTAAAATATAAATAAAATTAAATTATATATACTAAAATATAATGTTTTTGTTAGCTTTGAAATAATTTTGTCAGGAAAAATCTAAAGGCAATAGATTCAAAAATGAGAAAACTAGTTTACTTTTTAGAATAATGATGAGACTATATTTCACAATACAGCAAGCTGTTTTGTTAAAAAAAATTCAAAACATGCTTATTTCAGTTAACCATGACACTCAGTGGTGTGATGCTGCATGTAGAGCAGACAAGGTTCTTTTTAAAATTACAACATCTCTACCTTTGCTTTCCATATGCCAAACTTTCCCAAATACTCCTTCCTCATTATGCTTCAAATTTATGGCTTCCTTTTTCACTAATTGTTATGGCAAGCATATATATATATATATATATATATATATATATATATATATATATGTGTGTGTGTGTGTGTGTGTGTGTGTGTGTGTGTGTGTGTGCGCGCGCGCGCGCGCGCTTATTTATGTGTTTAAATGTATGTATCTAAATATAACCTGTTTGTATAATTTTGCTTGTATTTATGTTGGCTTGTATTTATGTTGTCAGGGCTGACTAATTGGCACTGGACAGCCAATAGGTGTGCTCTTTCCTGAACAAGATCACCCCTCCTGCTCCCAGCTTTTCCAATTTGTCTATTGTACAGTTGAGGCCTTGAAGGATTTTCTCTGTCCACTTTAGCATATCCCTTGGTATCATTCTTGTTCAGATTCTCATGGGAAGCTGCCACACATCGACGACTATGAACTATTTTGCCGTGTTTTCAAAGGAGAAAATTGGCAACATGTAGCAGGTGGTGTGCCCTGGGGCCCTTGCCCATCTGCTCCCACAGGAATCTCCACTGGAAATGGAATGACAAACAGTGGCCATTCAGCACCTCAATGCCAAATCGCAAACAACTCAATCATTTCCTAAAAAATGAAGTTTAATGCTATCTCATTATATGCATGTTCTTTAAATTCTGATTTATTAAATAAAGCTTTGACATGAAATTATTTTTTAACTTTGTTTATATAATGTATTTATTCTCAAAATTGTGGAATTGAAAATCAAACACTGGATTAACATTGAAATACTTTTGTTCTACACATGTCTGGTAGTAGCACAATATTTAACCTGGTTCTCTGTCTGTTAAATCCAGTATGTCTACCGATTTATATTAAGTTAGAAAAATATCACTTTGTGTTTTGGTTTATTAACTTATTAATTATTTCATTGGGAAAGTAAAAATTCTTTGGTAAACATCTACTATGTAATTCTCTCCTAATTCCTCTTATTGGGTGCCATTTATTTATAAGTAGATTGAGATAAATGTTTATTCTCATTTACAAAAGGTTGTATGGAATCATACTTGATTGGGTAAGACAAATACATCTTTATAGATACTCTTATAATATTCTTCCATTAATAAAAAGAAGTTTGTTTAGCATTGAGATTGAGATATGTTAACATTTATAATTGTTTAAATTTAAAGAATGTTGACTGAGAATTTTCTGCATGAAAATTACTCACCTAGGAGGTCTGAGGGTTTAAATAGTATCATGATAATCAGGAGTTAATGATGATTTGGGGTTCATTAATTGCCATGTAATATCAAAAAGTTTGGTTAGGGCAAAGAAATCAATGTCTTATGAAAAGCAGAAATGTCTCCAAATCTACCTTCCTTTTCTCACACAAGCTTCCTTACAGTATGCTTTGTTACTATAAGATCATATTTGTCACTTGAGAAAAATTGCACAATGAATATATTTATGAGGATGATCCTAAACCATTCAAATACATGATATAATAGTTCATAACACTATACATATAATATATTGTAAGGACAAATTATAACACTTTGGTTTCAAACTAGACTACAGTGTATCTCAATTAAATAAGTAGTTTAATGATTATTGGATTCATACGAGATATTGTGGAACTTTTTGAATAGTAGATATGTGCGTTATGAACAAAGAAAGCATTTAGAGGTTTCACATTTGTTTACTTTTCTATATTGCTCTTGAAGCTAACATATGATTAAAAAAAAACACTAGTAGAAGAAACATCGCTAAATTTTCATTCAAGGCAAAATGCAATTCATGTTTTAAATATTATTTTATAGTGACACAGTACACTGCAAGCAAGTTCGTGTGAAGAAAATTACATAGATTTGGAGACAGAAATATTTTGCAGAATAAACAACAAATAAGCCTCATTTGATATGTTATTTACAAGTGAGTAAAATGTCTTTGTCATATAACAGATATAATATATATTATACTATATAATATATACACATATCTCTCTCTATATATCATATAGCATGTGCACATGTATGCATCTTCTTAAAAGAGACTAAGAAAATTAAAATAATGCTGAAAACACAAGTGCAAGGATAAATGAATTTTGCTGTGCATATGTTCGTATTTTAGGCCTGTGCTAGAACATGTTTGTATATATGCTCTTTAATTCAGTATTGCTCAACTCTTTTTTCCGTTATATGTGCTACAGTACTTTGAGTACTTGAGATTAGCCCACTAGCTGAGTGATGGAGTAATTCCTCAATATTGTGTTTGTGCTTCCCACTTAATATCAATTATTTATGCTTGTTTGTATTTATATCCCACAGTTTCAGACAAGAAACAAGTGCGACTGCATTGATCTGCATCCTGATGCTCAGCTCCCTGACAAAACTGATTCTCTGACAAGAGTTGAAGGCTCCTTCCATCAGCCAAATTGATTGCAACTGACATTTGACAAAGTGGCTAATCAGAGTAGTCGTCAGTTCCCTTCAAGCTAGAAGCTATACAATCAGACAAGCTCTCATTGGACAAAGAGACACCAAATTAAAGGAAAAGGACCAGGTATTACAGCACACTCAATAAAGAGATGAACTAACATCCAGATATAAGCCAATAGATGTTTTCCCTCATTAAATGTTTTCTAACACAAATGCTGAAGGTTTTCAGCGTAGTCAATATCCAGCTTTTTAGTAACATCATATAAAGTTGGTTCTCCAAAAATAATTTTCAACATTATTTATTTGTAAGTTTAAACGTAAATTTTTTTCTTTACATTGAAGAAGAATCCGAGTCTTGTCTTCAAACTGATTTTCACTGCAAAGCAACAAAGATTAGTTTAGAATTTTTGTTGTTGTTGTTGTTGTTGTTATTTTTATCTTAGATAAGGCCAACGTATCCCCTGCCTGCATGGCCATGAGTTTTTGACATGTCTCTACCTTGAATGCTTGGATTAAAGGCATACAAGACCTGGTTTATTGGCAGCTAGAAACCTTACCTAGTCCTTGGCATACTAAGCAAGCACTCCACAGGGTGAGCTACATCATTTTCCCAGGGTGCACTTAATAAGAACCAAAGCCAGGAAGGTTTTTGCTATGTACTTAAAGAAGTTATTAGATTGCACAACTAATACTTTTCCCCTATAACATATATTTCTGAAGAATAAATGCACACTGAAAATACAAGTACTAATTTTATTAGTAAGAAGAATTAGTCAACATATAATTTAGCACTAACTCATGAAAATGGAATTTAATAACTCTCATAAATCCACTATCAGTCTCCAGTTAGATCCATAAGCCCTTTACATTCTTTGATTTTTAATGTATGGCATCCATTAGTATTACTATTGTCGGGCTATGGAAGGGTGTCCTGGTTCTTGGGATGTGGGTTTGGCTGTGCCTCCAGAACCCAGGCTCCTGTCACGAGGTCTAATCTCCACTCAACCTGTGTCCTTCAGTCACTTACACAGGTGGTGGGTGTGATAAACAGGCCCCCAGGCCCTAGAGAGATTTACATACTAATGAGGTACCTGAAGGCCAGAGGGTGGAGCCGACTAAGCATTCCTTCCCAGCCCCTACCCCTCTTCCTCTCCCTACTTAACTCAGGTCCTGCCTGGGTTTTGTGGGGTGTGCATCCAGATCCATCCACCATCCGCCATGCCAATAAACCGGTTTTGGAAACCCAAAGACTTCCTTGTGTGCTGGGGTCCTGCCATGAGGAACAGTAATGAACAGCTGGGCCTAACTTCCAGCTGGAGGAACCTACACACAGCCTGGTTTGAGAGACCCTGCGGTTCCCAAGCCGAGTTTTTATTTTTTTCCTACATACTATTACTAATTTGGTTGATTAAAATGCTCCAAATCTGTCTAATGAAGTCTCTGTGACTTTGCCTCACTTTCCTTTGACTCTGTTCCTTTTCAGTTTTTAGCATTTATTTGCTTTACAGTGCAACAAGACTTATTTAATTCTTTCCCTGGCCCAGTGAAAGTGAGCAGTTTCTGTGACTGGAGAATGGCATTGGAAAGCAGAGTCAGGGTGACAGCTTCCACCATTGCTATTGGTGTTCGATTGTGTCTCTCCACTCTCAGCAATCAGGCAAGGATACAGATAACAAAGAAGACAACACAGAAACATGTTAATATTGTCACAACCAATCTGATGTCCAAGGGTCTATGTTAGTCTTCCACGTTTATTTATTATTTGTACATCTGACTTTTAACATCGAGTAAATTATGTATTTCTTCTCAGTTATATTTATATAAATAGAAAAAAATTAAGACATACTAAGTTATACTATGATAATGAATCTAAAACCAAAACTCTTTCTAATTATAACTCAAAATTTATGTATGATTTATTGTATAAATGATTTATGTACACAAAATCAAATGGATATTGTCAGATTTGCTCTCTTCATGGATGTAGATATATGTAATGTACTCTTTTTCATCAATCTTAATATGTTTATTTCCAACTTTATAATGTGAATATTTGGCCTTAAAAATATTTTGGCCATGAAAATAAAAATAAATTATATCCAATCATAATTATAATTTACGGAGTAAATAAAGATTATGTTTAAACTTATGAAAAGATACACTTCAAAATATGCTGTCTATACAAGTTAAGAATTTACACATTAAAAATCTTCAGTCAGAAACTTTAATTTATTTCATTAAAATTTGATAATGTTTTTGCTTCAGACAAATTTAATGAAGGGCAAATCTTTTACTGAAATTTAGGTATAAGAGCAATGCATTTCAACAGATTTTCTTAAGTTACATTTTTATAATACTGGAGCCATAAGAGATTATCATAAAATTATTTTTAAATATTAAATGAATACTAACCCTTTGTGATTCAAAATATTAAATAGTGGAGCTATAAATAAGTGTAAATAATATGAGAATCATATGATACAGGGCAAACATGGAGAAACTGGTAATTGCTATGCAAGATTCATTTTTGGCTTAAAGTATGAAAGTAACCGGCATAACAATTGTATGGGCTGAATTCCCAATATTCCCAGCAATGAAAATTGTAGATATTTATTTCAAAATTTTTTCTTGTATTCAAAAATTTGGAAAATATTTGAATGGCTCCATGGAATGGAAAAGTATAAAGGACAAAATCAACATGGTGTAAATGGTAGGAAGACACAAAGTGAAGATAAAGATCTTGTGGGCACTGGAATGTGGTGCTGTCCAAGGCAAATGAGAATCACTGAGGCTTAAATAGCAAAGATGATAGATGGAAGCAACATAAAATTGAGTGATATTTGTGAAAAGGTAGTGAAGATAAGAAAAAATAAAATACATGCACACACTCATAGACACAGACACACACACATGTAGAAAGGGAGACAGAGAGACAAAGACAGTGAGCATAATTTCACAGTGAAAAAAAATTAGTGATTGAAGTCTGGAACCTACTGACAACCTTATGGACTCTATTGTACTCATTTCTCTTGCTCTGCTATGTATAAGACACACAGCTTGTCTCAGAGATTCAGGCCAACTCTAGTTCACACTTACTGATACCCTTGGTAATCATCCATGGTTACTATGATTTATAATATTCTGAGTCTCTAGGTACAAGTGACCTATCCTCAGAGATATCCTTTCTTGGGTTCTATTTAGACACTCAAACACTACTACATGGTTTCAATCCTCAAATTCTCTTCATATCCCATCACTCCTGGGATTTCTACTGCAATAGAGGCTAACTTTGCTAGTGGCCTCTCATAACCTTTAACAGTGCTAGGCCTCGGCTGCTCTCAATGACATTTTTCTGTCTTCATAATCAGTAGCATTTGAAAAATGTTCACACACTAACAAGTTCATCTGCCTTGGCCTCTATTGGACCACAGGTTCTGTATGCTGAGTCAGAAGAAACACTTTCCAGACAATTTCACCTCAATGATGATAGTCTCCTTTTAGTCATGGCTGATTCTTCAGCTCTACCTAATCAGCATCAATTGTCTCAGTAAAGCAACTATTTCACTGTAGTAGTTCTGGTACCTTGTTAATGAAAGCTGAATCTTGATTCCCAGCTTACCAGAATGGGATATTTTGCTATAAATGTAACATTGATAGCATAAATAAAGTCTTCACTTCTCTCTGAAATTTCACAAGTCAAGGCTCTGTTGTCAGCATCATTCTCAAAACTATAATCTTCAGAGATCCAGCACTTTAGTCCATTGAGCTCATAACAGTTACTGGTTTTGATACCACAAAGTTCCAAAATTCCTACCCATTTTCCAAAAAACAGATAGGTCTGTCAAAGAAATAATCTGCTCCATTGTACAAAATTCTGTCTTAGTTGTAGCTTGTATTGCTGTGATATAGTACCTAAACGGGTCATTTTATCTATTGAGGTTTCCTCATCTAGCTGTGTCAAATTGACAAAAAATCTCCAAGGAAGGCTATGAATAAGAGTGATTTTTTTTTGCTTATTTTTGTTTTGTTGTTGTTGTTGTTGTTGTTGTTGTTGTTGTTTTAGATATCATATTTACAATTCAGATTTTATTCCCTTACCCCATTCCTCCCACCACCCAGGAACCTCCTATCCCATCCCCCCTCCTCATGCTTTTATGAGGATGTGCCCCCACCTATCCCCCAACTCCTACCTCCCCACCCTCAAATTCCCCCACCCCACTCAATGTTCAGCCTTTATGGGACTAAGAATCTCCTCTCCCATCTATGCCCGACAAGGCCATCCTCCCCTACATGTACAGATGGAGTCGTGGGTCCCTCCCTATGTGCTCACAGGCTGGTGGTTTAGACCCTGGGGAGCTCTGGTTGGTTGGTATTGTTGCTCTCCTCATGGGGTCACAAATCCTTTCAGCTCCTTCAGTCTTCTCTCTAACTTCTCCATTAAGAGTGTTTTTTAAAATATATTCAATGACAACTTTTGTAAGAGATCCTTTTTTGAAGACTTAAAATGGAAGCCAAAATAAACAGATAGTGAAAATTGGGGGGAAAAGTTTACAAAGACAACAAAATGTTGGTTCTGAATAGTAATGGTTAACAAGATGTAACGAAATAATACATTTTCTTTCATATGATTCCTAGCTGAGGCATATTATATGTTTGTATAAGCTTGTGGGGAACCTTCAGATAAAACTTTCTATTTTTACAGTTTTCTTATTATATGTAAGTAGCCAGTTTCTTTTTTGTGCAGAACTGAGTATCAATTATAGTGTGTTACAAAGCCAATAAATATAATGAATATGTGGTTCAATAACTCATTGACATTCAATGAATAGAATCTCTACTGTGGTTGTATTATTATATACACATATACAACGAATTCTAACAGATAGATGACAGCTACTTTCTTCTCCAAATCTTTCTCTAACCCATAAGAAGTCAAAGCCTCTTTAAGTGCATCCAACTGAAAGTGAATAATTTATCTAGCTCAACGTGTGCGAAGAACAGAAAGGACAAAACCTAGGGAGGATACATAGGGAGAAAACCAAAGAGATAAATAATATATAACACTTACCAACTTGGCTTTTTGTTCAATATGAGTTCTTTATTTTAGTCTCTCTATACTTTTTTCTGTAGTTTGTTCTGTAGTAAGTTTTAGGAGGCACAACCAGTTTATAGAAGTAGGGAGTGGAGATGCTTTCAGTACTCCTATTATCGCTACTACAAGAGGGTTGAATAGCTTGAATATAAGAAAACTTGTCTGCTAAGAGATCATTTGCTAACACTGTCATAGATAAATCTGTTCAACAATATTTTCCTAATTTTAACTTTACTTCATTTAGATATGTCTGAACTTGAGTTCTGAAAATAAATGTGTTGATTCATTCCCATTTAAACAAAAGGTTCTTTTTTTTATTGGATATTTTATTTACATTTCAGATGCCATCCCCTTTCCCCATTTCCCCTCCCTAGAAAACCCCTATCCCATGCCCCCTTTTCCATTTTGCTTTTATACAATTTTTTTAAATGTTAATCGAAGGCTTTATAAGTATGGTAATGCTCAATCAGAAGTGTAACCCAATACCCAACCTAGATATATAAACTATCTTTGACTGGTGGAGACATACATGTCATAATGCTCCATGAATATCAGAGTTGAGATGCAGACCTAGAATTCCTGTTTTAAATCATTAATCTTTTTTGACAAAAAGGAAGCAAAATGCAACTATTTCATTAGAAGCATGAACTTAACATGACATATTTAGCTTTTACAATGGGGATGCAAACGGCCTAAAACAATGTAGTTTCAAGACCTAGTATCTTAACAAGAGTTAAGCAAAAAACTCTATTGCCATGAGTAAAATAAAATGGTATTTTTCCAACTTAATTACTGCCTAAATTTGGAGGAAAGATCTTGTCACTGCAGATACCAAAGTATTTCAGATATGAGACTTGGAAGAATGGAGTTGGAAATAACTTGGAAGCTTCCTCTATGAAAACTAGGTCTCATAATGTCTGAATGGGTTATACCAACATCCAAGAAACAGAAACAAAAATAAAAAAACAAATAAAAACATCCAATGGTTCTTTCTAACTGTAAAGCCTACAAACCACAATGACCAGACCAGTAAGGTATCCTCAAGGATGTAATGGTGACACTTGGAGGTTAAGAGTAACAAATATATGTCTAATTAATCAAAGGACTGCTCAATAGTAGGACTTACATATGAGATACCAACCTATTCAACTACTTATGGATGAAGATGTAGTAGACTCTAGAGGAGAACCTACTATCTACAGTTTTCAAAGCACTGTAATTTCTAATTATATATTAAAAATCTATCTTGAGACCCATAGACAAATGTAGTTCTAGTTCCTCATCAAAGAAGCTTTTTGCAAAAGTTGAGGACTACAACAAAGAACCATAATTGGCTAAAATACAAGAGATTATTGACCAGGAATGCTTAACCTCAAATATATTTTCAACACAAACTTTGTACCCAAAATTCAGGAAAATATCACAGAAGATGGCACAGAAAGATTGTAAGAGCCAAAATATGAGGACATCTGATGAAAGATGTCCTTTGGGACATGACAAGGGAGCTGCACTCATGATATCTCAACAATGAGGTTGCCTAAACAAGACCTGAGAAGTGATAGCAGCTTATTTCCATTGGGAGGAAGGGCTAGTTCATAAGTTGCCATTCCTAAATGAAGAGATGAGGGTAACCATTGGCCTCAGGGAGTTGGAGACTCAGTTTGCCCCAGCAATAGTCTCTAAGGTAGGTACTTATGAGTAATAATAAATGGACACTATAGAATAGACATATTCATAAATTCAAGAGAGAGAGAGAAGATTGAATTTGAAAAAGAAAGGGTACAGATGATGAGAATATAGTATCCCTATCCCTGTTTGAAATTCTCAACAAATAGTTTTAAAAAGTTTATATTCTTACACACATTATAAAAAAAAATCTGTGTACAAGGCAATAATCAATTTTGATTCTTAGTGAAATCATACATAAATGATGTCATTTATTTTCAAAATCATCTCAACATTAATGACACTTTTCATAGTCACAGTTTCCCATTCATCTTGAAGTTTTAATCACTATAGGACTTCTGGACACAATCAAGCCATGCAATCCCACTTTCCCCTTCAACATATGTCCATCCCACTTTGCAGTCAAAATGCATCTTGATGGGTGTTGAAAGCCTATAATCTTTCTCCTAGCCCCAAGATCTTTCATTCCCCAACATGTAATTTTTATCACCCATCATGAATATGCCCAAACATGAGTGCCCAGAGCACTGCAGTAAGAGACATCAGTTTTTGCTCTTTTATGGAGACTTACCTGGATGGAAAGAAACAGTAAGGCATGATGGCATTAGTGGGTGGACTTTCTAGTCACACTTTTTTTTAAACTTTGTTATTCTATAGGTATATTCCTTTGAAGAATTATTTACCAGGCCAGCAAAATGGTTCAGCTGACAAAAGCCAGGGAGACATAGGACTTGAGTTTGATCCCTGAGAACTACATGTTAGAAGGAAAAATCAATTTCTGCAAGTCACTGTGACTTACACATGTACACTGTGGCACTCATGCAGGGGCACTCATAAACACTTCCATACATATACACTCAGTAAAATGTAATAAAAATTAAGTAATTTATCTTCTGGAAGACTCTATTTTTCAAAGTGTACTTTCATAGTTTTTCTATGACCATGTCATTTCTTGGTTTATCACCACTAAATAAATTGCAATAACATATTCATAGACTAGTCTATGTAGCAGAACATAACAGGAATTGACTGTACAATATTTCTCTCTCTCTTCTAAATAGAAGCCCTGATCTAGGAAGACCAGTCATGAACCATGCTCTGATTTACAAAATTGTGCAAGGTCCTGCCTGGAATTTCTACATATCAGTTTCCACATCCATAGAACAGATATCTGAATAATCTACAAAGATGGCACTTGGTTTATGCTAGTTTTAAGCCTTTTGAAATGATTGTGGATTAGATGTACTATGCATTTAATATAGTTAACCTGAATATTGTAAGTTCTCAGCACAGTACAGTATAGGGTGTTTGTTGTTAGCTTGAGGTCTTATATTTGTTTGGCCGAGTAACTTGCTGCCCTTGCCAAGTACTCTGAAGGAATATCTTCTATATCTATCACCAGGCAAGGAACACAGCAAAATTTAAACTAGGTTTTCTCTTGAATGTGCAACCTCTCTGCAACATTGGTAAGTCGAAGAATGCATAAATTAATCTTGATAAGACAGGGACTCAGTGTATTGTGGTATTCATGTAAATTCTCAAATGTGAATGGCTGTTGTTATTGTTGTTGCTGTTAGTGGTACTTTTAATTTGCTATCTTTAAAGATAGTGGCCAAGTAGGACTCTGGTTATATATCAAAGACTTGCAAGTCCTACAGGCAGCAGTGCATAGTGCATGATTCTGTAGGAATGTCAGGAGAAACCTGAAAATTGAGGGTGGGAATGTGGTATCATTAATAGCAGCTCTATTGCTCTACATGGAACATGAACCATGTCCAGAGAGTGGCACGATTGCTGTGGAACTGAATCGACCGAGACTGGAAACCTCTATGGCTGAAGCTCCTGGAATCTTGTGGTCTCCTCACTTGTCAAAGTCTGCAGGCTGCCATTATCAACCAAAAATGATTATTATTATTGAGAAACTGAGCTTGCTAAGGGTCAGCTTGAGGCTCAGTCACATGCTTGTGTTGCTCAGTAAAGCCTGGGAACAGAACAGATCACTGTCCTTCTATTACATTTCTATTCTCAAACCCAGGATGAGGCTTTGGTCCTAGTTTTAAGCCTTTGCAACTTCGTATATCTGAAAGCTTTGCTTCCTTTAACTTGTCCTGTTAATCAATCTCTGCTATCGTTTATGGTTTTATACCTACGTGTTTAATTAGAATAAAATAAATTGATGTTAAAGTTTGATAAAGTCATGCAGTGATTGGGTTGCCCTTCTGCTGTGCATTTATAAACCTATTTTATTTTTAAAAAATGCACATAAGCAGATCTTTTTCCCTAAGCAAGTCAAATCCTCTCTGAAGGGATTAGCCTAGAATGTCTTTTTTTTTTCTCTAGAACAGCCCTTACAGGTCCTTACCCTGAGCTCAGATCAAGTCTTGTTATTCGTGTAGTACCTATGACAAGAATTATTTCCTTCCAGACTCTTAAGTCTAAGTATCCTATGGAACTTTTACCCATGGACACAATTTCTTCCCACTCTTCTGTTTCTTCACATAGACACTTGTGAATGGAACAAAGAAACAATATGCTATTGTTTTGTGTTGTATTATGCATTTTAATGAGTAAAAATATTGTCATCTCTCTCTCTCTACATATTGCATTATAATTTTATAACCTGATAATAGGAACTTTCATCATGCTAAACCCATGACAAGTTAAATAATAAAATCAAGCAAAGCAAAACAACTGAACAAAACCCATGGAAGTTATTACTTAATGAATAAACGAATGCACACAGGAAGCAAATCTGTTTTCTGCCTTCTTTGTCTTTATGTGGCAAAACCAAAATAAAAATGACAGTATCTAAAACCAGATACAGTGTACTCATATTTCCTGTATTATAATTTTATCTGAATGTTTTTCTTTCCTTCCTAATAGATTATCTTGTCATATTTAGAGTTGACCAACCGAAATTTTTGCAAAATGTGGTGTCCATGCAGGCTAATCATGAGCTAAAATGCCAATATTCATGTGGCTCCACTTCATTAAATGCACCTTCCTGGTGACTTTCACTGTATAAAATTTATTTTGAAGAAGCAACAAAATTGTGGCAGGGTCAGCAGAACACTGCCTGTTAGTCATCACAGACCCAGCTCAGCTTCCTGAGCTACAGTTCAGCATACTGACAGGCAAGGTTTCTGACAAACAAGCTGAAGGTGAAGGACAAATATGTAAATAGTGGAAAGCTGCCATTCACTTCTCTCTGGCAGATTGGGTGTACAAGGCTCTAAGGATGCAAGGTCACACAGCCCACAGCCATGATGGGAGTGTGTGCTGCAGTGCCTTAATTGAATGTACATGCTTTGGCATCGTGTGCCTTGATTAGCTCTGTGTGGGCTGATCAGCACAAGGCTGGAGCACAGCACTTTCTGGGTAAGAGCATATGGGAAGTGCAGATGTTCAAAAGGTGACTTCACCCAACAGGCAGCCAGCTTGCCTCCTTAAAGAATTATCATAGCTTATCTTCAGCAAGAAGAAACAGGGAGGATCTAAATGATTTTTTTTTTCTTGGTGAAGGAGTCTAACAATTTCATTTTCAAAGACAAATGACTTGCTTCTCCTGTTGGGCTTCATGTCTTTAAAAGTAATATTGTTCTTGAAGCCCATAAATATTTTCTCTACAACTGAAATAAAAGATAATCAGACATATGAAATAAAAGAGATAAACAAAGAGTCTTTGTAGCAGGCCAAGTTAAACCGATCCAAACATTCCCAGGTCATACAATTTCTTAATATATATTATATATTACTTATCAGTTTATTAATCTAGTTTATGAAGCATTTATAGCAAATTAGAAATATTGAAGGGATAATGGACACAGAAAACTAAAGATCTAAAGTAGGATTCTTTTATTATAGAAGATATAACTTGCTACAGTGATGTGGATTAGTTATAACTTCAGTACTTAGTCTCGACTCTCCAAATAATTAGCTGTGCTGTCTGGGCATCATTGTTCTCACTCAGGGCTCGTCAGTTTCTATATAATTACAAATGTATTCTCAGGTGTAAAATATGAGTTTAATTCTTATCATACTGCTAATTTGTACATTCATGTATCTATTTAACTATCATAGTGCTTAATCTGTGGTAGGCACAGTTCTAGGTAGTGAAGAAGGTCGGTCTATAAGAGTACAAGTGTAAACAGTGGTGAATCAACACAAGTTCTATCAGGTAGGTATGTGAACAAATACAGATCAATGAAGCAGTAGGGCTACAGACATGGGAAAAACAAAAGAATAAAATACAGTCCTGTAGCTGAGTTAGGATACTGAAGGTAAATGCTACTGTTACATTTTAGTGGGAATAGCGTACCAATAATTAATATGATAATTTTACATACTGGTAATACTTTGATGAATCTAAAACAAAGTAATACTTGCTGTAATATAATTTTGACTTTCTGTTTTGGAAAGGAATGGAAATATACATTTAGATGTGGTTAGGTTTCAAGTTGGCCCTGTGTGTGTTTTTCATACTCTTGACTGAAATGACAAAGGTGGCCTAGTTGAGTGTATGCCACCCATAATGGAAAAAGGGAATTAAAATGAACTCAACTACATTCTTATTTGTAATTAGCATATAAGGAATCAGGTGTCATTGTGGCACAGTGGTACAGTGGTACAGTGGTACAGTGGTACAGTGGTACAGTGTTTCTTTTAGTCGATTTTCCTTCCCCTCCTATCTCCCCATCTTACTATCACTTCTGCCTGTCTCCCCATCTTCTGTCTGGTTTTTATGTCATCACTTTCATCAAGTTAAAAGCTCTGAACTACATTCTATTGCGCTGCATGGGAAGAACGCAGCATGTATTTTGCATACAATAATAAATTCTACTACACAGGTTAAAACATTCTAATTATCTATTTATTGACATCTTAACAGATTTGCCAAACAAAAATAAGCACTATCGGATCAAAAGTATGATATATCAATTAATTCACTTCCTGTGTCCTTGGAACTTTCCAACCCAGCCATTTCCTAATGCTTATTCTGAACAGAAGATCCTTGACGTTCTAAAATATCATGTCAACATCACTGATGTGAGATTGCATTTCTTATATCCCACATCTTCCTCTGAAAAAGTCTAATGACAAATAATGTTCATTAAGCAAGAATATTGCAGCAATATTTTACTTTTAGAAAAATCTTCAGTCCAATATTGGTTGAAATACTCTTAATATATTTTTTACACACAAAAAGCTATGCTTAGTATAGCTTTAATTATCAGACACAAAATATTTTTAAAAGCTATTTACAGATTGAAAAGGGAATTAAGCCTCATATAACTTTTTTACAAAATTTTACAAAAAATATTGTCATAAATTTTGAAATAACTATTTATTGAAAGTAACACTTTGCTTCATGTATTTTAATCTTTATCAAAATATTTTATCAAAATATCAATCTTCTAAGATTCTAGAAGTATTATTAGTAAGATTAAAATGCCTAAATGTGTTACTTTATGTTTCCTATTTTTGTAGCTTTTCTTTAAGAATTAGCATGACATTAAATTAACAAAATAATAACTTATATAAGTAACTGCCAAAATCTATATATTGAATGTTATCTGTGATGGGGCAGATGGCCTGAGTTGATGGTTAATGATATTTTTAAATTTTATTCATTTAGCTTAATTCTCAACATATGTGACCACTGAAAAAGGCATAGGATTATCAAATAATTAGCTTGTAAACCAGCTAGTATATTGTAAGTAGTTAAGATAAAGGCCCTCCTTGTGTGTAGACCTAAGTACCCTGCTTTTGTTATCAGCTTTTCTCAATGGATTCTCAGGTTTAAAGGCCTTTGTCTTCCACCATCAAATCAGGTGAGAGTAGAAGAGAACAACAAAATTTGAGAAAAAATAGCTTAGCTCTGAGGACTCCAAAGAAGACTTTTTATATATTATGGTGAGAAATCACATTTTGTGTGCTCTTTACCAGGATCATAATGAGCATACGCTTACAATAAGCATTCAGAAGTAGAGATATTGTCTTCTTTAGAGGCAAAGAGCAGGTTTGTAATTTATTTCTTGTATTCAATATTTTATAGAGATTTTGTTTCTTTATTGTCCACTGAAGAGAGATGTATTGCCTTTGATGTTATTTTACCTAGCATGTAAACTAGGTAAAATTAGACTAAGAAAAATCTTTCCTAAGTCACAATAAGAACTAAAACCAACGTCTTCAGAGTACTGCTTGATACTGCACGGTACCATAATGAGTAACCTTCCCATTCAACATCAGTTGAGAAATTGAAAATGTTAAAGCACTCTTCACTACAGCTTAACTGTCTATCCTGGTGAAGACTTTGTACACATACATACCTTCTATATTTCAAGAACTACTACGTCTTTAGAAATATTGTTAAGCGTCCACATTTGGTGCAATGTTTTGTTTTTTGCTAGTATAGCACCAGTGAAATACTGGAGCATTCTTATCCAAGTAGAGATGCAAATAATGTGAGGAGAGTTTGTAAAAAATAATTGAAATATGGTCATTTCTACACTGCTAGAATCATAGGAGGATGTGAAGACAGCGTAGGAAAGTGCTCTCACCCCTTCCGCCCACTGCCACCGCCATTCAGCAAGGAAAACTGATTTCAGCTCTTCAACATCCAGGTAAAAGCCAGGCACAGTAGCTGGCATATGAAGGCTAGGTCTGGGCTTATTCAGAGAGCTTATTAGGCATCCACCTAATTAAATCAGTAAAGTCTAGATTCAGAGAAAAACCAGGTCTCAAAAATCACAGTGATAGGAGTGGTATACTTTATTACGAGGGGTTGGCTAGAGAGGACTCATAGACCAAAGAACTATAGGCTACCTTCAGTACTATTGGTTGCTATTTGGAACTTGAGAGTTAAGAACCTATTACTGAAGGTTCTATACACTTGACTTGAGTCATAGAACACCGGGAATTAAACTGCTACTGGACAGAAACTTCTTCATTTCTGACTAACTTTCATAGTGTGGAAAGTTGCTATACATACTATCAGAAGATAAATATGGTCATCAATTTAACTCATCTGTGAACCTTGTGCTCTATAATAATGGTTGGCCTGGCCAGTCATTCCCAGTAGGCAATAGTGGTATAAACATCTGAGTAATAACCAATCACTGTTTAATTATATTTAAGTCACACTCTATAAGATGAATTCTAGTCCTCATACTATTATGGGACCAAGAACTCATGAGTAGACATTTCATGGGCTCAGGCACAACCTACTTCTGTCACTTGATGAATTGACATTTTATTAAACTGACTCCTAATAATTTATCATTATACCCTTAGATAAGTGAATTTCTTAACCTTCACCAAAGAACCTTTTATATGCAGTAGATGCTGACTAATATTGTACCAAACTATTAAAGATACAGAGGGTAAAAGACTTCAGAATGATAGGCCTTAAATAAAACACACATATTACACATACTCCTGAAAATGCTCAAGGAACAATTGCAAAACTGGGATTAGAATAACTTTTAAAATCCACAGCACTGGTAACAACAAGAACACAATGGTTTTAGGACATAACATGCAAGCTTTATATATGAGTACATTGTGACAGAATAGATAAGACCTATGCAAACCCAAGCCAAATTAAATCTTAAAATGCATACCCAAGTTGGATATCCAGTCCCATACCTATCCATGGAACTATTGGCAATTGTTACCTGATGGAAGAGAAAGAAACATAGTTCTCTAAGTATATAGTCACTGGGAAGTTTCCCATGTTCCAGTAGAAGACTACAATTCCAAGTGTCTTGTGACATAAATGTTGACAAACTGATAAACAAAAAACCAAAACCAAAAGCAAAACAACAACAAAAACCACAGTTGGTTGGATAGGGAAATGGGGAGTGTTTGTGCAAGAGGGATGAATATGATATGTACAAAACTCTCAAATAACCAAACTAAAACTACAGTGTAGAAGAGGAAGATTCAGGAAAAAGCTATCAAACTCTGGACTCAATACACACATATACACACTCATACAAGTGAGTTAAACACACACACACACACACACACACACACACACATGCAACCATATGTACACACATTTTAAAACTGAAATTTAATGCTTATAACAAATATTACTGAGTCAAGCAAAATTTCAAATTTCTGTAAGTTTCTCTAAAAAGATGTCCATCAGCCCATTTTCAAAATAAGGATAGCACGCTGGTTGTGATGGTTAATTTTTGTCTATTTGACACAGACCTAGACATATCTGTGAGGAGAAAATTTTAGTTAAGAAAGTACTTCTAAAAGTTTAGACAGTGAGCATCTATGTGGGTCATTCTCTTACTTGCCAACTAATGTAGGAGGACCACGCACTTATGAGCAGTACTATTCTTGGACAGGTGTGCCTTGGTTGTTTAAGGAATGTGAGTATGCAAGGAGAGCAAGACAGTAAGTAGAACTTCTCCATGATCTGTGTGCACAAATCTGATTCAATTCTTGGGTGCACGGTGCACGTTCTTACACTGAGTTTCTGCTTGGCTACCCTTGATGGTGAACCCTTTCCTTCTTCAAGTTGTTTTGGGCATGGTGTTTATGACAGCAACAGAAAAATAGGTATAACACTACTGAATTTATAAAATAAAAATACCTCAAATTAAGAAAGTCCATGAAGCATTTAAATAGATCTGGTGTGTGTGTGTGTGTGTGTGTGTGTGTGTGTGTGTGTGTGTGTGTGATTGTGTACATATTACTTACTCAAGGCAAAAGAACCCAATTTGTGAAAAAAACAAAATATCTAGACAATTTTAGAAGCCATATTATAGGAATCAGATCACATTTAATATTTATCAACTTAACAGGAGTAACCTTTTGGTTTGTAATACATTATAACTTTTTAAATTAAATATAATTATAACATTTTTCTCCTTCCCTATTCTTCTTCCAAGCTTTCCAATGCATCTGTTTGTTGTCATTCAAATTCATGGCCTCTGTTCCCTTAATATTATTGTCATATTGTTACTTATATGCAAATGATTTCAGATATTATATCTTAGTAACACATAAGCAATAATTCTCCCTGGGAGGACTATTTTACTTCTAATTCTCTCAGTAATTACTTAGTAGACTAGATTTTTTTGTCTAAAGTTGAGATCTTTTTGCAATTCTGTCCCTCCCCTTTATGTATATTTGTGCTTTGTTAAATTCTTCTTTGTTTAATGTATTTTTATGGGTTATTTTATGTATTTACATTTCAAATGTTATCCTCCTTCCCAGTTTCACCTCTGAAAATCCCCTATTCCATCCCTCTCCTGCCTGCTTCTATGAGGGTGCTCCCCTACCCACTAACCCACTCCAGCATTCCTACCCTGGCACTCACCTACACTGGAGTATTGAGCCTTCACAAGACCAAAGGCCTCCCCTCCCACTGATGCCAGATAAGGCTATCCTCTGCTACATAAGCATCTGGAGCCATAGATTCCTCCATGTGTACTGTTTGTTGGTGGTTTAATCCCTGGGAGCACTGGGGTATCTAGCTGGTTGATATTGTTGTTCTTCCTATGGGGTTGCAAACCCATTCAGCTCCTTCAGTTCTTTCCCTAATTCCTCCATTTGGGTCCCTGTGCTCAGTCTAATGGTTGACTATGAGCATCCGAATCTGTGTTTGTCAAGCTCTGGCAAAGCCTCTCAGAAGAAGGCAGGCTCCTGTCGGCAAGCACTTCTTGGCATCCATAATAGTGTCTACCTTTGGTGTCTCAATATGGGATGGATTCCCACGTAGGGTAGTCTCTGGATGACCTTTTCTTCAGTCTCTGCTACACACTTTGTCACTCTATTTCCTTAACACAGGAGCAATTCAGAGTTAACATTTTGAGAAGATTAGGTGGCCCCATCCATCAACCTGGGGCCATGCCTAACCTCTGTATATAGTCTCTACAGGTTCTTTCTCCTGTTTGTTGGTTATTTCAGCTAATGTTGTGGTTGTATTTTCTCTCATAGTTCTACAAGACATAAAATCATAGCAAAATTTCTGTTTCTCTAACTCCTGCAATCTTTATGTCCCTCCTCCACTATGATCCTTGAGCCTATTTGCACAGTTGTATTGTAGATGTGCCAGCTTTAAAATATGAAGATCTCATTAGTAGTAAGAAATTTATAGAAAGAGAAAAAGAAGCAGACATAGTTAATAAATAAAGAAGATGATCAAATTTTGTTGCAAAATTATACATAATAAAAGTTTTGAGCAAGGCTATAATTTTACATATATTAAGTAGTTTAATTAATTAATATATCACTATGTGTATGTGTATGATATATATATATATATATATATATATATATATATATATACACATATATGTGTGTGTGTTTGTGAATTTGTGTATAATTTGTGTGTATGTGTGTACATGCTAACTCTATATAGTACTGTGCAAGAACAGCAATGTGTGAAGTAGTCCACAAATGAAATACTAGAGGGGTTGGTTACTTGACATTCTTTTGTCACT
This sequence comes from Rhabdomys pumilio, assembly GCA_030674055.1. NCBI lineage: Eukaryota > Metazoa > Chordata > Mammalia > Rodentia > Muridae > Rhabdomys > Rhabdomys pumilio. Next base: position 28,770,706 of record JANHMN010000015.1, read on the forward strand.
ATTACAACTGCGGCAACATCTTGCTTTGTCTATATTATTTTGGGAGCCTAAGGAGACTCATAATCCAACACCTCATAAAGAGGGTTCACACACACACCACACAGATTTTTTTTTGCCTAAAATGTCTTAACTTTTATTAAATTTAATATTCAGCAATATATTTTTTTTCTATTTTTTATTGGATTTCTAGCAATATAAATTTTTAATTTAAGGTTTCCATATGATTTGAAGAGAAACACAACTTATAGAGCAAGTATTTTTAGAATGAATTAAAAAGCACAAAATTAAATACTTCATTTTGAACCACATAGGGTAATTTTAAAACAATATTTTAAATAATCTTCTCATGTGTAATAAAATAATCCCATGGTTAATAAACCACTGAATCTAGTTTAAGTTGGTAAATATGCAAAATAGTAAAATCTAGTAGAGGACTCAGCTTCAGTTTTTCTAAGAATATTCAACAAATAGGCAAAAGCTCATAAAATACTGCATTGTGGAATTTATCAATGACCAAGCCAACAGAAATGTAAATTGCTTAAAAATTACTTTCAACATATTTTATAGATGGATTAAAAATATTGAATTACTTTCTTTCATCTTATACCTGTCTTTACATTTACTATAAAAACGCTTTGTAGAGAAGAAATCAAAAGTAAATTTTTTTTTTGTGGTACAACACTCATGAGGTACCATTGTCCAGTGTTCCCACAGATTTCCTGAATTCAAATATACTTTCTGTAGAGCCTTTTTGGATTAAAATAATGGGCTAGGAAAATTACTATAATGCATAAACAATCTAAACTATGATGAGCCAATGAGAGTGAGAGCATGTAATATCCAATACATTCAACACTTAGGAATGTGATTGCATCTTCTTTGATTGCTTACATTGTCCCTCTTCTGGTAGGATAATTTTGCAGAGCATTTAAAAAAAAAAAAAGGTTACATACATAATCATTTCTTACAAGGAAAAACTGTTACATCAACAAGAAAGCAACAGTATTGCTTCAAAACAATTCAGAAAAACTCTACTGACAAATCACTTGGTAATAATTTATGTTTTATTACAATGAAAGGTATCACTATTTATCTGGATTTTGGCCATCAGCAGTCTCTTAAGAATCTACTTTATTGTCCAGGTTCTTTTAAAGCACATCAACTTCTGCCGTAACTACAGCACATTCATTATTCTGAAATGACTTTGTACGTCATTTTTACAAATATTTAAATTAATTTTGCACACTTGATAAAGACCAGTGACACAGGATATGTAACTGATAATAACTGTTGTACATCAAGGATACTTGAAAGACTATTTTTGTGAGGTCGGGGATAGTTCTACTGGCATCTGAGTACTTAGAATTTTTTAACTAGCCTATTGAAATGTTAATCAAGTATTTTAAATGATTCATATTTTGAGTTTCATCTCAGTTGTGTTTTGCCTTGATTTGACTGGTTAAAACATGCACATTATTTTTAAAGTTATTTTATTGTTGCTATTCTGATGTTTATTCCAGTCTTTCTATTATAACACTGGCCTTCAACTAGGACTCAAATTTGCTGTATTTTAGAATGCATCCTTAAATGTGCCTCATGTATCATCTCCCAATTGTTTCCAATCCTAGAGATTATTCTTTTAAAACTTTTCTTCTTAGGTGACCTCATCTGTAGATCTAATTATAATAGCATTTTATAACTTAAAGGCTAAAACTCAGACATTCAAATGGTTCTTAAAGTCATTGATAGCAATTCTAAAGCAAAAAATGCAGAAATACATGAATCATAATTGATCATTTATCACCTTGATAAATGACAAGGCCTCCATGAATGACAGCACCATTTTTCTGTTATCAATTACCAAAAATGGTCATTTAATATTTTTCTTTCCCAAACTATGCATACATTAACTTAACCTACTAATTATTTCATGCTTTTTTATGACTGTGTTGATACAAATCAATAGTTGCAGTTAACATCACCTCTATTTTTCTGTTGCTTTCCAAATGTTTCTTACCTCTCCACATCGCTAGCCTTGATATCTTAAGAATCTTTCTACAGAGCACTCTTGAAAGTAAGATATAGATATTCTATCAACTTATCAGGCTCTTATGTTCCCAGTGTAGTTTTTATAGTTATCAGATGAGCTAAATTCTGCAACAGTGCACATAATACAGGCACCTACATATACCCAACCAGGTAGAGCTTCTCCAAATACTGATAATCCTCCTTTGCTTGTGACTAGCATTGTGTTATAGGCTACTTTGTTTTTACCAGCCTTTCTAATACACACATGAACTTCATCACTAATTTTTGGATTTCTTTTCAAGACAAACTTTTCTATGCAAAGGTTTTCTTTCCCTGATATGTCAGGGTAAGTTAAAAAGCTATGTGTAGTTTTATATGTTTTAGTGTCATTACTTGTCACATGACATTATAAATACAGTCATATTTATCTAATTCCATGAATAAGCCTAGAAAACCAAACTGTCTGTTTATTCACCTAACACTTTATAAAACAAACTCCATGGTTGGAACTTCATATGAGAGGTAGTAATACAATTTTGAATGACTATATTTTTTACACACATTTACTTTTATCATAACTTAATTATTGTTAGAACAATATTATTTTTTTATATAGTGGCTAAATGAAGCTACACAATTTTATCTTGTGGTTTTTCTTATTGTTTTTGGTTTTCTAACTCTTCCGTAACTCCAGGATTATTTTTAGAATCCATTTCTCTTCTTTCATTTAATATGATATCTTTTATGAGAAACTAACATGACTTATTTTTCTTTGTTTTAAATTTTTGTTCGACAATTTACACATTGGTATAATCAATTTTAGTAATTTTTGTCCTTTTATCCTTTTTTCATCTCTCTCATTGAAACACTGTTTTCCAAGAGGTCATGCAGCTTTTATGACATCTTTTTTTTATATTTGATACTCTATGATAATTATAATTTCAAGCTTAGTGTGGGTTATATTTTTCATTAATTAATTAATTAATTTATTAATTAATTACAATCACAGCTTGCCTCCCATCTTCTCCTTCCAGTCCCTCACTCTCTTCCCTTCCCATCTCCCCTCTTCTCTTTCTCCCCAGAGAAGGGGAGGCCTCCCCTGGATGTCAACCTGCCTTGGCATATCAAATTGCAGTAGGATTAGGTACATCTTCTTCTATTGCAGCTAAACAAAGCATCCCAGCTAGGTAAAAGGTTTCCAAATGTAGGCAACAGAATCAAAGATAAACCCTGTGCCTGATGCTAGGCGTGCATGCTTTCTACGTGAAGACCAAGCTGCACATCTGTTACACATGTTTATGGCCCAAGGTCTGTCCCATGCAAAGCATGTGCTATATTTATCAAGCCAATACTTTCAGAAACTCAGTTTTATATTTGAATTTTTATTATAAGATTTATTTACATTTAACTTAGCCTTTTATACTTCTTGTAATTGATTTTGTGATTTTTCCCCCTGCTCTATTTTGGACCTTTTGGTGTTTTATAAATTTAAAATGACTTACCAGGATATTCAATTACTTCTACATCTATTTAGAAATCATCTTTATATACTGAATATGTAACTTTTCTATTTTGAGTCTCTTTTTAAAGAAAAAGTGTGCATCCGTAGAATTTAAGATTACCTCATTTCCATTCTATAACTCCAATTTCTAAAATCTACACCCTCACTGAAATTTTTATCCATAAAAATTTGACACTAAGCCCAATATAGTATCACTAAGGAGTATTACAGTTGGTAGTCAGGAGTATATCTCTCTGTAGAAAAATAAATGTCTTGAATCAACATATCTACACATATCAGTTTGATGAGGATTTTTGTTAACATGCATAATCAATATCTAAAGAAATATCACCTCTGTGTAGAACTAAAATAATAACATTATATCTTATACACTGTCAGTAATGATTTTTCTAACATTAAAAATGTATAGTAGGTTACATATAAATGTCTATAATTTTGAAGCAGAAATATTTATATCCACTTAAGATAATTATCCCAGACATGGTGGCTTACCTCTGCATTTCCAACACTCAGGAGGAATGAATAAGGAGTATTGTTGTGTATTTGAGGAAGTCCTGGGCAATATAAAGAGTTTCAGGCTGGTCTCTACTACTAAATAAAATCTTGTCTCATAAAAAAAATCTACTTTTATAAATTCTGCAGTCATTTATTTCTATATATTATCTTATTTCATTTACAAAATCATATACATTTCTGCTTAGATGAAAACACCACCCCATATAACATTGATACAATCACACTCTCACACAGACCACACAACAGAATTCTTATCATTTATAGTTTTTACTCACATAAAAATTACATCCTTAAATCCTTCTTTAATTGCACAATGATTTTAAAGAGTTACCTGTCTTAGAATTCAAGTGACCCTAAAAATCCTGTTTTCCAACATGCTATTTTCATGTGTATAGATATCACCACTCCCACCACCATGAAAGCTAAAGCATCCTTTAAAGGGAATTTGAAGAAGATTAGGAGCATGAGTCTGAGGCAGGAGAGCTTTCATTCTCTTTTCCCTTCACCATGAGCATCATTGTTATGCAGCAAATTTGCCAAGCTTTCCACTGAAACTGTAGTCACTTTACTATGTCTTAGCATTCTGAACTAGCTGAAATTCAAACTTAAGGTTGTCATTATACTTATAATTACACCTACACATCTCATTTTGCTTCCTTGAGTATTGTTCACTGCCTAATCTTAAAAAAATGCATTGTTCAAATTGAAGAAGACACAGTGAGGTGTATGAGCTCACAGTGAAGTGAGAAATGTGGTCAGTTTCTCAGTGTAGCTACAAGGCACCTACTCTGCTCCTGTAACACCAAAATAGGAAGACATTAGGGAGTTGCTTAATTGAGATGATGTGTACAGGCAGCAAGAAGAACAAGATCTGAAGGATGAGTTGGATTAGGAAGTGCTTTGAAAACCAAGCTTTGGATGCAGTGCACAGCATACAAAAAGTTATGGAGAATTTTAGTGACCCAAATATTTAAAATTTAAGCTATGTCATAAGATATGAAAGCATAAACTTAAAGATACAAATGGAGGAAAACTGGGAGAAAATAAACATAATTGAGATTCTTATAAACTACATTCAACTTTGTTCCAAAAACAGAAGGTATAGAGTTTTTCCCTTAGTGTAAATTTTCATTAGGTAGAAAAGAAAGCCCTTGGGATCAAAGTAGTCGGTAACCTGTGTTTCTTTTATTGTTTCAAAGACAACTCACAGTTATTGTTATGAGATGAGCCAAATTCTGTAATAATACACAATATTTTTAACCATCAGATAATATGATCAATTACATAATGGCCAACATAACATTCTGTTGAAGAAAGGGTGTAAAGCATCATATAGCAAACAGTTATCATCCATAAAACATTAATGTTGGTGACTAGCACAAAGGTGATAATATAGAAATGTTACTCCCGGATAGTATAAAATGGAACATCTTTTGGAGAATGATTGACATAAACATTGATTTTTATTGTTTGGGAATTTTTATACATGCAATAATGTGTTTTTGTTCAGATCCATCCTCCAGCCCCATCTCTACAAGTTCTTCCCTATTCTCTATCCAATTGTACCTCTCAATTTTTTGTGTTTCTTCATATATTTTTTTATCGAGTCTACTTGGTGCTATCAGCATGTACATGTTTTTGTTTTCACCCTTAAGAACTCACGCTAAAACTCTATTGCTGAAAATATCACATATCCTTAATCATGGAAGAAGTAGAAATCACACTCTAAAGGTTTTCTCTCTACTTTTAGCAGTCATAATAATGGAAGGTTCTAATTATTCTTTTTGGAATGTAAAGTAATGAACAGTCTTTCTCGGCTCTGAGATTGTGAGCTACATGAAACTCTGTCCTGGCAAGATGTGCCCACCAGTGTACAAATGACCCAACTGTTATAAGGATAACCAACCACTTTCTGATTGGATTTAAGATCTGATCCACAAGAGGGAAAAACCCATTAATGGTTATTCCACAGGGCCTAAAGGAACACACAATATTTTAATTCTGTTAAACAGGTACAGTAGGAAACTGTACCCTCAAGTTCATACTTTAATACCCAAAGATTACTGCTTCTTTGAATCCTTATTAAAGAAGCTTCTTTTGCTGTAGATGATTATTGGAGTAGATGATTATTGCAGCACCACAATTAGTAACATACAGAGGATATAAGAATATGAAATGCTTCATTCTCAATGGAACATATATGTCATTATACTTTTCCCAGAGGATGAGAGATCATAGAATATGGAAAAGAAAGAATGCGAGAGCCAGAATTATTAGATGTCTGTAGAAAACAGTATTTGGAAGACATGACAGCATAGTTGCACACAGGAAGTCAGAACAGCTATGATCTCAAGCACAGTATCTGCAGTAGAGCCTAAGAGTCTGTATAAAACATGGATGGAGAAGGACTCTTGAATTCCCCTCCTATCTGAGGAGCTGTTCGCCAGGGATGGGTGAAAGAGAATAGAAAATCACTTTTTTTCATGGGTACATCAGAAGGCTTAGAGGTTACTCATGTTTCAGCAAATTATCCTAGATTTTTCATCGCCATGCTATAGCAATTAACTTATAGGACAATCAACTTGCTTAGAAGTGTGCAAATAGGTATTTTTCTTAACTGTTCTCCAGTAGCAAAGGACTCAGACTTAAAGTTAATAGGAGAAAACATTTATTAAACACTTCCCAGTCATAGACTATGCTAAATATTTTGGATTTATTATCTTACATTAATTTCATATAATCTAAGAAATATCCCATTGATCTATAGTTACAGAAGAGAACTTTAATATTCATGAATTTTATATAATTTTCAGTAAATCACACAGCTAAATTTTGTTGTACTGTATATATAATTATGTTTTCTTTCAAAGATTAATTCTTTCTTTACATGCAACATTTGCAAAAAATATGAAATATTTAAAACTGGCAAAAACTAATTTTCTAAAAACAATTTACTTATTGTAATATTTTAAGATGTATTTATTTAATTTCATATATTTTCCTAATTTAACAAATTTTCTCCTTTAATTATTTTTTATTATTCATAGTCATCCCACTTAAAACTAGGAACATGAAACTTAAATATAAATAGTTGGTAATTTGGCAGGTACATTTTACCTATAGTGTTAAATTTATGTATTTTTATTGCAAGCATCAGAACTTTCATTTTTCAACTTTTTTGTATTTCTTTATAAAACAATATGAACAAACAAAATAAAGTGAAGGCTTTATTCAAAAAAATTAACTGCTGCTTGATATTGAAATGACCAAGGCTAAAACTTACTGACAGACAGAGCAATAGCAGATCACTACTTCCAACTTTAGGGAAAAAATTCATATACTCCAAAGACATAATGATGCAAATTTCATTTGAGAGATTATGTCATGTAGATTTTTGAATCCATATTGTTCAATGTGTCAAATTAATGATTATTTACAAAGCTTTATAAATATTGCCAATATTCAAGTGATATTATATTTCCCATTTTTGCAAACCTTCATTAATTTTTTCAATAACTTTTCTGGTTACGGCAACTCAGCAATAGCCTGACATAGATATTTTAGAACATTAACCACTAGATTTTTTACAAAGTTCCCTGCTAATTGCAATGTGAATTTCTATGCATACAACTCCTTTTATGTCACTGAAATTAGGAGTATGGGAATCGAACCCATGAACACTCACATGGTGGGCTCTATCACAGAGCCATGCTCATACCTGTAGATTGATGGTCACTGTTCTTCAGTTATATTAGTTTATGTTTATTACTCACAGAATACAAATACTACTTTAAACTCATTTTCAGCTCTAACATCTGGATTTATTTGAGGCATCTTGGCATATTATTAACATGAATCAATTAATAGCAAGCTTAAAAACAACAGATGTGTTTTCCAGCACTGTGATCTTCAATTTTCATTGTCAATCTGATTTGGATTTTGAACCACTTTGGTTATTTAAATGCATCTCCTCCAGGTGCCTCTATGAGAACTTTTCCAGGCATGAGTGAGAGCATAAAGACCTATTTATGAATGCACAGGGCATCACATCATGGTCTGGGTATAGGAACAAAATAAGAGAGAAAGAAAGAAAAAAAACAACTGAGCACTGAGGTCAGCTATATCCTTCTCACTCTATTTTTCCAAAATATTAACCTCTCTGATACATTGTATTTTGCCACTAGGATAAACTCAGCCCTGTGACATGAGCCCAACAGCATCTTTCCTTCTTTATGTCTCCTGGGTATACTGTCACAACAAAGCAAAGGTAACTAATACAAATTTCATTCTAAATTGCTGATACAGATAATTAAAAAATGCACTTACAAGGTCAAACTTACCCCCTTCCTTGTATGGGAAGAGACAGAGAGACAAAACAATTCAATGCATTAGATTGGTCAGTACTCTTGACAGTGCTTAGCCAAACTATCAAACCCCACAATTTTCACGGTGTGAAGTATGGTGTGTTGTCATTTATCTGGTACATGTCATTCTACATTAATTCTCAAAGATGAAGCTTCAACTTTTGATGATCCTAGTAGTTACTCACAGCAAGCTTCAAAGAACTCCTCTGGTCACCCTAATTACAATTTTGAAATCACTGCAATACATAAATAATTGAATTTAAAATTACCAGCTCAATTTTTACTTTATCCAGACAGCTTAATTTTAATTTTCGTCTCCCCTAAAGATTTCTCTTTATGTAAGAACAACTGGACAATTCATTCATAGCACATTATATTTCATTGTTCTCTACCTTTTTACATGCAGCTGATATTTTGAGTACATGAGTATTTTCTTGTAGCAACAAGACATTTATAGACATAAAATTGGAATGATGATATGATAATTGACTAGGACTCAACTTTAAGGTAATAGATTGAGTCACTCTAACAATGAATGTCTAAGCTCTCGGAGGAGGGAATGGAAGTGATACAAATTGCACAGGACCCATGGGCTTTCAAGAAGTCTTTGAAATCCTTTAGCTTGCATATGAAAATTTATTGCAAATGGATTTTTTCCAGCATTGGGATGTTACTTAAAAGAGCAATTCAAGGCTCAGTGTGATATTTAGATTTAATATTTTACAAGCTTTACACTTAACTTCATTTAACTCCTTGAAATTCAAATGCAATGTAGTCTTCTAGCTGAATGAGTATATTAGTCTTCCAACTGTTTGTGGTTTTAAGGAACAACTCAGTAGCAGGGCAGCAAAAGAACAGGTTTTGCTATTTAATCACCAAGATTCCCCCATGGTTATTCTTCTTGTTGAAATTTCTAAAGGAGCTATTCAAGTACTCATTAAAATGAAAAAAAGAATGAAATCTCTCTTATTAAGGGTGGGTTATGAATATAGCATACAAGTGTCAGGTTTCTAACCTAGAATAAGAAGGAATATGATTTCCTACTAGTGATAACTTATGTTTAACAAGGGAAATGAAATAAAACCAGTTTGGTTGAAAAACTTGATATTAATAAGTTTATTCCACCATCACAAATTCTGCATCAGAAGTGTTCCTTTTTAAAAGAACTTCAAGGACATAAATGAAGAAGAGACTGAGGGAAAGGAATTCCAGTGACCTGCTCAACTTGAGATCCATCTCAAGGGGAAAGTCCATGCCTGACATTATTACTGTTGCTATGGTGTGCTTACAGACAGGAGCCTAGCATGGATGTCCTCTGAGAGGCCATACCAGCAGCTGATTGAGATAGATGCAGATACTTACACCCAACAATTGGACTGAAGTTGGGGACCTCTGTGGTTGAATTAGGGAAAGGATCCAAGAAGCTGAGGAAGAGGGGGACCTCATAGGAAGACAGCATTGTCAACTAACAGGAACCCCTGAGATCTCTCAGACACTGAACCACCATCAACAGGCAACATATACTAGGTGATATAAGACCCCCGACACTTATACAGCAGAGGACTGCCTGGTCTGGCCTCAGTGGGAGAAGACACGCATAACCCTTGAGAGATTTGAGACCCCAGGGAGTGGGAAAACCTGGAGGGGTTGAAGGTGAGTTGTAGGGAGTAGGGGAGGTGGAGTGGGGTGTTTCTTGGAGACAGGGGATGAGAAATAGAATGAGAAATTATGGGAGGGTAGACTAGGAGTGGGGTAATGACTGGACTGTAAAAACATACAAATAAAAAAATAATAATAAAATTAAGCACCTGTAGGATAGAAGTTTATACCCCTACATGCCTTTATTAAAAAATTATAAAGAAGAAAATTTTATCTATTTAACCTATACTATTAAGTAGTATAGTCTATATTTTATATTTTTTAAGAAAGAATTTGTTAAAATGAGCTATCCCACAACTGGTCCAGGTACAGAGCATGAGAAGCTGCAGAATGTTCAACACGGATAAAACATGTCTATCTCCCTCTAAGCCTTAGAAATTGTTGCAGAAGAGGAGGAAGACAGAATATAAGACTCAGAGAGTGTGGATGAATATAAGAAAACACCTTCTAGACACAACAAGACATATGCACATAAAAACTCAGTGGCTGTGACAGCATGCATGTAACCTGTGTCAGCTCAAGCAAGACCAAGTTCTAGCATTGAGAGATGGATTGGGGTACACAATTCCATCCCAAGGCTGTGGTGGCCGGCAGTTGTTCAAAGGGAAGTATTCTTCTCTATGAGTGTGACTGCTGCTAAATCAATCATGGTTGAATGGAAGACCATAAATCTAAGAATATTTAGGGCAGTCTAATTATTCTTGAAGTGTTATTTTCTATACAGGACAAAAAATGTGGGGATAGGAACTGGGGGTGGATCTGAGAAGAGTTGGGGAATGAATATGATTAAAACACATCATATAAAATTTTGAACTATTGAAGAACTAATAAAATATAAAATAAGTTTATTCTCTCAATGAAGGTTCTTACTTTTAATCTAAGTAAATATATATAATTTCACATATTTGTTGAAATAATAAATATAGTTTTTTTGGCAAATCTTTAACACTAGGTACTCCCTCAGGTCATTTCTGGAAATACAAAACAAACAAACAAAATATCATATAGTATAATTTGTGCCTGGATCACAACCTGAGAGTTACAACATTGACCAAACTTGGTGGGTTTTCAAGAGTAGCAAGACTATGTAGATATTCTGCATGATCTGGGAGACTTTTCATATCATAGTCACCATGCAAGATTATTTAACAAGTATACATGAAGAAGGGAGATAAATAAATATAATTGAGTCTACTGAACGCTTGTCATTCCTCTTAGGGTTCCATAGGGAACCAGGAGGGAAATGTCATATTCAGAGAACAATGTCTTTCAGAAATTTGCTCAGAACAGCCTTTAGAAACAGCTTGTAGCCATTTCCATGGATCTTTCCTCTACCATAAATCATCTGAAGTCAGCTTCTTTCTCTTCATTGATGTTACCAGTGAAATTCTGCCTATCATCTGACATGATTTGGAGAGGGACACTTTCCACTTGTATGAACTGGATTTTCAGGGCAACTTCATGATGATCATGCTTCATTCTGACATGGGTGGGAGATTCAGAGTAAGTAGAGATATTAGAGGCCCTGGGAATGTGTTTTGTACACAAATCTGATTCATAGAAATTTGCATCTCATCAACATAGATCTGAATTTTAAAATAAATTAGGCACTTTTTAGTCTTTATTCTTCCTGGAAAGCCAGCTATCGCCATGAATGTCCAATTGTAGACTTATGGCTATAAGATCTATCTTTGACAAGGAAACTCTACTCAAGGATCTACATATAGTTTTCCATTTTTTTTAATGCAACATGCAGGTCTGTGTTTGTTTCTAAAAGGAGTCTATAACTGATACATTAGAAGGCATATAAAGGGAATGCCTGGAAGGAAATCAAAAGTAGCCAACCATCAAATTCCAGTGGGCCTTCAGTGATACTGCAGCCAAGAAGAATTAGAAACCAGAAGTTAGAAATTCTCAGAGACACTCAGCTGCCAAGAAGCAAAAAGGGCTGAGAGAGCATATAAGAAGACTAAATTGCTTCTGTTAAGACTCTCACAAACACTGGAAGCCGACAAGACTGAAACCACCCGAGTTGGTAGATAATGCTAAATGGGAAGATGAAACTTTAAAATATATATCTATCAGTGAAAAGAAAGGAAAGACAAGGTAATAAGGAAGGAAGAAAAAGAGGGAAGTAGGGAGGGAGGGAGGGAGTGATAGAGGGAAGGAAGGAAAAATACATGAATTGAGAGAGAGAAAGTAAAATATTTTAAGCTAAAGCAAGAAGTTAAGGTCTGCCTATGCTACAGGGTTAAGACCTATATTTTAAAGCTGCATTTGTATCTGAAACCATTCAATACATACATTGTAATAGTTTTAATGTTTAAAACGATATTAACACCAACAAAATCCTATTAAAACTGACCTTCCTCTCCCTCTGTGACACTCCACAGTCTCTCATGTCTCCATTTTCTCTACAAAGATGATGATCAGAAAGCATTCACACTGCCTTAATATACAACTCTTCATCCCATCACGACCTACCCCATAACCTCATGCTACATATTAACTTTGTTGCTGTTTTAGCAAAGCTGTACAAAAGTCAGATATAAAAAGCTGAATTCGTGGTAGAGGCCAGAAAGTTGAGAAAGAATTATACCAAGATCAGGAGATTCCAGACTTTTTGAGAGGTCACAAATAAAGCTTTTGAAAAAGAAGATATAGGCATTCAAGGGTAAAAATGGATACACACTATAATAAAATATAAATACTTAATAATTATTCTAGTTAGTTGACATTATGGAAATGAACCCTACCCCATTAAGGCAATGATCATCTTTCAATCCAAATCCATTTGTATTATATCATGAAAAGCAACATTCATTTTAAAGAGTCAGATATAAATCTACATATTCTTCAGGGTTCAAATGAAGCTTCACACTTACACTCTGAATGATCTTCCTCAAAGATATGTCTCTGATGTGGTTAGGAATGATTCACTCATCCATTAGAGTGAAGTCCATTGGGTTAAATGTGATAAAAGGTAGAGTCATCTTAAGGGCAGTTACTATGCTCTAGTCACTACAACACAAGCAGAGTCTTTCTCCACATGAGCTTCATATCAGAACCATAGACCACACAGACTGGAGCTGCTAACTAAACAAAATAGCCAAAGAAGAAAGCAGCAACTATGCCAGACCATACTGGGTCTTTTTAGTGCACTACAAATGTTTTTAATTCAGAAAAAGACTCCTTTTTCCTGTTTTAATAATCAAATCATCTTCCTACCAGCCAATAAGAAAGAGTAAATAGTCCTTTGCACTACTTTCACTTTCTAGTAGAATGCTAATTGTGATTTTTTTAAAGGATGCATTGAATGAATGTATTGTGGAATTTTTTTCTTATTGTTGTAACAAAATACTTGCGAAAGCAAACTTAAGAAATAAACACTGTGAAATAAACACTGTGTTTCTTGCTCTGTGTGGGATAAAAAGTGAAGGGGCAGGAGCTTGATGCAGCCTATCTACCACACTACATCAAAAGCCAAGAGACAGAGAGGGATTAATGTTAGTGATCAGCTCACATTCAGTCTTGAGCTCATCCCAGAAATCCACCGAATGAACTGGATATTCTCACTTAACCTATGTAATCTAGAAAGGTTGCAAAATATATGGCCAGATGTTCATCTCTCAAGGGCTTTCAGATACACTCAAATTCACAAACAATCAATATTAACCACCACAAGGTAGAAAGAAAAAGTGAAGAGAGAGAGAGAGAGAGAGAGAGAGAGAGAGAGAGAGAGGGAGAGAGGGAGAGACAGAGAGAGAGAGAGAGAGAGAGAAATAGAGAGACAGAGAGACAGAGACAGAAACAGAGAGACAGTAAGTATGTTGCAATCTTCATGATTGCTGAGTGAGGATTCATAACAAATGACTGCATAACACTAATCCTGAGAAGTTAAAATGGTTAACTTCGGGTAATGTCTTGGCTATTTTGTGGTATCTAGAGAAGTGAATAGATCTATAGATCTTGATAAGGGTGTGGCTTATCCAACTTCTTGGGGGCTAAAGTAGAGACTAGAGATAGGATATATAAGAAAAAATGGCTTCAAAAATGTAACCTAGATACTCTCTGAAGTTTTACCATGTTTTCATGAGTTCTAGACTTGCTCTCTGCCATTATTACATAAACTAACTCATTAAAATATTTACATTCCTACTCCCTCCTTTCTTCACTCCCTCTTTGCTGCACTTTACTCCCTCCAACCAGGAAAAAGAAGATAAACACATAAACACACACAGATACACACACATACACACACACACACACACACACACACACACACACACACACACACAC
>JANHMN010000015.1:28785103-28798867 GCA_030674055.1 Rhabdomys pumilio
ACACACACACACACACACACACACACACACACACACACACACACACCCTTCCAATTCACAGACACCAATAAATTTCTTTCTCCATTTCTATATGAACATACTTTTTATTTTGGGTTTTCTTAATATAGTACACAGCTATAAGTTCCTCAACCTCTTGATTGTTCTTTTTCTTCCTCTCCTGCCAGGAACCTTCCTTTTACTACCTAAAATTGCAATTCTCCAAACCATAGAGTCACTTTCAAATATGAACCTATATTCACATTTTGTCATTTAGCTATAATGTGGTATATACATTTTTCAGGTGTATTAAATTAAGCAGCATGACTCTACCCTCAATCACCTTTGAATTTATATATCTATTTTCCCATTGTTCAGTACTGTAACTTAGTCTTCTTGACCAGACTGTGAGCGTTAGAAAGCAAACTCAACCCTGAAACCAATAGTTGACAAACATGCCCTAATTACCAGGTTGAATTGTTGAATGCCTATTGTTTTGCATATTTAGTTCAAAGACTTTGATAAGAAGTTCCATAGAATCTCAGGGGAATTGACACTTTTTGTTAAAAGTTGTATTTTCAGAACTGAACTCATGAATGATAAGACTTGTAATTTGCTTGGGATGATATATAGTTACAGTGTTCAACATTTAGACAAAAATAAAGACTATCATGTCTACTTAGGGATAAGTGTCTAGGCTAAGAAATACTTTCCCCAGATTTTGTGTGAATCTCAATAATCTAGGACTAGCACGTAATTAAACTCCAAGATGATATTCATTTTTAAAATGCCATGACATTTTATAGGGTCATTTACTTTTAAAGCATACTGAAGCTTGAGAAGGAGATAAATATGATGATAACCTCTGTAAGTATCTTTGGAAAGTTACATGGTAAAAGAACTAAGAGGTTTATTTTTAGCCATGTACAGAACCCTTGAATCTTAGCAAATGAGGAATTGAAGCCTAGGGATTTTAGAGGTGTCACCAAATGTGCCACTCTAGTTAGTAAGAGTCTGCTCTAGCTGTCTGCCCTGGAGAGTTACATCAATTTCTCTTTCTTGACAGTCTGAGCAGATGCCTTTAGCTTACTCAAGGCAACACCATAAGATACTGACACCCACAAGAGGAAATATACAAACATTTTTAGTTTCATACTTAAAAGAGACAAGTGCTTCCAACATTTTACATATATTGATATTTGGAGATGTTTTTCTGCTATGAAGTCTAATTTACTAAATAATTTTGTCTACTATCAAGCATTTAAAAGCAAAGTATCAATGACTCGTTAAGCATTAGAGAGAAATATGATTCATTTGATAGGTTCCTGATCAAATGAAAAGAATTCAGCATATTATAGGTTACCAAGTATTAATTTTTTCATAGAATAAGAACTAAATATAGAAGATATGTCAAGACATGGCTCTTTATACTATGTTTTAGCATCTAATACTAAAAATATTAACCTGATATCTCATATAAAATAAATATCCTTTTTCTCTTCCAAAATCAAGTAGAAACACATTAAATATTTGGCCATTTCATGTTTGAGGTTGTTTGTTTTGCCATTTTTGATAACTGTTCAAAACTTTGGAGAAACAGACTTTATAACAAGAAGGGTAGAAGCAATGGAAAGGAGAATTTATACACAATAAGGCTGTGAGGGAGCATGGAGAGAGCTAGAATGTATACACAAGAAGGCTGTGGGTTAGGGTGGAGACCAGAAGACAGAAAAACACAGATGGAAGAAAGGGAAGGGGGCAGGGTAATAAGGAGAAGGGAATGAAATAGGTAAGAAGGTAAGAATAATGTGACTCTGGAGAGAGTAACAGAAAAAGCTGTCTAGAAGAAGGATCACTGACCCCTTTTCAGCGCACTGTTCAACACTCAGTGATCACGTACATTTACCTCACCTTAAGCTAATCCGCATTTCCTCATCACTCATCAGTGAGGTTGACTCACATTGTTAGTTCTCTGCCATTTATTACACAATCCTCTCTAAACATTCGCTGGCCTTGGGTTGCCTACCATCATATCTAACACCAGCACAAAGAAGAAAACAGGCAAAAGGTAGGATGGGATTCAAGTTCATCTACACTATGGTGGTTGCTAAGGAGGTCATGATCTTCCCTTCTCTCAGCCTGCCTGACTTTCTCCATACAAGTCCAGCCATGCTGTTGGCCACCACCTATACTATCTGCTCTATCCCAACATTCTATTGATGTTCTTTTCCTCTTTTTTACACAGAACAAGATATGGAATAATCCCTTCCAGTGCTACTTTCTAGAAGGAATATCATTTGGCAAAGACTTTCTTGAAAATGTCTTATTTCAATCAATCCGGGGCTTAAAAGCTATGAGATTTGACAGGTCTCACATTCCTACATAATTATAACTTGTCTCATGCAGTGTTTTAAGCTAGGAAGCCAAATGCAAAGTGAATTTAGCAAATTGAAATGTTAAATTACTTGTTTGGAATGTTCCTTATGGAGACTGTTCTGTAATGAAATCATTTTTTTTTTTAAATAATAGGAAAAGTCAGAAGTTCACTCAGAGTGGTTTGAGGAAACATTTGACCTAACGCTACTGTATCATTAACAGGCATTACAATGGTTTCTGAGTTAAACATACTTACAAAAGCATTTTATAATACAATGAGAAATAAATTAAAGCAGTTGAAACATTTGCATTAAACAAACCAATGAACTTGAATTTAAGTGCATTTCATGGATTTGTGACAGTTATAATGGCAATTTGGAGTGCTGTGCTTGGCACAATTTACACTATTAAATAATAAAAATAAGAGGATAGTTATTTCAAGAATTGGATTATCATGAGACTTAGAAAACAGTTGATTTGTCTATTAAAATATCATGGTATAGCCAAGCAGATGCCAGCCAAACAAGAAAGGAACGGAAAGAAAAAAAAAAAAAAACTTAGTTCTTCTGTGTGCACAGGGAAAAAGGATTTTTTTTCATCTAGGGCACAATTATGATATCATCTTCCTTCAATGTTTAATTTCTATTTCTGTCTCAAGTTTCATTGTGAACTTTAGTGGGTATCTCAAGGAGAGGTATTAATTTTATGTAACTTCTATTGTTTGGAAGAGTTCCAAATTGCTATATTTGTCCTGGATATGTGCAATGGGTTGTAGATTAGTGTAGACACTATCTACCCAAAGAATCTAGTCATGATGTCTCACAGACTTCTGTAGCACAAGATAGCCAAAATAAAGGGACCATTTTCCCCATCTGAACTTTGATCCCTTTTTATTCTCTCTTGATGAATGAACGTAAGAGTCACATCACACTACATGATGTCTAGACTACACATAATTAATAACAAATTCTTCAACTTTCATATGGTCCTAGATCTTTTGATCATTTGATTCATTCTGGTTCGGGTCACTGCCCTCGGTTCGGAGAAAAAGTGGACACTTTCTAACTAACTTCCCGTTTGACTTCTTTGGTCTTTGCCACCTGACTTTTATAGAGTTATTAGAGGATCCCGTATCCTTCAAGTATATGGTCTGCTGAGTTTCATACTTAGAATCTGGAGGTAGATTGTTTTATATAAAAGGTATTCTATTCATTTCCATCTCCCAAATACCTCCACTTACAAATGGCTCATACAGACACTCATAGGTTATATAATATCTCTTATATTATTGGTTATAATAGAACAGGGAATATGTATTCTCTCTCTCCCTCTCCCTCCCTACCTCTCTCTATTTCTCTCTCTCTCTCTCTCTCTCTCTCTCTCTCTCTCTTTCTGTGAGTGTAGTATATTTCCTCTGGAATTTTGTAATTATATTTTTTATCTCATGGCTGAATTCATAAGTATAATTTAAAACTTTACACAAAAAGAATTTATATAAAATTTATCACCCCAAATTTCTGCATTATACTACTTTATTAATATTTATGTAACCTAAACACTATGTATTAATATATATTACCTCATTTATGTTGTTTAAAACTGTTTTTGCAATATTATCAATCTACATTTTTACACTGTCTCCTAATTTCACTATATACTATAACACATGTTGAGCGATTGAAAGTTGTGATTATATATCAATACCTGTGCTCTCTCTCCCCTCTTTATTTCTTCTATCTATTTAGAAAAACAAGCTTTTTAAAGACACGTAATTCGTACATTGTCAAGGTTTACATTGTTGTAACTATAATCCTCATAATTTTGTTAGCCTTTATCCTACACTTAATTAGATTCAATGTTCACTGTAAGCTTTTACTCTTTGTTAAAACCTGAAATTTTTATCTTGATTTCCTCAAAGACCAGAGAAACAATATTCACTGGTTTCTCATATATTAAACTCTTTGTGTCTCTTTTCATACTTCATAAACATTCAGCTTACTTTGGTCTAAACTTGAAAGTTTATCCTTTTTCATTGGAGATTTACAAGCATTTATCTGTCCTCCGTTGTTTTGCAGTCAACTATAAAAAGAGCTTTATATTTCTGACTCATAAATTATAGATAACTATTATCTTACCTATGTGCTCTTTCCTATAAAATTTCATTGAAAAATCATTAGTTGTTGAACTATGACTCTATTAAATATATTGTCTGTTATTCTGCACCAGATACGCTGCATATGTTATGACTGTTAGCGTGGTATTTCTGTGGGGCTCCTAACAGTGAGAACAACAGGCTTTTCACTAACTTTTTCAACTGCTTATACATACACAGTACAAGACAAATCCAAACATAGAGAAATGGTGGATACTTATAGAAGGGGGAGACAATTTCCTAAAGCTTGATTTACATATAAAAACTAAATATATTAGAACAGTACTGTGGGACACATATTCAATGCAGTGTCACTGAGGGGTGAGCTGGAGGCAGAAATTAGGTTTCAATACTTATTTGTCTAAAATTTGCATCTATTATTCCTGAAGAGACCTTTGTTTCTTCGGGGTTACTTATTTGTACCTTTTTATCAAACCAAAATGACCTGCAGAACCATTAAAAGGGCTCTAATTGAATAAAGTAACAATTCCTTCATTATTGCTCACTTGACTTTTGGCCATTAATGAAAATGACCTTTCTTTGAAAGGATGACTTTGAAGATCATTACATATGAGATGACTACTCAGACTACTTAACATTTTGGCATTTTTTTCATAGCACTGGACTTTACAGATTTCATCTGGTTTACTTTTAGGTACAAATTTGGGTCTGAGATTGGATATGCTCTTATGCCTTTACTGTATGGACTAATTATCCTATAAAAAAACATTTCTTCCAGAAAGTCACAGATGTCAGGAAAGCAAAGGGCTCCCAGGACCCAGTGGGGTTGACATTAACTGAAATAAACAACAAAGGGGACACAGAACCTGTAGAGATCACAACCAGAGGATTGGCGCAGCCCTGGTTGAGGGATGTAATCACCCAACTTTCTGAAAATTTTAACTCAGAATTACTCCTTTCTAAAGGAAATACATGGGCAAAATGTGGAGCAGAGACTGAAGGAAAGGCCATCCAGAGACTGTTCCACCTAGGGATCCATCCCATAGGCAGCCACCAAACCCAGTCACTATTGATGATGGCAAGAAGTGCTTGCTGACAGGAGCCTGACAATGGATGTCTCCTCAGAGGCTCTGGCAGAGCCTGACAAATGCAGAGGCAGATGAATGCAGCTGAACATCTGATTGAGTGTGGGATCCACAATGCAGGAGTTAGGGCAAGGACTGAAGGAGCTGAAGGGGTTTGCAACAGTATCAACCAACCAGGGACTAAACCACCAACCAAATTATACACAAGGAGGACCTATGGCTCCAGCTTCATATGTACCAGAGGATGGCCTTATGAGGCATCAATGGGAGAGAAGGTGTTTGGTCCTGTGAAGGCTCGATGCCCTAGGTTAAGGGAATGTTAGGGTGGTGAGAAGGGAGTGGGTGGGTGGGTAGGGGAACACTCTCATAGAAGTAGGAAAGATGGAGTGGAATACAGGGTTTTCGAAGGGGAAAACAGGAAGGGGGATAACATTTTAAATGTAAATAAATAAAATAACAAGTTAAAACTTTTTTAAAAAGAAAGTACAGAAAGGAAAGAAAGAAAGAAAGAAAGAAAGAAAGAAAGAAAGAAAGAAAGAAAGAAAGAAAAAAAGAAAGAAAGAAAAAAGAAAGAAAGAAAGAAAGAAAGAAAGAAAGAAAGAAAGAAAGAAAGAAAAAGAAAGAGAAAAAAACGTTTCTTCCACTGGAAATGGAATGACAAATGACATCACCAGAAAAATATTATTAAATAGATTCACATATGTCTATGAAAATTTGAGAGTACACTAAAGAGGCAAAAATATCTACATTATAATAATTCTTATCAACCTCCACTTTTTCTAGCTAATGGCAAATATATTGATCTCATTTTTTATCAGTGATAAAAGTGATAACTTGGCACGCTTTGGGTAAAAATGATAACATATTCAATCATTTCTATTTAGAGAAAAATTATTACTAATTCCATAAATATAAATTATCTGACCTAAATTTTCTTAGTTAAAATAAAATAGGCAAAGCATGCTTCTTATACTCAGTCCCTTTGTGTCCTTTTCATTTAGTATGGCCTTGTACAGATGTGATGCTTGAAGGCAAATGGAAAATTTTCACCAGTACCATGACCATGTTTTGTGATAATATTTATATTCATGAAAGTTTAACTTCATAAGAGAAATTCTATATGTGTCATGGTCCTTGACACCCACAATTGTTTTGTCTCTGTTCTTTATAGTCAATGATCAATGAAAAAATTATCTCATGACCACAGGCACACCAATTTGTAGAATCACATGGCTCAGCATTGTGAAGCAATTCTGTTAAGAGGAATGTAAATTCTCGGTGGTGCATGATTCCTGATCTTCAGCTCAGTGTTTCTATCGTTTCTTTCCTGGGGTCTGCAGAAGTCATAAGGCCTTTTTTTTCTGATTTCTTTTCTTGATAAGTCTGTTTATGATGCTTCCCAAACAATGTAAAAATTCAGACTATATGAATTCATTAACTATTTAGACTTTTTACAAATTCTGATATGACAGTCCAAAGAGACGTTATTAAACAGCATTTTCTACTCACATGCATGACATAAGTATAGGACCTTATCAAATAAGCTGTTGAAAGCAAAGAAACTGGCAATAGTAGATGACTTTTCTAGGAAATCATGATCCATGTCTGAGGTAACATATTTTGGGTTACTAATCTAAAATACCATGTGAATTTCACTTAGAAGATCCAAAATGTGTGACATTTACAAGTCACGAATAGACTTTGTCTTGTAAGTACATCAAATGCTTCTCCTTCATCTCTAACTCTACTGGCAATGGTGAGTATAATTCAGCAACAGTAATTAGGATTATGTGCTCCATCTCCAAAGTCCCAAATGGCAAAGTAATCTGATAGATACGCATTATCTAATTTTATCCTCAAAATAATCCCAGGAGATCTACGCAATCAATTATCTCAGCTTTGATAAAGAAAATGAGATTTTCAGTGGTTAAATAACTTAGACAAATCAATTTATCATCCTCAATCTTTATTTTCAATTTCTGAAAAAAAAAATAAAGAATTAAATTCTCAGTAGTGGTTTTATCAATTTTGGGAACATAAAAGGGTGTGGAATAAGATATGCATCAATATCTGCTTGGGATTTTTATGTACTACAATGTCTTGACCATGGCAAAATAATAACTCCTGACATTCCATAACTATAAACATTAATTGATAGTAATGCTATCATCAACAGCAATATACTTACTATTTTTTCTCTTTTCTACATAATTCTCCAAATGTAAACAAACTATTCCTCTGACAAAGGACTTTTTAAAAATATCAACACATTTTTCTTTATATTATATCATATCATTATGTCCTGCTATATCAGAAAATATTTAATATGGGTCAGATTATCATTTGTGTCTACATATCTATTCAGAAATTGCTAGCACCTCACAGAGCACACTGATTAATAATGATCCTAATATCACACCAAAAGTGATCATAAATTAAGATGTTTTAATGTTCTACTTTCTGTTTTAGGATTAAACTATTTTTTTATTTTATAAAACATCCCTTTCTTAAATTTTCTTAAGTCCGTTTGTAACACCAATTATTCTAGGAAATGTAAGCAGCTTTTAATAATATGGAATAATAAAATTTAAACTTGCTGGTGAGATGACATGGAATTTAAGAACACTAGCTGCTCTTCCAGAGGTCCTAAGTTCAGTTCCCAGCACTGACATGGCAGTTCACAACTGTCTGGTGCTATGTTGTGGTATGCAGATGTATATGTTGATAAAGTACCCATGTACATTAAATAAATAAATAAATAAATAAATAAATAAATAGAACTTTAAAATTAAAGTTGTTCAGTATCTACAAGAAAAGAGAATTTACCAAATGAGACGATTTTAAAATAGTGTGTTATGAAAAACAAAGTAGGTACTTCTAGAGGTCCTTGAAGGATAACTTATCCTGTAGTGTTTCAGCAGTGAATCTGTGCTCAGAAATCTGGACAACATTTTTCATACTCCTAAATATATGCTATAGCTGTGAAAGACACGTGAAAGTTTAAATTTGCAAAAAACTAAGCATGTATCTTTGGCCACTTGTCTCTTCTCTGATGGCCAACTCATTTAACTGAGTTGATTTCACTTTTACTGAAGAATACTTAATTACCTAGCTGCACACATTATATCTTTTCATCATACTATCCCTTGATCTGTCCTTACTAGTCCTATCCAAAGAGGATTCCATGAAAATTAAAACCTCCTTCCCTAAATGTCTGCAGTATGCACAAACCTTGAATATTTTCAAATTTCAGAGACATTCTCTAAACTTTCCAAAGAACATTATTTTTGGTCTATACTTTTCTTCTGGAATAACTAACTCTAAACATTTTTTCCCAGGTAGATGAAATCTTTAATCAAAATATATTCCAGCAACATCCATGAGTGTCTCCATTCATGGTCTTGCTTCTTTCCCAATTAGAATGGGCTTTTTGTGATCTGATGGCAAGCACTGGAGAAAAGGAATTATATTCGTGTACTTAA
Source organism: Rhabdomys pumilio (assembly GCA_030674055.1). Lineage (NCBI taxonomy): Eukaryota > Metazoa > Chordata > Mammalia > Rodentia > Muridae > Rhabdomys > Rhabdomys pumilio. Next base: position 28,794,157 of record JANHMN010000015.1, read on the forward strand.
AAACACTATGACATAAAGGATGTGAGATTTTTGACTCACATACGAAGCTCATTTCATTCTATACTCGGCTTTTCTACAGTAACTGGAATAATAAATGGGATTAGTCACTTTACATTACCATAACAAAACAAATGAGCTTCTGCAGTTTCATACAGTAAGGATGTTTATTTGGCTGACACTCTAGAACTTCAAGGACATTGGTATCAACTGAGCTCTAGTGATGACCTCAGTGTAGATGAACAGAGTAAAAGTAATACAGGAAGCCAAAGAAGACAAGGAATGGGCAGACTTATTCTGTTGTCAGCCACCTCTTGGGATGCATCATTCAGAGTTCCATTATAATACCTTAACTTTGTCCAAGGTCTGCATCCCATGGACCTCCTATACAGCCCCAGTTCTTAAAGGTCTTCTACCTCTCAAAATCCTGACACTTAGGACCGTGTTTCTACCCCATGATCCCTGAGGAGACATTCAGTTAAATTATATAAAAACAAAGCATGGATAGATCCCTTTCCCTCTTTGCATTTCTACTATCTCACAAGATTATAGTGAGTTTTAAAAACTCATTCAATTAAACTAACTTTAGAAAGTATATGTATCTGACACATCATAGCTCAACACTGTTAACTCATGGCACTGATGAACCTACTAAATTTTGGTCTAACTTTACTTTGCCCATTGAAGCCTGAGGGGTATTTTGTGGGATGTAAGAGAGGTCATACATGTTTGATACTCACCACACATTGATGTACATGTAGAGATAACTACTACATGGGAAATATCGTTATCCATACTCCTACTTTAAAGAATAAATGCAACAGGTTCTCAGAAACTCAAGACTGCCTTTACTCCACACATTGTTTTGGTAAACTTTTGATAATATTGATGGCTTAGATTTCTGACAGTAGACAATATTTTGGTTGACTTCAAAGTACTTTTGGATAAGGTTGTGGTGAGTAGCTTGTCCTTAGAGTAAATTTCTGACACAGGGTGCAAGACAAACTCATTAGAAAAAACTGCAGTGTTGATGTGATGATATCAATTTTCCTTTCTTATGTAAGTCTTCAAAAGCTGATATAAATTTTCTTTCATTAAAGATTGAACTAAGTTTATAACATACTATAACTCAAAAGCTTAGAAAATAGTAGCAAAATTGAGCATAAAAGTGGTAAACTAAAATCTTAATTCATTTTCTGCAAACAAGATAGTGGTGTTCCTATAATAACATTCAATTAAGGAACCAAAGGCAGAGTGTGCATTTCTGAACTTTTCTTGCAACTTATCATATAAATTAAACATCAGACATCCTTTTGGCTCACTCCTTTCACTAGAACTATCTGGGACATTAAATTACGTTAGTAACTTTCATATTATCATAACAAAAACAAATGAGTTTGGGCATCATCAGAAAATGAGGATGTGTATTTAGCCCATACTTCTAGAATCCAAGGGCACCAGTATCATTTGAGCTTAAGTAATGACCTCAGTGCAGATGCACAAAGTAAAAAATCACACAGGAAGCCCCAAGGGATTTCTACTTTCTAGTTATTATGCCAACTGCAGAACTATTTTGACATTATTCTCTCATATCATGCTAACACAACGGAAAAAAATATAAATGAATAGAGTGACTAAACACCAAGCCAAGTGCTTCTCAAACTACCAGCTCACTGAAGACAGAAATGACCTCACAGTTTTGTGCCTTTTTCTGAGTATATTGATTCTGTTCAATGCATGTGCTAGTTTATAAAGGTTACATTTGGATTATATTATTGATTAGCCATGTTTCACACAAGGAAATGATATAAGGGACATATTTTAATTTGTGCATTCAGTAATTATTGAAACTGAGATGCAAACTCTCCAAGCTATGGCCTAAGTATATGTTACCTAAGAAAAAGTTGAAATTAATGATATAATGAATACTGTTTTCATAATGTAGACATCTGAGACAAAACTAAGGAGCATATGAAAGACATTGCCTAAAAAACATTGATCCAAAATGAATTCTGCTCTTGCTACAAGAATGTCTCTTTCTATTAGAATCTGTATCAGCTGCTTTGACTGGAATGCCATGGAACACACATACCAGCCTTATAGATCAGCCAAAACCATAAGTGTGCTGCTCAATCAAACCTTCCTCCAGATCCAATCACTGCAATAGTTTTGCCTCATGTTGTATCTGCATGACAATTATAAATTAAAGACATTTTACCTTTAGCTTTCTTTTAGAAATTATAAAATTACTTTAAAATGGCACTTAGAATAAAAGGTGGTAATTGCTGATACAGTTATTAATAACCCTTTACCTATCTTTGTTTGAGTATAAATCACCCACAGGAAACTTCCCATTATTATCCATAGAATAATAGCCTTGAAACTATTGAAAGCTTGGCTTTAAAATGTTGATGTCTTAAAATGTGTTTATATTATATACACATATTTAGCTTAATTTTAGAAAATCATCTATAAAATCTGTATATACTTTGTCTTTCTTTGGTTTATTTTTCTGTTCATCTTTGTAACAAAGTCCCAATATGTAACCTAGGTTGGTTTTGAAGTTGTAATCCATTTTCCTCAGCTTCCCAATTACTGAGATTGTTGGAATATATCACCACGGTAAACTACAGACGTATTGTTCAATAATACAATGTGATTATTCATATAAAAGAGCTAGTATGTATTTCTTTAATTTAACTCTGTCCTTTATTTTAGTATTAGAACAAAGGAATTATAAATGAGTCTATTGTAACATATTCTGAGGATAATATTCATTTATATATTTCTCCTCTCTGACAAGACTAAGATAACCAAAATCTAATTTTGTGTTAAATGAATGCATATTCCTTAAGTTACTGTCTTAGCCAGTATATTAGTCATTTGTTTCATTGGTATGATAAAATACAGGACAAAAGCAACTTTCGGGATACAAATATTACTTGGGCTTAGAATTGGCGAAGAAGGAGGCCATCATTATAGGCAGAGTCAACACATTAAAGTCCAAGTAGCTGAACAAGTGTTAAGTCTTGGTGTGACTCACTTTCTCCTTTTTTTCTAGTCTAGCTCCTCAACACATGCAACAGTGCTGCCTATAGTTAAAGTGAGTCTTCCCATCAATTAACTAATAATTCCACCCAGATATACACAGAAGCTCGACTGGAAGACAAATTCTGAGGTATTCTGATGGCAATATTAGCCATCACAGCCAGAAATTATACTGATGTGATTATAAAAAAGAAAAGAAAAGAAAGATAGTAATTTAAGGAGGATATTTTCAGTTCCATCCATTTGCCTAAGAATTTCATGAATTCATTGTCTTTAATAGCTGAGTAGTACTTCATTGTGTAAATGTACCACATTTTTTTGTATCCATTCCTCTATTGAAGGATATCTGGGTTGTTTCCACTTTGTGGATATTATAAATAAGGCTGCTATGAACATAGTGGAGCATGTTTCCTTGTTATATGTTGGAGCATCTTCTGGGTATATGCCCAGGAGTGGTATAACTGGGTCCTCAGGTAATGTTATGTCCAATTTTCTAAGGAACCACCAGACTGATTTCCAGAGTGGTTGTGCCAGTGTATAATCCCACCAACAATGAAGGAGTGTTCCTCCTTCTCCACATCCTCACTAGTATCAGCTGTCATCCGAGTTTTTAATCTTAGCCATTCTGACTGATGTAAGATGGAATCTTAATACTTAGGCAAATGAATGGAGCTAGAATATATTTTCCTGAATGAGGTAACCCAGTCACAAAAGAATAAACATGGTATGCACTCACAGATAAGTGGATATTAGCCCAAAAGTTTGCAATATCCAAGATACATCAGAGACCACATGAAGCCCATGAAGATGAAAGACCAAAGTGTGAGTGCTTCCATCCTTCTTAGAAGGATTAACAAAATACTCATGGGAGCAAATATGGAGACAAAGTGTGGGACAGAAACTGAAGGAGGGGCCATCTGGAGACTGCTTCACCTGGGATTCCATCCCATGTGCAATCACCAAAGGCAGACTCTGATGTGCATGTAAGGAAGTGCACGCTGACAGGAGCCTGATATAGCTGTTTCCTTAGAGGTCTGCCAGAGCCTGACATATACAGAGGTGGATGCTCAAAGATAACCATTTAACTGACCATGGGGTTCCCAATGATGGAGTTAGAGAAAAGACTGAAGGAGCTGAAAGGGGTTTTGGCCCCATGGAGAGAGCAACAATACCAACCAATCAAAGCTCCAAGGGTCCAAACCACCAGCCTAGGAGCACATAGGAAGGGACCCATTGCTCCAGCTATATATGTAGGGGAGGATGCCCTTGTTGGGCATAGATGGGAGAAGTCCTATGAAGGCCAGATGCCCAAGTGTGGGGAAATTTGAGGGCAGGTAGGGGGGATTGGGTGGGTGGTTTAGGGCACATCCTCATAGAAGCAGGTTGGGGGGGGGGATGAAATAGGGTGTTTCTGGGTGGGGAAAAAAGGGGAAAGGCAATAAAATCTGAAATGTAAATGAAATATCCAATAAAAAAGAATTTAAGGAGGATCAAATTTACTTTGGTTCAGAGTTTGAGAGATGTCAACTTACGATGGACAGGAATCGTGAGAGACTGGAATGTCCCACAGTGTTAAAATAAAGCAGAGGAAGAGAGAACAAAGACTGATGGCATGCTTTCTTCCTTCCTTCCTTCCTTCCTTCCTTCCTTCCTTCCTTCCTTCCTT
>JANHMN010000015.1:28807856-28836123 GCA_030674055.1 Rhabdomys pumilio
ACGTGTTCGTGTGAGTTCCTGCGGGCAGGGATACCACGCGCGCTACAGGTATTTTCTGAAGCCACCAGCTTGGTTACAGCACAAAATCTTATATAAGGAATGACAAATAAGTTGGAGAAAAAGGTAGTAGAATATCAGGAGCGATGTGGAGGAATCCTGGCTTGCTTTCTTTATTTTTTGTACCTTTCTGTAGAGACTATTTGCAAGGATATGCATGATGAGTGTGTGTGCACATGTATGTTATTGTGTATGTGAGCATACATGAGCATACATTCTGTGTGCATTTCCTAGGTGTTGCCCTAGGCTGTCTAGCTCGCAGGATCCACTCTCTTCATTTTTCATGTCAACGTAAGAAAAGTGAGTAAGAGCAGCCTGCTGCTTTGGATTTAACATGAGAATCTGAACTCTGGCCCACATGCTCGTATAGCAAGGACTTAATCCATTTAGACAACTCCTTAGTCCCTGGATTCTATTTCTTAAGTATTAAGAAACTAATTAAGAAATCTAGGCAAAGAATATACAGAGGAATATTAATCTGTTTTAAGTATGAAGACAGGGGCACATCGGGGTATGAAATTAAGGGGAAAAGAGTCCAAGTGGGATCAGAGGTTAAAATTATAAAATCTGAAATTAATAAAGAGATAAACCAAAGAACACTCTTAGGGTATTAAGAAAAAAATAAAAGGAAAACAGTCTACACATTAAGAAAATATAGTATCTAATTAGAGATGTAAAGTACATAAATATCAAGAAAATAGAACACTTTGAAGCGAGTAAATACCAAGTGCCAGAAAGTGTACACAATAAAGCAAACACAGACAGAGGAAATACTCCTTTTAGGCTGCAGTATTTAGTAGAATCAGAGTGACTTGGCGTTCTCATGTCTTTTTTTTTTAATATCTGGACAATCTTATTTCTTGCCCAGAGTGACCTTTCTTGTTTCTCTAACAGAAATTAATGGTTCCCACTTCCCAATTAAAAAATTGTCAGGAATATTATCATAATTTTGTCTTGACTTGGCAAGTCCTCATTTCAAAGCTTTCTTTTTTTTTTGAGGTCACCCTCAAAACAATTTCTTGGTATTTTGACTTTCATTCTAGGCTACCCAGAGATTAATTATACAATGCAGTCTCTTTTATTGTGTCTCTGTTTCTACAGGGTGGGATAGGTGTGGAAATTCACATCTGAAGTGTGTGTAGCGATAAATGGAAGCTACAGAGCCACTTATAAAGTTATAAATCAGCAACTTATTTGTAACACAGAAAGATTGCAGAAGCACATAGCACATATGTATGTGTAGGCAGTATTATTTTTAATATTTTAAGTAAGAACAGTTACTTGATTATTTTGAAAGTTTTAAAATTACAAAATAAAATTACCTCATGCATTTTCAGTCATTTGAAATAGCCAAGGAAACAATATCCTGTGTGCTTGCCCCAAAATGTTTCTATAAACATTTTATTAGGGAATTAATATTGATACAGTATTAGCTAATAACAATATATTAATATCTCTCATATTGAGCTCAGAAACTGTAAGTTATGATCTAAATGTTCTAAATGTTCACCTAATTAGAACTTTTCTAATTACCTCTTTCTGCCCAAAAATAACAAGTAATACAAATGATTTTTTTGCAAATACATTTAGAAAAAAATACAAATGAGAAATACTTATTGCTATTGTTGACATATCACCAAATTGTCATCACAAGATTTGATATCATTTTCCTTTATGCCTCAACATGAGAAAGCCTATTTTATCAAATTGTTGATAACTGCTTGCCATTTCAGATTTTTTGATGACTCGATATTGTTTAATGACAACTTTTGCTGTGAAATTAAATATTTTCTGTTCTCAGCCGTTCACATTATTCTTGTGAGTAACTCTGTATATGCCTTTGAACATTTTCCTCTTAATTAGGTTTTTCCTATTGGCTGCAAGTCTTTGTGAATTAAAAATGACAAAGACTTTTGACACTCATATTCTTGATTTTGTTCATTTTCTTCTCTAATTGTGCCTAATCATGGTCACGTTTACCAGTCTTATTAACAGCTTCTGCGCTTACGATACTCAAAACATAAAATCATATGTCAAGTCTCCAGAAACAATTGTTTAAGTGCAATTAAAGCATTTTATCTTAAATTCTTTCCTTTTCATTAACTATTTTGATGCAGAATAATATTTTGATGCAGAAGTAATATTTTGCCTTAACATTTTGCTAAAACTTAACCAATACTTTCCCAGTAATTACTGAACACTCCATTTTTATCACTTATGTTACCTAAAATTTGTTATTTATTTGAAGTGATTTCTGGACAACCTTGAATCCCTTTAGTTTATGTACTAGTTGAGTAACAATTTCAAATTGTCCAAATTATTAATGATAATGATCATTTTTGGATCATCTTTTATTTTACATATTCTTTGGGAAATACATAATGTTTATTTTCCATATTAACATCAGCAGCTTCTCTGAACTTAAGAATGTTTAATAATTTAAACATGTTTCAAATATTCATGTTAGTTTAGTATTGGTGTATATGTGTGTGTGTGTGTGTGTGTGTGTGTGTATGTATAAATAAAATTACTTTCACATTGAAAATCTCAGTTATATGTGCATATTTAAATTTTAAATTTCTCTTTGCTAAGTTTTCCTACCATTCATATTCATATAGAGTGAATATTTATACATTATTTTTGCTATTGTCAATGGAAATTTCTCAACCACTGGATTTATTACATATGAGCTACTAATTTGTAATTTTTCCATCATTTACTGACATTTGTTACTTTACTACAAATAGATATAGGTGTAATTGTGTTTCTTAGACTTTCCATCTGTATCACACCAGTGATCCAATAGTCTTTTACTCAAGAAATAGTTTCTAACACCATTCATCTTTTTTTCCCATCTGTTCGTGGACCTGAAATTCTCCAGAAATTTTAGGTTCATAGTAGTAAAAATAGTTATTCTTATTTTCAACTCTATTTTGAAATCTCTATTAAAATTATTATGAGTTTTTCTGTAATGTGTGTGTGTGTGTGTGTGTAATATTTTTAAGCTTTACAATTTTACGTTGATAAATAGATGAGATAAAAACCTGTATTTCTTACATGTACAATCAGATCATACTACATGTCAATAAGTTAATGGACTCCTTCATATAGGTTTATAATTTCATCATAGATATTAAGTAATAAGCCTAGGTTCATATTAAGTAGGTTTTATAGTTTCATAATACTCTTTCAAAGAAATCTTTAAGATTATTTTAGAACTTTTATGACCTTTCAATGTATGAGAACCTTTTGAATTCCACTAGGTTCTCTACACTCCAGTATTTTTAGATAATTTGCTCTAAAATCCACTGAACTACTGCTTGGGGACTTGTCATCTGTGGAATGACTCCTTATTTCTTATATGTGATCCTGTATCTCCCCTGAGTTCACTTTTCTGATATTTATGTCCTCTTAGAAATTCCATTTTATTTGGTATTTGTGCTTAAACAGACATTAGTAAAGTATAATCATTTAAACCAAATAATTCCTTTTGTAGCTGTGAGTATTCTGTTTAGTTAATTTCTGATACATATGTATTTTAAACTCTAAGACATACTGTTTTTTTCTTTCCCCCCAACTCTTTTGAGCAAATAGCTTTCTATTTATTAATCCTGCTTTCTATGGCTGCATTTAGTCTTCCTTAATTTTTTATTTGTGTTTCCTGTAGATATATGTCATTGATGTACAGACAACTTTTAAATGTGAAGTTTTAATTGATTCCCTTAACTCATCTTTAATTTGTAATATACATCTTGATCATGCACTTCTCAAATGTTTTTCATGGATGTGACTAGAGATTAAATCCAAAGCTGCTCAGTCCTGGGGACCCTGTTTTTTGTTGAGTCTGTTGAGTGTTGGAAGGAACAGAAATCAAAACCCAATGAATCCTCAATGCTTGGTCACCTACATCTATATATTTAGTGAGCAACCACTAAGTAGTTATTTTAAGGACTCTAGATGCAAAGTGGCAGAGGAAAAGAATTCTCAAACAATTTGTTCTATAAAATAAAATGTGCTTTCTTCTCAACAAGTATTCAAAACACAGCTTGAATTCTGGTCTCAGAGATACACCACATCTGTACCTTAATTTCTTCAATATGAATTACAAATATAGAAGATATTTAAAATCCAAAAGGCAAGTAAAAATATTATTATGAATATATATGATAATTTTATTTTAATTTTCATCATAAGGGTATGTACATTACTGTGTTCTCTGGCATAAGCTCAATGAATAAATACTTAAAATAAAAAATATTTTATTTATTTACATTCCAAATGTGACCCCCTTCCTGGCCCACCCTCCATAAATTCTTCACCTAAATCCCCCTCCCTTTTGATTCTGAGAATGTGTTCACCCACTCCCACCTCACCCACACCAATTTCCTCCTTCCCTGGGGCATCAAGTTTCTACAGAATTAGGTGTATCATCTTCCACTGATGCCAGACAAGACAGTCCTCTGCTATATATGTGCCCAGGGCCACAGATCAGCCCATGTATAATCTTTGGCTAGTAGCTTAGTCTCTGGTAGCTCTGAGGTGTCTGATTAGTTGATACTATTGTTCTTCCTATGAGGCTGCAATCTCCATCAGATCCTTCAGTCCTTACCCTAATTCTTCCATAGGGATCCCTGACTTCAGTCCAATGGTTGGTTGTAAGTATTTGCATCTGTCTCAATCAGCTTCTGGTAGAACCTCTCATAGGACAGCCATTCTAGGCTCCTTTCTGCAAACACAATGTGACATCAGTAAGAGTATCAGGGTTGAGTGCCTGTGAATGGGATGGATCCCAAGTTGGGCCTGTCACTAGATGTCCTTTCCTTCTGTCTTTACTCTATTTTTATCCCTACATTTCCTTTAGACAGGAGCCATTCTGGGTCTAAAAATTTGAATATAATTGGGTGACCCCATGTTTCAACTGGGGGGTCATATCTATCTGCTGGAGGTGGTCTTTTCAGGTTCCATATCCCCACTGTTGGGTATTTTGGCTACTGTCATCTCCATTGAGTCCTGAGATTCTCTCACAACCTAGGTCTCTGAGACTTTCTAGAGGTCCACCTTATGACCTAACCCACACTGCTGCATATTTCCATTCACTCTCCTGCCCCCCTAGGCTTTTCTTTTGTCTCTCCCACTCCTGACCCTACTCGCCCTTTTCTCCTACTCCTCCCCCTTCCATCCATGTCCTCCCTTCCTCTGCTTCCATGATTATTTTGCTCTGCTCTCTAAGCGGATTTGTCTTATCCACATTTGGGCCTCCTTGTTAAACTTTCTATAGTCTGTGAGTTGCATCATGAGTTTTGATGCAGACAAGTAAGCCAAGTGGCTACCATAGTTAATATATAGCTGGAGGTAAGGCTGCCCAGAGTGCCTTGAGAGTATTAAAAATGACTAAATATGAGAAAACAACTACAATAAATTAATAATAAATTAAATAAAAAGATGACATTGGCCTTCAGGCTTTTTAATTTTGATGGGTGCATAATAATTATATTGAGGGAACTGGCTAAAGTTACTCATGATTAGAAGAAATAAAATATAGCCAACACACATCACAAAGGCAAAAAATGAAAATGAATCAAAGTTTTAAATGCTTAGCAAATCAAAACACCTGCTGTTCCTGAAAATGTAGTTAATTCAGTGTCCTGCAGAAACAGAAGCAAAAAAGAAAAAAAAAAAAAGAGGGATCTCTTTTATTTCCAGTTTCCAGAATCTCTGGGCCCATAATTTTTGGAAGTTCATTTAATTCCTACTAATTAATAACAAAAATACAACCTTATATCAGCTCAGAAATCAACACATTTCTGATGCTTGTGGATCAAATTGGTGACTTTTTTTTTCAAGAAGCAGTGTTTCCTAAATGGAAGATGAGTAGATGAGTATTCCAAGCCTTGTTTGAAAATGTTATACCACACAAGCTGACCATGGAACACAAAGACATTATGACATAGTCATTTGTTTATAATGATTACAGATTTAATAGTAAATAGGACTGATTTTGAAGGATAGCTACATTGCAAGCAGTTCTGTGATACAATCAAGTAAGAACTGTAGAAGGTAGAACAAATTGAGAGATGCCATACACTCATGACACATAAAATAAACCCTGCTATTTACCACAGTGTCAATCTAAATGCTCAGCTGTTACATAGACTAAATAAATCAATACACATGAGACACTTAAGCACACAGCAAGTCCAATATGCAGGTTATTTGTTATCATTATTGCCACTGTGACAAGTCTTACAATCATTGGATATTTAGAGATTTGTGTGATTATTCTTGTAGCATCTAGAGGATTTTCCTGGAAAGAGATTGTCCTGCTGGAAGCCCAGCATTTTCTTTATTCAAATGTGATATCTTTCTGAGCTGTTAAACATTCATTAAAGCTGTGTACTAACTACTAATACCTGCTAGCTTAGAAACATGCATGAGCCTTAGCTTTCATGCAAACCACTGCTGATATGATCAGTACAGAGAGGCAGGGAAGTGTTCAGCACCAGTTGATTCATATGTCCTATCATTCGAATGACATATTACACTGCTGTCATTCAAATATTTTTCAAGGAAATGCAAGCTAGTTTAAAATCCAAACATTTCCATGGTAGAGTCATACTCAGTCTCAAATGAACAGTAGAGTCTCTGCACAAAAAGAGAGAGAATTTCCAAATAGATAAAATATTACATACTGGAAGATTTTTTAAATAGGTGTGAGAAATAGCTCTGATTAAAATGAGATAGAAAGCATGCCAACATCTGTAGCTTCCTTGGCATCAATCCAGAAACCAAGTGACTAAGGCTCTGATGAAGGACATATGGGATGGGTTAAAAATGTTGAACTCAGCCCTTCTAGCCTAAAACAGTCACAGGCAATGCATGAGCAAGCTAGATGCTGTGCTCCAATAAAACTTGACTTCCAAAGATATCATGTGGCCAGACTTTGACTACAAGCCATAATTTGCCATCCATTGCCCCACAATTATTAAACAATGATATAAATGTTACTATACTAAATAATCTATATATAGTCATTTAAAATTTAATATTTCATAGAGAACAAAAGAATGTGATCTCCTCAGAGACACAGTATATACACCTTTTTCCCAACAGGATTTTTTCTTATATATCAGAAAATCAGTTTAGCATAAGAGGGTCAATAGGACTTTTAGCCAAAACTTACTGTAGGCAATTATCTACCAATACATCTGGATAGTGAAATTTTAAATTAGTATTATGCATCCAAAACTAAATTTGCTCTATGTGTAACATAACTCAATGAGACACAGGTAAATATTTTGTGTACCACATAAAGTATCTTTGGGTCAACTTAAAAATGCAGAACAGATGTTATAAAAAGTCTTTTGGCTAAGTGACAAAGCTTGCTCCATTAAAACTCATTACGTGATTGCCTCTTAATAACTCTGGTCTAAGAGCAGGCTGACAGGAAGAGAGAAGAGTACGTTACTGGAAGTGATATACAAACAACACCAATGGGAAAGTGAAGAGTGAAGTAAAAATACTAAGCTTTACAATCAGTGGAAACTGCTTGATTGTTCTATATGGAAATATTTTTGCTTAGTATTGTATATGCACAGGTATCACAGCACATGGGAACAAATATAGAGTCCTACTGCCATACATTATATAGAGAGTGACAGACTTTGGAACAGTCAGCCTATAGTGGATGTTTCCAACAGTTTCAACCCTTCAGGGTTCAGGGAACCATTGAAAGAGAAGGAAAAAAAAAAAAACCATGAGAGCCAGAGAGACAAGAAAAGAAGTCCCCCAACATCAACATGATCAAAGCACATGTGAACTCACAGAGACTGAGGCAGCATGCCCAGAGCCTACACAGGTCTTCATGAGGTCATCTGCATGTATATTATGGCTTCCAGTTTACTGTTTTTATGGGATTTCTGGATGTGTCAATGAGTTGGTGTCTAATTCTTGTGCCTTCTTTGGGGATCTTTCTCTTCTGTTTGTTTACTTTGTTCAATTCTCAATATATTAGTTTTTTTTTATCTTACATAATGTTTTATTACTATTCATTAGAAGCTTGTTTGCTTCTGAATAAGCAAGAAAAAGGAATGGATCTAGATGGGAGGGAAGGTGAGAGGGTGCTGTCAGAAGTGGAGGGTGAGAAAATGATAATCAGGACTATTATTTGAAAAGATATCTCTTTTAAATAAGATACAAAATTAAAGTAAGAAAATAATTCAAATATAATCATACACATATACTATTCATAGAAGTATAACTTTCAGGGTACTAATTGAAATATTTTCTCATTGGTGAGTGGCTGTAAGATAGACATGGCCATAGATTGTCATGTCAGCATTCAATCTGCCACAAAGGAAAGCAGTCATATCAATGTTAAAGTCATAAGAAACTATTTCACCTATAAAATAATGGCTGTTATCTGGTCTTAATTTACTTGGCAATGGTTGGTTTTCTTCTGCAGTGATGAAGACATACCCATGGGTTTGTATCTGCTTAGGCAGCATTCTATGGCCCAGAAAGATCCTGGCCCTTCACTGAACTCTCATCCAAATCCTTTGATTTGCAAATCATACATCCCTAATGAGGAGTCTGAAAATAGTCAAAATTTTCACTACAATCTCTGAAATGAAGAATGTAAATTGTATGACACTTTAGGGTTTGTAACTTTTCTGGATATTTATTTCATCTACAAGATATAGAAGACAAATACTTAACCTATTTTTTTTCCATGCTCATTGTGAGACTCTCACAATGTAAGGTGCTTAAAAATATATGATATGCTACAGAATGATACCCAAGTATGGATTATTGTCATTTGTACAAGAATGTAAAAATTGATAATATAAGAACTCAAGGAATAACCTTTGTCACTATTATATGTAATGACATCCGAACAATAGACTATTAACTAAGAACAAAGATCCATATAGAATTCAGTCCCCAGGTATAGCCCAGATAGTAATATTGTATTTAGCATGATAACTGGACACTTTTTTTTTTACTGGAGTTAATACTTGCTTTCACCTTCAGTACATATACTTAATTTATAATAAGTAAACCTATGCTAAATAACTATAAAAGGAATTTGCCAGGAACTATAGTTTGCCAACTTGCTTGAGTAGACTCTCCTGATGTTCTTTGATACTTATCATATGAATAAAGACTTCAAGTCTCATTAAAAGTTTTGTTTCTCACACACATCACAAATACACACACATAATAGATGTAGATAAATAGGTAGATAGATGACAGATAGATAGATAGATAGATAGATAGATAGATAGATAGATAGAAAGAAAGATTGATAAGTAGCTATAACTATAGATAGAAATAGATATCTATGTATATATAGATAGGTATGTAAGTTTCTCAGGGCTTCTGCCATACCATTGAGAGTATACATCTGCTTAATGTGTGTGTATGCGTGGTTTGGAGGGGAGACGGCAATTGTAAGCCAGTTCAGTAGATGATTCACAGCGTCCACTTCCAATAATAAAATTAATGGATAAATTGCAAATTACATTGGAAACCTTGTGTCAGAAGTACCTTGGACTGTAGAAGACTCTGTCTCATTTTCAACCTGAGATACACCAAAACACATTTAAAAAGGAATCCTAAGAATGAGTCTTCTTTTAACAGGTTACTAACAGCCTTAGTTAGCCTTGAAAATCAGCTTCGAATATCTGCTATAGCTCTGGTTTTTGTTTTTGTTTTTTTTTTTTTAAGCAAATGGGGCTACATACCAGATGGATGTATGCATATTATATATATAAACAAATTCTGAGATTTTATTCTTGACATGGCCTTTCTAAATTATAAACTAGACTTATTCACTCCAATTTGCTGCTATATTTAAGACCCTCTGTTGGGGAATGGCTTATAAAATAAATTTTAATTTTATGTTTTTAAGCAGTGCATTTTATGTGTAGGCTTTAGTTCTACCCTCCTTTAAGGGTATAATAAACATTTATTATATTCTAAATAAAGCACAACTGATAGAAATATCAATAAGTAATAAAAAAAAGAGTTTTACAAGAGCAAACAGCTTAAAATAGAAAACAATTCCTCTGAGCACCATCTTCATGGTATGTTATAAAATACTCATGCGTATTAAAAATCAGGTCAGGTCGGAAATTTTTAGGTTGCCAGGCAGCTGTATGATTCACTTGTTGCCAAGTAGTCCAACTTTACTGATACATTTCTTTTTCTCTATTTCTCAGTTGCAGTGTATTCTGTCCTTAGAAGAAAGAACTTCTTTCTATACTTTCTTTATGCTCCAGCATCCCTCACGACTATCCTGAGTTTCTCATTTCATCATCCTTTCTCTATTCCCCGTTTAACGTTCTAACAACGTTTTCTAATTTGGGTAATGAGGAGTGGAAACAAATTAATTTTAAAAAATCATATTTTATGGAGATTATTTTTAAATCTCTGTAGTTTCTTATGAGATTACCAAATGCAAGAGGTTGTGCTCCAGTACATTTGACTTTGCAAGAAAATTTCATGAAATGATAATTTACCATCTTGACTCTTAAGATGATTTTAATCAAATCCTCCACCTGTGGTATTTTACACCAACACTACCTCATACATCTCAGTGTGAGGCTTATTTGGCTCCAACTAGATTAATTGATTAGTCTAAGTGGTTTAATACTATTGTTATAGAAAAAAATTTCTTTTTAAAGTAGAGCTAAGTTTCAGATTTATAGAATAGCTTATCTTTGCTCTTCAATTTACCAGATATCTCGCTCTCTACAGTGATAATGTTAGAAATGCTGTATTAAAGTTGGAAAATCCTGTCTTACGATGTAATAGATAAGGACTTCCATAAAGACTTAGGTCTGCACCCTGAGATAATGAATTGGCATGCCTGGCACTTTACCCTGCTTTGAGTTTATCTTACAAAACTGCTATCTCTTTCATCTCTATAGTACATACTCAGAACAACTTCAAAGATGAGGTTTGCAGTTGATGTCACCAATTCTTTCAAACTTCGTAGCATTAAATCACTGTTCTATTTGTATTTGAATACTTGGGAAGACAATTTCTACTTTATGATACAGTGGTAGTAACTCTCAGCCTTGGGAACTAATTCAAATAATAGCCTCAGAAGATGGCCTTCTTTGCTATCTTATCAAAAGCATCACTATCCTTACAGCAGCCCTGCTGGGAATCCTGTCAGATTTCATTTACCTGAACACAGTGGATAAGTGAGCCAGCAGGTAAGTGTTTTTGAAATAACCGCTTTCTCCACATTTTCACTGGGTTGCCAAAATGATTGTGTAATGGGAATATAAGCCACTTAATAAGTATCCTCACTGAATGTATAATCCAATTTCATCTGAGCCTCATTTGGTTACTGTAACTCATCTTCTCCATTTAAAGCTATTTAATTGCTATGCAAAGCAATATTTTCCCAGGGAAAGTGTCCCATTCACATCTTACCAGGAGCCTTCAATTTTCAGTCTCATTTCGTCACATTCTCTCTTAATAAACAACAATAAATGACATTACTTACAGGACCAGAAAGCACATTGGCTCTAGGTACATAATTAACACATTCTGCAGACCTTCACTGTAACTTCGATGGTTATAAAATATGACATGTAGTAAATTATAATCCCTAATAACTAAAAGAATCATTAAACACTCAAGCCAATCATGCAGTGAAAATTTCCTACCCGTAAGGTGATTTACTGACCTCTTTGTTGAGGCATAAAAGCCAATGAAAAATGTATGCATCTACAATAAGGTAGAAATTTATGGTATATGAAACATACGTATGAAGTATTAGAATGTATCCTGAAGGAACTGATAAAGTCTGTCTCTAGCAAGGTTTTTTTTTTTTTTTTGGCCTTAATCAAAGGTAGATTAGCAAGATATATGAATGAAAAATCATCTTAACCCAGAATCCATTGTAAAAGTCAGTGGTGATATTTTAAATAGGACACTACAAAAGATCAGGAGAAAGTCTCTTTTGGAATATGTGTTTGGTTCTTTGGTTGTTTGTTTTATGAGCAGATGCAAATGCCAGTGTAGATTTTGAAGTACCTTTGACAATCTACTAATCTACACCTTTTGTATTATTAGTATTAGTATTAGTATTAGTATTAGTACTATTATTAATTTTACAGCCTGATTTCAGCAGCCTCTCTCCTCTCCTCTTCCTCACACCCCTCCCTGATTTCCCCATCCTCTTATCTTCAGAGAAGGGATAGATGGAGTAGGCTCATCCTCTCCCACTGAAGCCAGGCCAGGCAGCCTAGCTAAAGGAAAGGGATCCAAAAAGAGGCAACAAGTAAAAGATACTTTACAATTCACTGATACATCATAACTGTAAACCAAAATTAAAAGAAATTTTATATGAAAATAAACAATGAATGAATTACTATTATATGTGACATTGTTCCCTCATTGTTCACAATTAGAGATTAGGTCAAATAACATAAAATGTTCTGCCAGTCTTAATATATGGAACAACTCAACTAAAACTCCTAATACAAATAGTATTCAAGGATGTAGAGAAAAAACTCAGTTTCTTCAAAGTGAAAAACTCAATAAAAACGTATTGGGAAATCATGAAGAAAATATAGTAAAATAAAACAGAGAGCAAAGGCATTTGAGGCAGTAACTTTGAAGTTGATGGGTAAGACTGTTTTGGATTTTCCTTTTATCGAAAGGAAAATCACCTTCAGATTATTCCTAAAGAGTATACATTATGAGATATTATATTTTGGATCATAAAAAGGTTTGCTTTGTGTATGAAAATATTTTTCTAGAAGGAAAACCTTTAGGTTTAAATACAGGAATAAAAATACTCAGGGTTGAAGAGAACCTGTGGGAAATGACAATACTTGAAAGAATTAGAATGTGACTGTCTCTGTGTCCAATGCTTTATTGACATCAACTCTTGAAAATTAAGGCATATTGTAAATGCTTTCATATATATGAAATATATATATAAATGTGTGTATATATGTGAAATATATATATTTACATATGTGTGTGTGTATTTGTGTGTGTGTAAAGAGAGAAAGAGAGAGGGAGAGAGAGACAGAGAGAGAGTAAAATGGGAGAGAGAAAAAGAGAGAAATGTACATTAATAGCTAGGCTACCTATATTACTAAAAATAAAAGTTAAGTGAATAAGCATAGTTATGAATATCAGTAAAGTACATGGTAGTTTAATTTCACCTCTAAAGATATCACAAGGTTCTCAAAATTCTACATTTACTCACCCATTGAAAACCAAATACACAGAGAGAGCACAGGGGAGATGGCGCCCTGTTAGGCTAGGAAATGAACTCTTCCTATTATCTGGAAAAGCTGAGCTCTCAATGTGAGTAGTATTATTTTCTATAGGCTACACTGTACAATGTAATTAAATTGGCCCAAATGCACCCGCCTTCAAAAAACATGCCTGCAGATTTTGTTACCTACTAGCAACCTGAAATTACTCTACAACTTTAAAATCAAATTTCATGAGGTATCAGTGCCCTTCTGCTGAAACATAAGAATCATAGGTATGCTCCTAATGACAAACCTCATGCTTATCTCACTTTGCAATGATTTCTAACTTTAGGTATCACTGTGAGTTTCTTCCAAGCTCATTTCTCAAAATAAACCCAGCAGATGCCACCACTCATTTGGCTCATTTCACTTGACATTTTGTAGTATGAGTTCCACACCCATTGATTTGGCCAATTAAATACAAAAATTTTGTGGAAAACACTGTATCTACACTGAACATGTATACTTACATCTACCTCTGTGTGTGTATGTATGTATGTGTGTATGTATGGTGTACATGAAAGAATGCACATGTATATATGTGGGCACACATGTATGTGTGCATATAAAAATGTCTAGGTCATTAATTAATATTGGGTTTTTATTCTTTTTCCTTTGAACTGATTTGTATATTCTTTCTTTTCTTAATGAAAAATATATTTTCATATAATGTATTCTGATTATTCTCTCTCACTCATCTCTCTCTTTAAATAAAAACAAACATCAGGAATCTCTCTGTGTATCTTTATGTCACTGTCTCTCTGTCTCTCTCTCACACATACACACACATGCATGCACATGCACACACATAAACACACATACAAACACAAAGAAAATGTAGAGAATCCAAAACTGAAAATAAAATATACAAGCAAAAGACCAACATGACAACAACAACAACAACAAAACATCCAAAAAGTGCTGCAACAAAGCAATATGAAAAATATAATTTGCAAAAATATTATTGGCTTCATTTTGTGTGAGTCTCCATGGTAATAATGGCCACCAAACTTTTATTAGACATACAGTCTACACTAAAGTGTATTTAACATGCTCAGTGAGACTCCATTGGAGAATTATTTGCTTTCATTTGCAAGCATGTACCAATTCCAAATATCTTGTTGGTTATGGATGTGGGCCAATGTCCACTTTCTCCTCTCTGGTTAAGTGGGGATCCAGTCTGGCTTGATTTGCACAGGCTTCATCCAGGTTGAGGTCTTTGTCTTTCTTAATAATCCACATTTTATATATTGAGGGAAAGTCTCTCACTTGAACCTAAAGTTTACCAACTCCCTGGTCTAGTTAATAATCTTGTTCCAGGAATTGCCCTGACTCTACCTTCTTTGTTCTCGGATTACTGTCAGAATGCCACAGCAGGTATCTAAATTTAGGTTGCATCAAGTTACATAGTGAGTACTTACCTACTGACCAATTTTCCCAACCATAAACAATTTAAACTTGTCAGTGTTCCTCAGACAATATAGAATACAAAAAGTACTTATATTAAATATGCATTTATGTATTATAAGTAATCTAGAAATAATTACTGTATACTGGAATGGGTGGAGCAGTTATATGCAAATGCTACTATTTTATGAGAGGCTTAAGCATTTTAAAATTTTTGAATCCACAGGAGGTCCTGTAGCCAATCACCAAACTATATTATATTAGCAATATTTTGCTTTATAATAATAAAACTGGAGACAAAAATTACAGACCACATAGAATATAAAATATTTTTAGCCAAGAAAAGACAGTAAACTTGGGAAGGTTAAAATAAGTTAATCAAGATTTTTCATCCAGTTGGTGCCAAGAATATCAATATCCTAATGATATTGTTGTTTTCTCATCTGATCCCTTTAAGAGATATTTGATTGTTATTGTGTAAGACACATAATTTCATAAAGAAAAGAGGTAAACATTCCTAGTCTCAGGCTCTGATTAGAAACAGAAATGTCCTAGAAGTAGAAAATGTATAGAAATCATGCTTAGGCAAGATAGAAAACTGCTTAGGCATAATATTATAGTGAATAGAATGACATAACATTATACTAAAGCCAGGAGGACAAAGAAGATATTCTGAAGCAAAACATGCGTGATGTGAGAACAGAAGAGTGGAGAGAAGTTTACTCTGAATGCTGGTAGACAGTCCTGGAAACAAGAGAGGAGTAGATTGGAGGAGATACAAAGAACCTCATTAGGAATATGGGCATATCATGAATGGCTTTGCAGTCTTACAGTAATAAATGTGCTATAGTCATTCCCTGATTTAAATTAGAAATAAAATCCAGCCATACCTTCATTCAGAATGATAATTAGAGCTGTATTGTTATAGATAAATGAGACAGAGAATTCTTATACCTTTAAAATCAGAAGATTATTTAAAACCCTATACTAACTATGCAGAAGACAGTGATAGCTTACATCTCAAATGAACAAAGAATATTTTAGAAAGACAATTTCCTTTAAGTGTGACTACATCATGAGTGGAAAAACAGACTGTGTTTATCTTTGGAAAACAAACCTTGGCTAGGAAGAAGTTAATATTATGTAAATTTAGATGAAAAACTTTAATTATTGATAGACTGAAATGGTTCATTACAGCCCAGTTATGTGGTTCAACTCAGTTAGGATTCTGAAGATGAATACTTCTGAACAAGTAGACAGTGTATGAAATGCCAGGGCAGCTCTCCTGACTATGAATAGTCATGGCTTAATTAAAAATAGAAAATAATTTGAAAATAAGCCTTCTTGAAACCCAAAGTACAGGGAGAGTCTATTCTTTTGAAGGTTTCCTCTTCAATTGCAAAACAAATGCCAAAATATCAGCCAAGTTCTTCATGCCTCAGCCAATTCTAGCTGGTTTTGTGGTTGTGCTGTTGCATTTGTGCCAACCCAATTTTTTTTAAATTATTGGGAGCTGAAAACTGACAAGAAATGCCAAGAGGGAAAAATAAGATCACACAATATGAATGTATTTCAGTTCTGAGGCATTCATTACTAAGAGAATGCAATTATGGTTTTAAAAATGAATAGCTCCATTTACATGAAAGAAACCCACAAATCTTGCTCCTCAAAGAAATATCTATGTCTGGTTTTTTTGTTTTTGTTTTTGTTTTTGTTTTTTTTTTTTTTGTGTGTGTGTGTATGTGTGTGTGTGTGTGTGTGTGTGTGTGTTGTGTGTAAGACATTAGGGCAATGACAATGGAAAAATCCCAAACAAGTGAAGTGAAAGTAGAGAAAATATTAACTAATGGTTCATAAGTATTGGTTTAATAATATAGCCAAATATAATATTTTATGAAAATTAGTTATAATGCTAAACTGAAATGAATCTGCAAAATTCATATTTCTGAGGGGAATACTGCCCCTTTCTTCTAATATCTTTGCCAGATACTTTCTTTCATTAATACATTACTTCTTTTAATGCTGTCTTCTGTAAAACAAAAGTAATTTTGCTTTCACTTTTGAAAAGTAATACACAATAAAGTATTGACAATATTTTACTTTAAGAAAGAAACAACCTATTTGAATGTAATTGCTAGTTTTGTAGTGATGTTCTCAATGACTGGCTCTTACTTAACCTACACCCTTTTTTGGATTCTGTGCCTTGGCTCACTTACATCTGTTCTTATGTAGGTCCTGGGGTTTGGGAAGGTGCCTTGCTCCTGGGAAAGGCTTAGTCATCCTTAAATGAATACATTTGCAGTGATCTCCTTGTGAAACTTTTCTGATACCCTCATTAAAATGAATGATTCTTCTTTCTGATCCCATCAAGCATTTCTATTATCTGTTTTGCTGCAAATGAATTTTTATTATCTGTTTTGCTTATATGAATTTTGGAGGATATACTTAAATCATAACGATGATACAAATTTAAAAATGTACATGTATGTTAACTAACAGCAACATATCTGATGGATTTTAATATCTGGATAGATATAATTACCAATAAGAACAATTCATAAGCATATTGATTTCTAAAATCATTCCTTCTTATTGTATTGTATAGAAGAAAAAATTGAAACAAACTTTTACTCATTTATTTAATACAGACTTATTGATTAGTTATCAGTGGGTGCTGAACAAGAGCAAGTATGAGGCAGACAAATAAGATGAAATTTGCAGTTCGGTAGACAAGAAGAAAATATGCACAACTAATATTGGGTGGAGGCAAGTAAATGCCACATCAAGAGTAAAATAATGATAATAGAAAAATCACTTAGAGAGCTTCAGATTTCTCAGGTACCAATTCACCAAGAAAACTAATATGCAAACAATGTGATGAAAGACTCACTTGGCTACCTCCCATGACTAAGGATGATGGAAACATGAGGTAGTTATAGGAGGGAGTCAGAAGTTGATGGCAGAAAACAGCAGCTCTATTTTTGGAAAGCTTCTTGAACTGTAATATGAAGATTAAAGTGGGGATTAAGAAGAGTCACAGTGCAGAGAATAATCCTTGCTCATGATCTATAGGAAAAAGAAAACTAAGATGGCATTGGTGCCATATGTGTTTATTCTGGACCCTGTGTGCCAAAGATCTCAATGATGAGTTCCAACAGTCCAGAACCATCCTCAATGTTTGGCCCACTTGGAAAACAAAAGACTGTAATAAAATTGCAGCACCTCACCCTTACTTTTTCTTCTTCAAATACCTACTTTTATATTTCCCATGCTTGCCTTGCCTCTTCTTTCCCCCGATTTCTATTGCACGCCTACTAACGCACACCATAAGACACCATTTTCAAGACCTATGGGGTTATCAAAGATACATGAGGACAACCTCTATTCTAAAGTTTATATTGACAAGGAAAATGTGTGCATAATATAGAATATGGCATATATAGAAAACAGAATTTCAGCACAATTATAAATATATGAAATACTATGAGAGAGCATTCAGCTGAGAAATCTGAAGAAGCACCCTGTGTCTTCTAACACACATTTGGAATTTGAATATAATACTTCAGAGTTGACTAGACCAAACATTGAGGATGGTTCTGGACTGTTAGAACTCATCATTGAGATCTTTGGCACACAAGGTCAAGAATATAATGATTTCTTCCTATACATAAAATTTTCACAAAATTTCTTTCTGGAATAATAATATAAAACTGTATTTTTCTATCTTGTTGCATTTATATTTAAATATTATGAGTACTTCTTAGATATTTAAATAAAGTTAAGTATACCCATAGAAAGTAAATGGTAAGCCACATGCAATCTATTTATAAAAGTCTGTGTGTTGCATATAAACAGCATATTCAAGATTTGAAACAAAATAATTCGACATTCATATTAATGCTATCACCATAATAAAAAGTAGAAAAGAAATTTAAAGTAAAGAAAGCCAGAAGAATCTAACTTTTACATTTTCAATTTTGACATGTAATTTTTCAAAACTTACAATCCTCTAAAATAGCTATTTATATTCTATCTCCTCCCTAAATTTAACTATGCGTTTTTCCCATATGAGACTCAGAAACCTGACCTACAAAACAAAAAGAAATTCCAGGGAAATGACAGAGGTCCAAGATGCACTAGGCTATTATTCAAGCTGAAAATAAGTTGGTTTTCTTGAAGAATAGGCCCTCTTTTTAAATATATCATTTGCAAGGATCTGTTTGTTCTGCTGTTTTCTGCATGCCATCATGCCCCTTTGCCTGCAAGAGCTGAACCACTTTTAGAGTCTATGGTCATTCGTACCCACTGGCAGAAAAAAAAAATCTCACTTCTAATGCTCTCAGTCTTACATCTTATTTCTTAATTCAACTATGCTGAAATATTGGATACTTTAAATAGAAACTCTATCTTGTTCCAGAAAGTAAGGAATTCCCCACACTAACTTCAGACTTTAGAGCTTGACTATGTGTCTGCATCCTCTGTCTCTGAGGAACAAATTCTAGCCCCATCCTGAGATCCAAACGTCCTCACGCAGGCATTTAGCTTGTCAGTGTGCCTTTCCATTGGCAGTATGTTGATTACTCTTAGAATCCCTTGCAATGAGCTCTTTCTTTCTAGACCCTTGTACTAGTCCTCAAAATTCTGTCAACAACTTTCATTATCCTTCCCTACCTCTTACTGCCTGAACCCTGCGATGTTTTGATGGGAAAGAGTAAACAATGACAATTAGGACAATTTTCACTTCTGCTTCCAGAAATGACAGGTTAGAAACATACTTCTACCATTAAAAACTTAACTGTAATTTAGGCATGCTCATGATATTCTATTCCAGATCTTCCAAGCATCAGGTTTTTGCATCATACATGTCTAGATGATAAATCTTTGAAAAACATGTTTATTAA
The DNA here is from genome assembly GCA_030674055.1 of Rhabdomys pumilio. Taxonomy (NCBI): domain Eukaryota; kingdom Metazoa; phylum Chordata; class Mammalia; order Rodentia; family Muridae; genus Rhabdomys; species Rhabdomys pumilio. Next base: position 28,827,511 of record JANHMN010000015.1, read on the forward strand.
CCATGCTTTGTCTCAGCAATTCTCTCCTTCCCTCATGTTTCCAAAACAGCTCCAATTTCACACATAGCACATCCTTAGCTACTTTGAAGAATAAGGTGATTGTGTGCAAACCACTCTCAAATTCGTGGTCATATGATACCACTTTCTCGTAACTTTCTGAAATTAGTTCATCCAAGTCTTGTTTTTCTCTCTATTAAAAGAAAGCCCTTGTTGCCAAAATCTGGTTTCCTAGTTAGTGAGACTTCTTGATGTTTTTCTCTAGATATTACAATATTTTTGTTTGTTTTCCAGTATTTTATACTTCTGATGGTCTGTCCTTGATGAAAACCCTGTTTTTCTTTAACAGCAATCAGTAAATGTTCTGCCTATGCCTCAAGAGGCTAAGCTCCTTGAGAGTGCAGTAGCTCTTATCGTCCATCCTCATTAATTGTATCTCATTTTACATTCAGCCTCCCAATTGCACCCAGAGATTGCTCAGCAGGCCCATTTCAAAAAATATTTTCTTGACAATCTTCATACTAGCAGTTATAATACTAGCTTATTGTCTTAAATTCCATTCTGTTCTTAGTCTTATATTAGTTGAAAAAAGTAACACTATACTTTTGATTTCTTTCTTTCTTTCTTCCTTTCTTTCTCTCTTTCCTGTTTTTACAGAATATTCCTCATCTCACACATTTGGAATGAGAATCTTGAGAATTGAAAGATTTGAAGAGAAAGGATTGAAACTTGACAGATACTCCAAGCAAGGAAAGAAATAGTATAAGAAAATGAGTCTTGTTGCATGTGAAAGGTACTTGATCACAAGTCATGTAAGCTTCACCCATAAAAACTCCCCAACATGACTTCTCAAGTGAGAGCTGAAGGAACATAACATCAAAGGACATGGCAACATGAATGGAAAAAGTCTACAAGGCTTCAGCCTTATATAAAGTATTGCAGGCAAATGGGGAAAGCTGGAAATAGGAGAGGGTATCATCCCCAGGGAAGAACCCAACAATTGACTATCTGATGCCAAACTGTCAGTCCTGAAAACATCAATACAAGTAACTTTATATGGACTGAACAGGTCAAAATTTAAGAACATATGTGTACATACATATAATACATATATACATATGCAAGATCAATTAGTCTTTATAAAAGAGGCCCTAAATTTGACAGAGAGTAAAGTATTTGGGAAGGTTTAGAGGGAATAAAAGGAAAAGAACAAAATGTGATCTCAAAAATTAAAACTCTTAAAAAAATTAAGACTCAAAATTGAATAATTCAAACATAAAGTTGTAAATGCTTTGAGATTACAATTTTTGACTCAGTTAAATACAGAGTTGGTTTCTTTAAAATCAAAAACCAACAATTCTCCCTAAAATTTCTTTGTATAAAAACATTAGCTCAACTCTCTTTGCAAGAAATCATTAGGTTTGATGGCACAGAAAACATCTGGGAAACAGTCAGTATCCCTTTGCTGCATATCCTCTGTTGGGGCTTTCAAAGTAAGATAAATATACTTGTAAATATGCATACGTACATATACATATGTATGCAGTTAGTAATCTTGGTATTTTAAGAATATTGATGATGCATACAGAATGACTGAGGATGCCAAAGGCATGAATTGTTCCTCCCTCTCTGTCCATCATTACACATCATCCTTTGATTGACTTTGGTGTTGTCTGACATGATACTGGAACTCCTGAAGGAAAAGGTGACTCTTCCCCGACTCCTACACTTATTTTTTTCTCAAGGATCCTGGCATGTATAGTAAACTGAGCCTGCTCCAGGAAGACAGAGAGGAAATGTGTATGTACACGATTTTCCACTGCCAAAGGTCCAGTTTAGGAGCTAGAAAGATGGCTAGTAATGAAAGTGCTTGCTGATCAATCAAACTACTCAGATTAGAATGCCCAGTATCTATGTGATGGCTATATAAAGGCCTCTATAACCCATCTCTGAGGGCTGAGATGATAGGTTTGGGGAGCATACAATGGGACCACAATGCACCAGTTACACAGATGACAATAAGTAACCAACACATGGCTGGAATAAATCACCTGTGTGATCAGTAAACAAGTACTCCTGGGAGTTAAACTGCACTGTGATAAACAGTTCTTTGAAAAGTCCCTAATCTTAACAGGCTGTCATTTCTTTCACTTCTGTTAAAGTATTGCTGGTTAATTTGTTAAATTCCTTTCGGTGTTGGCTAGTTTAAAAATTGGGTGACATAATAGGATTATGTCAACCCTGTTTAAAATACTTTCTATAACTTTCAATTAATGTAAATAATTGTAAACACTAGAAACAGCAATTATATGTCAAAATCATGCATGCAATTATGTGTCAAAAGGTTATAGAGGCTTGCCTTTATATAGCCATCACATAGATACTGGTCATTCTAATCTGAGTAGTTTGATTGGTCAGCATGCACTTTCCTTACTAGCCTAAAATCACATATTTTTATTTTTGAACATTCATCACTTACCTTTAGCATAAATATCTAAATGACAAAATAATTCATAAATTTATGAAGATGAAGATTGTTTTGCTACTTAACACTTCTCAACATCATTCCATAAGTTTTATAAACACTGTCTGCTATGTGCCAATCATAGTAGATGTTTTCAAAACAAATAAACCAAAATGTTGGCAATTTCCAATTTTCTCTTTAAATAAGAGCTGTATGAATAGTAAATGTAAAATTTTACATTTAAATATATAAAAGTTTGTCAGTAATAAATACTAGTCATATATGTAGCTATTATAAATAATGTTTTTAAAAGTTCCAAATCAATTTCATCAGTATTTCAACATATATTATTCATATTTTCATGTCTAAATAGAGTAAACTCAGAAATATTTTATTCTCTTTGTTTTGCTCTGTTTTATATTAATAGCCAAAAGTTAAATTAACTGCAGATTTCTGTGAGACTGTCAAGAATATTAGCATTGTACTCTTTTAATATTTATAGATTTCTAGATTTATACAAAAATATTTAAAGAGGGCAAATTTTTTATTAATAGAGAGTTCTGTTCTCATTAAAACTCTGTGACTGAGGACTCTGGCTTGATCAGCTCCATCTAGCATACACATCACCAAGGGACACACTCTTGCACTACCTCATAGAGTCAGCCATGAGCCTGGCACTGCAAATACCAAAAACCATTTTAACATCTTGAACCAAGTTCTGAAAAGGCAAAGATTCACTCAGCCTGAAAAGGCTCTTAGCGCTTCATCTTTTCAAAATTTAATCTGTCCTATTTTATGACAAGACATTAGCTAATACCCTTTTATGAAATGAATGCCTTGATGTTAATTACCAAGCAACTCTTTCATTTGTAATAAAGCTAAGCAATTTAACACCTTCCAGTCCCTTTCTAGAACAAATGCATAATCATAATTCTTTCAGTGCATTGGTGCAAGTATATAAAAGCCCCTGGAAATTGTTCATTTTGCTTACATGAAGCTGTTAGCCTCACTAATTATAAGTCATTGTTTGCTATTATTTTTTTCATACAACTTCTTTCAACATTGCAATTCATTTAGCAAGTACTGTACACACTTGGGAAGTGCTAAAGAGGGAAAGAGACACAACAGTAATTGGAAATTATGCTAGATCTCTGCTCATTTGTCAGACCCACTGTATCGTCCTCTTACTTGTTTTTAAGTGTATGAGTTACGTCTATCTTTCTGGATTCACTTTACTGCTCAAGAAGGTAGTCACTGCCTCCCTATCCTCTCTTCTATCAAGCCTACTGCCCTTAGGACCAAGATGCTATAATTTGAATGTCGCTACCAAAACTTATAAATTTTATCGCTACTGGGAAGTGTTACCAGACACAACAAGTTGTAAATTTAAAGAAGTAAAGAAGCCATATGATTTCTGTGCTTGTGAATAGATTTGTATTTCCTCATTGATGAGTGAACTGGTAAGTAAAGCTAGTCTCCCAGGCATTATACTCCACCCCAGTTTAGCACCGACTCTTACATATATTCCTGTTGTCCTTCGTCACCTCAGGTCTCTGAAGAGATCACTTCAGTAAGAAGAGCTTCGTCATACAGGCCTCTGAATCTTGAATTATGAATTGAACAACAGATATCATTTAAAAATAGCATCTTATGTTTGCAATTTTGGGTCTACTTATCCATGTTTGGATTTTGTCTGATTTGAATTATGCAACCTTGCATATTTGTCACAGTCTCTACGAGTTCATGTGTGTACCATCCTGGTATCTGAAAGGTACTGTTTTCTTGGAGTCATCCACCATTTCTGGCTCTTATAATTTTTATGCTAAATCTATGAACCTTGAGGGAAGATTTTGACAGAGATATACCAAGTCATCTACATTTATTGCTGAGTGATCTACATTTTCTTACTCTCTATATGTTTCCAGTTACAGGTCTTTATATTAATTACTGTCTCCTGCAAACTCTGGTTAGGATTAAGTGATGAATTGATTTATGGGTACAGCAGTGTATGATTGCTGTTATTCATTTAGCAGAATAATAGCAATAGACTTTTCCCTTAGGTCCCAGGGCCTGTCTAATCTCAACTGACCTTGTCCAATTTAGCAGTGTTAGGAATAAATACCAACCCATGGGGTAAGCCATAAATTAAAAAGAAAGTTTTTGAATACTCCCAAATCTTTTGTGCTTCAACTGCTAGTGTATCTCGTAAGCAGGCAACTGTTTCAGTTCCCAGGGTATATATCTAGGTGATATTAATGATTGCTTTTCTACTTTGGGAGCTCACAGAGTAATTTCCCTCACCATGAATGATGATCAGCAAAGATGAAGCTTCTAGGTGGGCCTTAGCTAATTTTTTTCATGCTCTATGACATAATTAAGCGGTGTCAATGGCAATAGGCACTTACAGTCAGGTTATAGAGAGAAACAAAGAGCCTTGGCGTAGCCTGTAATGTTTGGGCAGAAGGCCATCTACAAGATGACTTTGAACAATCACTCAATGATATAAAGCTCATTCATAGCACTGCACATTTGAGTTTGTGCATTAAGGTGTTCAGTTGGAGAACTGCGTCTTCCATTATATGTTGTCTTCAAGAAAAAAATGAATTTATGAAACTTACAGATTAACAGATATAGTTAGTAAAAAAATCATCCTGAGGGAGGTATTACAGACTCAAAGGGACAAATATTGTGTGTTTTCTCTTACATTGCTATGTACCCTTATCCAAATAAAGGAACAAAAATTTCCCCTCAAAAGGAAACAAAAACCATAATTAAGGAAACAAATTTTGTGTGTTTTATAATTTAAGTTAAAATTTATATGATGTGTGCTTTAAGAGTGTGTTTTTAAAATATCTAGGTGTCTTAGGTTCAATAATTTTAGTAAAATAATCAAAAATACAAAAAAAAATTGGCTAGAAATCTAAAGAGAGAGTTCTTAATAGAAGACATAAATGTGACTAGTAAATACCTCCAAAAGAGCTCACCATTTTTAGAAATTAGTGAAAACTTGTACAAGTTAAATCCACTTCAAGATTTCAATTTCTCCTAGTCCATATCAATGAAACTACTGACAAAATGCCAATGAGTGTGACCCATAGTTGCTCTTGGTGGCAATACAACTTAGTCCAACCAGACTGGAATTCAGTATAGAAAATTGAAGTAAATAATTAAAATGGTACGAAAGCAGATTGGGAGGAAAAATAAAAATAAATAAAAGCCTTAAAAAAGAAGAGAAAATTGACGTGAAAATTTCTGGTTTCTTTGAAGACTCAGTTGTGTCATGTGATATTTTTCTGGAAACTATCTTGTAAGAGGATATTTTTGCTGAAGCAAACACATGGGAGGTTGGTTTACTGAGAACAAATGTGATATTTTTCTGGAAGAAGTCTGGAGAAAGAGCATGTGATATTTTGCTAGAACGGATACTTGAGAAAACTTGTGACATTTGGAAAGGGTATGAATACAACCCTATAGACAGTGAACAATAATGTATGTTATTGGTTTGCCTGATTAATATTTTGGTGGTCATCACTGGGCTTTACTGGTGCTGTTCTTCCCTGATGATGCTATATGGTATTGGTTCACCATTCTTTACTGGCTGTAGTTTGGCATGACTTCATGGAGAGAAACTCACCAAGGAATTTCTGGTGGTGTTCTAGCAGCTTCTTGCCGCTTCCACAGACTCAGGCCAATTGGCAGAGCCTTTCTGTTTCTGCTGGATAGACCCACTCCATTGCTGAATGGTATCTGCGAGTGGATTGAGCTTCTGCTGCTGATTCATGTGAACTGAACTGCTGATATCCTGACAAGGCAAAATGTATATGCTCTAAAGAACTATTTCTAAACAGGTTGACATCCTCCTTAGCTCTATTCATCTTTCCTTTCCTCTATTTCTGGTGGGTGGTGGGCTAGAAGAGATGATAAACCACTTAAGAACTCTTATTAAAAGTGGATTTTTAAAAACTGAAGCCTATAAAAATCTACAAAAATCTAGAAGTAAATATAAAATATGACTTGACTACATCACTCCTAGCAATATGCCAAAAGGACTAGACATCGTACCCCACAGATACTTGCTCAGCAATGTTTATAGCTCCCCTATTCACAATAGCCAGGAAGTACAAACAACCTAAATGCTCTTCAATTAATGAATGAATAATGAAAATGTAGCAAATATATGCCGTGGCATATTATTCATCTATAAAGAAAAATGAAATCATGACATATACAGGTAAGTGGAAAGACTTAGAAAAGGTTGTACTGAATGACTCAAAGTAGAAACGCTGCATGTTCTCTCCCATCTGTGGTTACCAGCTTCAAATCCTCACATTGCATTATGTAGTGTGAGGCAACCACAGAAACAAAGAAGGTGTAAAGGGACCACATGCTCAGGAAGAGGGGTAAAAAACAGGATACTGGTGATATGAAGTAGGAAGTAGAATGATAAGGAAGGAACTCCAACTGGAAAGGAAACACACACACACACACACACACACACACACAGAGAGAGAGAGAGAGAGAGAGAGAGAGAGAGAGAGATCAATAGGTAAGGAAGAAGAAATAACACTGAGGGTATGTGAGAAGTCCTCAAGGAATCATATTATTTTATGTTTATCTAAAATTATTCGCCGGGCAGTGGTGGTGCACGCCTTTAGTCCCAGCACTTGGGAGGCAGAGGCAGGCAGATTTCTGAGTTCGAGGCCAGCCTGGTCTACAGAGTGAGTTCCAGAACAGCCAGGGCTACACAGAGAAATTCTGACTCAAAAAAACCAAAAATAAAAAATAGAAAAAACAAAAAAATAAATAAAATAAAATTATTCACAATAAGTAAAGGTGAATAGATAGACAGATATGGTAATGGATATATTAAAGAAAGTTACCCTATTTGAGCTGGCAATGCCCCCCACAAGAACCACAGAGTAATAAAAAATAAAAATAAAATAAACAGTATCAGTCTCTAGAAACATCTTGGTCAGTGTAGTTCAAGTGACAACTCAAACAATAATGATTGTTAATATTGTTCTTGTTTAGTAGTCCAGGGGTTGACAAAGGGAACCTATTGTTAAAGATACCACATACTTAGGAAACATTACTCAAGCTGGATCTAATCAGGAAACTTCTTTCCTAAATTTGAGTTTTATGATTTCAGAAAATATACAAGCTGTCAAAAGAGGGATGCAGTTAAAAAGCCCCACCCAGTTACAACACCTATAAATGACAACAATTAATAGCATGGTAAGGCGCTCTCTCTCTCTCTCTCTCTCTCTCTCTCTCTCTCTCTCTCTCTGTGTGTGTGTGTGTGTGTGTGTGTGTGTGTGTGTGTATGTTTGTGTGTGTGTGTGTGAATCTATATTCATATGTCAGTGACAACCATAGCTGTCTTATTGGACATGAAGTCCACTCAACAAGAGAAACCCCATGGCTTGTACTGGAAACCTAGAGAGCCTCCTGGACCTGGAACTAGAAAGTTCATGGGTATTAGAAAAGAACTTACTAATGCCAGCATAATTCATTTGTATATTCTAAATCATATCCTTATACAAGCAGATAAGTATAGCTACCAACTTCTCATCAAAGAAGTCTCTCTTTTCAGCAAATGAAGACATAAGAGTAAATTACAACTAGATACAATGCAGAGATCAATAGATCATGAAGATCCAAGCCTTAACGAATCAATCTATGTTACAGAGCCTGCAACTATTGTCCAGGGAATGTCATGGAAGAAGAGCAGAAAGTTTGTAGGAGCCAGAACAAGGAACTCTGTTATAAAACAGCCTTTCCTTAAAAAGTCTTGCATAGACAAGACTGGTGGAACAATAAGATCAATGGCTATATTAATGTGTAAAGGGAAATGTTTCATGAGGTTACAACATTGGATAAAGAACTACAGGTAACTATTGATTACAGGGAGGAGAATTAGCATCTCTCAAGAATGACCACCCTTATTGGTTATCCAATACAGATTTAATACAGAGTTGCATAATGTACAGCTTTGAAAGCATGTACACACAAAAAACAAAAACAGACTCAGCAACATCTGCTTTGTTTGTGTTTGTGTGTGAGAGTATATGTGTATGTGTATGTGTTTCTATCAGAGAGAGAAACAGAGAGAGAGAGAGAGAGAGAGAGAGAGAGAGAGAGAGAGAGAGAGA
>JANHMN010000015.1:28836133-28846321 GCA_030674055.1 Rhabdomys pumilio
AGAGAGAGAGAGAGAGAGAGAGAGAGAGAGAGAGAGAGAGAGAGAGAGAGAGAAAAGCAAATATAACCAAAGAAAGAAAGAAAACTTCAAGTTGAGAGTCCAGGGACATAGGAGAGAAGCAATAACTGTGAGGACTGTGAGGAGGTGGTGGAAAAACAGAAAGTGGAAATAATGCAATTTTATTTCAATTAAGAACATTTCAACATTAACTTAAATTTAAAAAGAGTAGTAACTGTGAAAACCCTCCCAGTCTTCTCTTCCTTCTTTTTATCGTTGCATCTTGAGCTGCCGTCTCCCTCACATGTCTTTTGAAGCATGGTTTTTCAAGCTAGTCTTTTTTTCTAAATTCTACAGTTAGATGTGGCTGCAGAGTTTCACTGCTGGGAGAAAAAGAAACATCTTCTATTTTTCCATGCAGAAGGATGTCTTCTATGTTTTGTACTTACTCGTGAGTTAAATGGAAACACAAGAGCAAAACAAAATTCAGGGCTTTACAACAAACTAAGATAAGACAGATCATATCCAAATAATTAGCAGTTGATGTTATATTATCTCTGAGAAGAAAAGGAGCTTAGTTAGATTCTTAATTACTGATTTAGGGAGAGAGGTTATTAATATAAATGTTTGGGAAAAATTAGTAGCTTTCCCTTTCTAATTTTCCAGATAAGTTTATATTTAGTAAGCTTAGAATCAGACATCTATTTCAAGCCTCTGTTATTTAATGCTATCAATGAAAATATAACCAATCTAGAAAATTAATATTAAGCATATTAGATTTGCCATTTTTTAAGTATTTGCTGATTAACGTCTACAATATACTTGATTAAGGCAGATGACTGAGGCCAATTAGTTTTGTATTTTGCCTTTGTAAGAATATTTCATAAATATTTTAGCATCCTCTTTAATCAGACTTTATTATCTGCATTTACACTGCTTTTCCATTTAGAGTAAGATGAAAAACAGGAAGTCATCATGGCATCATTGAGACAGCTTTGGGTAATATTATCGCAGTTTTACCTGAGGCGTTTAAAGTGTCAGAGCAATGGGAGTATTGGATACAGAGCTCATTTTGTAACTTTGAATATTTGATTTTAAACCTTTAAACATAAACTTAATTTTAGATACACGATTCTGAAGGATATTGTGGGAAGTATGTCATTGGGCAATTGCATCTTTTATGAGCGTCATACTTACAAAGTTGGCTAAGATATTAACTTCATAAGCTCACTAAACTAAAAGTGGTACATGAAACCATGGTCAAACAAATTTTTGTTGTGTGGCCCATGACTTACATAGTCAGTGAACTGCCAGAGAATCTAATTTAAACTATCTTCCAAAGTCAAAGCAATGTCTATGAACAATCACATAATGTCTAAGCAAAAAGTTTGCTACTGATAGCAGTAAAAGTTTTCTGTATATTAAAATAAATTTAACTTTTTGTTTGTTGAAATTCTGCTCAATTTTAGGATACTACTTGCAATAAGAAATGGCTAGTATCTATATAATATGAATTTAAAATACTGTCTCTGTAGTATACATTTCTTTGAATATATGAGTGTAACTTGAGGACTTAACAGCCAATTCTACACAATATAATGTGCCAAGCTCAGTTTAAAGATTCTCAAGGTAGTTTGTATGAAATACGTGTTTTGGACAAAGTCTTGTGACTAGTGCTTCAAAAATTATATTCACAGCAAATAAATATGGAAAAGCTGCAAAAGAGAATAGCTGTGTCAGAACTTTTAATATACATACTTTTTGAATCTCTGCAAGGTTGTTGCATGGAATTTCTCTAAATACATCTGAATATGAAACAACTTTACTGAATGTCTAGTTATTCTTTCAGATGACAGTACTTCAAAAAGCTTTAGACTTAAGATATTGTTATTGTCAGAGTTTGAAGCAGCTTGCCAGCAATCCCATATCAACAACTGCAACAGTTGAATGACTTAACTTTATTTGGACATCTTAATTTGTGAATGCCCAGTACACGGTTTTGTATAGATTTCAGGTTTAAAATTCAATTGTAAGATTGTCTAGTGATTTTGACTCATTCCAAATAATAGCTAAATTACAGCCCTGAGGGTTTAATTTCCCATTTATTTCTCTGTCTATTAGGTGAATTGATATATTTCCCTAAGTGTAAATATTCTAACAATATTTTCCCCATGAAATACAACTGGAAACTTTCAGATACATAAACACTGAAAAGGAAGCAGATCTTCTTTAATTGGATCATTCTCCCTGATTTGATATTTTAATCTAGTTTTTCATTTGAAAAGAGAGCTCTGTGATGACAGAAAATAAAAAATGACATTCCATAATTCTTCTATTCACATTTTCCAAGCCTATGAAGGAAACAAAGTCACCTTGTCAAAAAGATTCAGCAGCTTATTAAAGTACGTAGAAATCTGTGTATGCTGTTTTCTAAATATTTACCAACTCTATGAGTGGAGCTGCATGCAAATGAAGAATGCCGCCAGCACTGTTACTGTACAGGTGGCGGTCTTGTAGGAATCCTGGTCACACTGATGAACCATAGCTCCGTATTTCTATTGAAGGGAATAGATTTATAAAATCATGTTTTGATTGTCTACTCTTTCCTTTCCTGTTGGGCCAGAATAATCTCAATATGATTTGCCCCAATCAGTGTCTTCTAACTCAACACTGAGATCTTTGTGTGATACCTGCTTTAATCCATCTTGAAGAATATTAAAGGGCTAATCATGCTTCATGTGCTTTTCATGTCTGAGTAGCAGGTACTAGTTATACCAACACACACAACAAGGAGCCTCCCCTCACAGAAGAAGGCTTATTTCTGATTGGAGAATGGAATGAATGAAGGGAGATCATTGGGGAAGTACAGCCAGGGTAGAAATGTTTTAACTTGGGCCTTAGGAGGTGGAACCAGAAGTAACACTTCAACTGAAGACATAATGGACAGAGTTTAAAATGGAAATGTAAAATCTAAGGTAGATAAAAAAAATTCTAAGGAGATATATTAAATTGTTTTGCACCAGCTTTACAGACACAACTGCCTTTAGATAGACTCTTCTTTGTGCTGAAGTTAAGGGAGACTAATGTTGAATATTTTGCGTCTCTCCACATTTCTGCTAATTTTATTTTCTGCCAAAAATTTAAGTTAGATAAACATTGGTGTGGACAGGGCAGGTTTGGGCCATGTTTGCTGAGAATTTGAATGTCCTCTGGTCTCTACTGGTAAATAAAAGCATAAATACCGAACCCAAATGACCCTAGTAACATCCTTGTACAGAGCTCTCATTCTAATGCTTTCCACATATTCTGATGCAAGTATTTACAAGGCTTTGGTAGATGGTTCAGTTGATGAAGTACCTGCAACGCAAGCATGAAGACATGAATTCTGATCCTCTGCATGCATGAAGATGTAGATCTGGTAGCACAGTCGAGATGGAAAAGTGAACACAGGTAGATCTCCAGAGCTCATTGGCCAGCCATTCTAGACAATCAGTGAACATTCAGCTCAGTGGCAGACCATATTTAAAACAAACAAACAAACAAACAAGAAATGAAAAAACAAAACAAAATCCTACAATGGAATATAGTAGAGGAATGCACTGACATTAGTGTCTAGTCTTTACACATGTGTACATATTTTTACATGCACAAAATGCACACATAATCAGTACAAAGGACTCACGAGCAAGAATGTAACAAATGTGGAATCCACGGGGGAAATGTGAAGACCTGCTGAAGCTGTTTGCACATTAGGCTTACTCTCCTATGCTGTTATTCACTCTTACCAATGAGTCAACTTTCCATATTTAAATTTTTATTGTTTCTGCCAATGATTTTTCATTCAGAAATAGTACGTGCTGTATGTATTTCTGGTTTATGACACGTTATTATGGAATACATATTGTAGAATATAAAACAGTTACTATTAAAGGTGCTCTTTGTTATTAAAGATACCCTAGAAAGGATGATATTACAATCGCTGAAAGGACCCTATGACTTACCATGTTTCAGCAACCACTGTAAAGGTCACTTCCACTTTGTCTTAATTAAATCCTAAGACTGGTTTTAGTATAAAACTTCTGTACTTGTAGTCTATGCTTTGACCTTGTAGGCAGACTATGTCTTAAGAGCTTACTTAGAGACTTCAAATGATATAAACATAGCAGTGGCTAAACCCAGTATTATTCTTGAGAACTATGTCACTCTGGGTAAATTTATTCTGCTAAAAATTAAGTATCTTTGTCTTTGAGTAGGAAAAAACATTGTTCACTCTTAGTAACTAAGTAAAGTTTATGTATTAAAGGTTGAGGCCCAATTCATGTGAAATGCCAATTAACATTAATAGTATTAATTCTAAAGTCCAAATATTTAGCTCATCACTCCCTACAATGATTCTGTAAATATTTACTTTTTATAAAAATGCACATGCGCTATGTCCTCCATCAGTAGCATTGGGTATCTTCAGGAGCTTCAGAGAGTAGCTTTTTGCTCACTCTGAACACTGCATGTTATCCATCAAGATAGTTCACTCATCCTGAACTGTCCTCCCATATTCCAAAATCTCCATTTCTGTCTTCTGTGATAAATCAGCAGAGTGGAACTTGAGCATGAAAGAGAAACACAACATTTTTGCAGCCATTGTCATGATGAGTGGTATACATCTGTAGGAGTAATGGCTACCCAAATATTAGCAAGAAATTATGATATATAGTAGGTGCAAAGGTATACATATGCAATAAAGAACTTGTAAGTTCTCTCTCTCCTATCTGTCTGTATTTGTATATTAAAATTAATTATGACTTTATTTCAAGTTTATATTTCCATTTTCCCTTTGACATTTCAGCTTTATTTAATTTCCTCTTTGTGTGTGTGTGTGTGTGTTTACATACATCACATGCAAGTGCCAAATATTGATAAAGCAATTATTGATTAATCAATGTGATAATAACAAGTTAAGAAACATATCTTGCCCTCACTATGCAACATAAGGGCCAGGGAAAGAAGGCTATAAATCAGAAGTCTGTACACTTGATTCTACAGCTGATGTTTTCCCTAGCAAGGTCTGTTATTTCCACAGTAACTTTGTATTGCAAAGATTCAGGTTAACTTCATTAAAAATTACTAGAGGCATATTCATGTTATATGTATATCCTGGAGTTTGGACAGACAGACTACCTGTAGCTTTCAAACACCAAGAAGGGTGTGCATATCACTTGTTAGCTTGAGGTTCCTATGATTATGGATGAGAGACAACTATTAAAAAAGAAAATGAACATTCAGAAATGACATATCTAAGTGAATGGTTTCTCTCTTGCACAACTGAAGATATTTCATAATAAGAGCTTATTTACGAAGGCTTTGATAAATGATGGTTGCCAGGAAGGTTTGGAGTGGAAAAAAAAGGCCATGAAGCAATTGATGGCCCTGGATTCATTTAATGCATTCATATTCCATTGGAGAGCACAGAGTAGAAGGTCCTCATGGCTTCATATCTCTCACAAGGGCAACAGTGAGTATTGTACATATTCCATAAATGGGTGGGAAGAATATGGATTTGGGGTCAGTCTGAGAAATACACTGCAGTGGACCTATTTCTAGCCAACACAAAATAACTCTTCTGACAAAATGACTACATGAATCTTTTACCATGAGAGAGTAGATGGGTTTCTAGGAAGATATGAAAGAATCTCAGAATGAATTTAGGTAAGCAGTGAGCAGGAAGGCTTCTGATCATATTCTGAGGAGTTCTGATCTATAAACAGAATGCTTATGCATTTATATATCAATGGCCTTAATATATATAGTGGTTTAAATAAGAATATCCACTATAAGCTCCAGTATTTGAATATTTTGTTCCCATGGCTGTGGGGTGGGATGTTTGGACAAACTTAGAGGGTACAGCTCTTTGGGAAGAAGTATGTTATTAGAATGAGCTTCAATGTCTTGCCAGTGTTAGCTTGCCCTCTGTGATTTGTGCTTCTGGTTGAGTCCTTAGAATCTGCTCCAGCTATCATACCTGCTGCTTACTGCCATGCTTTCCTTCATGACAGACTACTCTCCTTCTGAAATCATATCCCTTGTTAAACTCCTTATTCTACAAGTTGCCTTGATCATGGTGTTTTATCAAAGCAACAGAAAAGTAATTAATATAATGTGGAGTGCACATTCGTTTTTTTTGTAAATTTGAAACCTTTTATGTCAAATAGGAAAATTCTACTACCCCAAAGTGTTCCTTTTATGTCACTTAAATTCAGAATGACACAAAACAAAAGTTCACTATTTTGCCTGTGAGTACAGATTGCAGCATCCTTATTCCTTCAACAGATACCATTCTATGGCTACTATGGCCCAGAATTTTCTGAGTTGAGTAGAATGGTAGACCAACCCATAAGCATGTGAAGCCACAGTAGCATATTCCTAGTCTGGAAGAGCTGCTGCACCTCTGCTACTCATCCTCTACCAATAACCTGGCAACGCTTTCAGACATGTCACTTTCACCTCCAGTCCAGTCATATTTACACAAACACAACAACTTCAACCATTAAGAAGCCACCAGGAAAATGTCATTTTGTATTATGATTTTAATCTGATAGTTTTCACTACTTACTAAAAACTCCTGTGCACCAGATTAACCGATATCTTATGATAAGGCTTCATTGCCCTAGTTTATTTCATGACAAATTATTTTTCATTGGAAGGCACAGTTTTAGGTGCTAAGGAACAAAATGTCACAGCCATGGCTATCTAACAGAACCATATGTGTGTAATGTCATAATAATTATGAGATAGCTACTGTGAAAAAATGTAAATCATAGCCATTAAAAGTAAGAGGAAATTAGTGTCCTCACCTTCTTCATACGTAACATAAAGTTGGATCCCTACCAGCCAGAATGAATACTTACCTGAAGAGGGCCCATATATTAGTTTCCCTTTCTGTCTCCTTTAGACAGAACAACTCTAGCACAAAGATGCTTAAAAGAACTAATGGCACTTGTTCATACTTGTACTCAAAAGCAGAAGGATGTCTATAACATGCAACAAGTTAAGCATCCTAGAATGTCCTTAGAAATGCAGAAGGAGAAATATTATATCCATCATATTCTCAGAACTGGGGTTCTTCCGGGTGTACTAATAGCAGCTGAATATGTAGAACTTAGTTCAGGCTCATTTAGTTTTATTTGTCACAAATTATTTTTGTCTGAAAACCATGACTAATTACAACAACTAGAGTTAAACAAAAGCCATTTTGTTTAATAATGCTGCCAATATATCTGATCCTTGGCAAACCAGTCCCTCAAATTAAAGTTTAGAATTTCCATCTCTTTAGTAGTTTTCTCTTAACATGATCAGTATAATTTTCTGCAGTCCATGTCACCATTTACTTGGGCTTAACTTAATATACACTGTATTACTTCTATCCAGGTAACATAAAACATAAGCTGCCAGCATCTTAAAGATGATAGAATGAAAACTGATATGTAATCAGAAAATTAAATTCCACAGGATCAATGTCACAGATTTTGGCAGTCTTAGATATGAAGTACCTCATAAGAGTTTTATTTTTATTTTTATTTGATCCTCTATTTCATTTTGTTCTATAGTGAACATATCTATACAGCTTTTGAGTTTCTTCTGTTATTTTTACATTTTTCTGGTAGTTCAAACATTTACCTCTTTTCCGATTTTCAAAACACCATGCTTTGAAAGCAGCACAGTGTTCTTTTATTTACTTGTTTGTTTTACTGAGTCATGCTTTGCTTTTGTGGAAATACTAATCATCTCAAATGTTGACATCTATTCCGCAGAAGAAGGAATTAGCTTCAGTCAGTTTCCAGGAGAAATAGCTACATATGGAGATACACAACTTTTAATTATTTATTTGCCTAGCATTTTTTAGTATGCTGCATCAACTATTCTGTTAAGTCCACATTCCACCCTCTGTTTATAATCTCTTCATTGGCTATGTAGTTTTACAAAGCAGCAAAAATCAGATTTGCCTAGTGTGACCAACTCCTGTGGCTACTAAACCCTCCTCTGAGTTTTAAGATTACTTTGTACTTTATTTTCAAAGTTCTGCACAGGGTCACTGAACATTTTTTGATCAATTGAGTTATTCTCCGTGTATGGCCATCCCTTTTCAGACTTTCTGGCTTCTCTATGAAACTGCGCTAATATATTCTCTTTTCTTCCTATGTTGATTGACTGTTAGGTGGTCCAGTGACAAAACTGATCAAAAACATCAGAAAACTTTACAATATGACAATGTAAGGAAGTATTCTCGGGGCTTAAAAGTTGTCAGTATAGTTATACTAAAGAGATGAATACCGAAGTGAGGAAGGCTAAGGTATGGTGCCAATGACTTCTTTGAAATCCCTGATCAGTTATGTGTACAAATAAAAATAATGATGCTTCTGCATTCCTACCCTCCTAGAGAATGACTATAGAGACACTGCAGCTTATACTGATGAAATAAGACATAAACTACTTAAACAACATGGCTCAGAAATTTGTGTCATTCATGGAAGATAAAGGACATATCTTTATTCCTCTTCCTGCTCACAATTTAATGAAATGACTAAGGGAAAATAAACAGATAAACCCCTGAAGAACAGAGGGCATGGAAAAGGTCCAGGACTGTGGAGCTAAAGCATCATCTCTTTCTACTCCATCTGCTCCATTAGTGCTTGGGAATTGGTGAGCACTTCAGAAGCTTCCAAAGTCTTAGAAACCTGACATCAATGATAATAAAGGATGTTGAGAATTAACTAAATAGGCTATTTGAAAAAAATATTAGCTCTGATGAAGAAGAGAACTACATGTAATCAAAATACAAAAGTGCACACCCTCATTCACTGTCTTCAAAGGACGATGACTAAATTATATTCTAAGGATTTATATCTGCAACAATATATAAATTATACATAAATGCTGAGAATGTGAAACAACTGAACTTTTAACATTTCAGGAAGAAATATTTTGAAAAGTTGAGAAATACTGTTAGCTGACTACTTTGTTTACTTTGACTATAGTTTTGAGGAATTTTGCTCAGATATTTTATATGTATGAGTATAACATCAATCAAAAGACTTTCTGGTTTAAAAAAAGTCTTGGGTGGAAGAAGATTGTAAACAACTACTCATTTGCATTATAATCCTCAGAGTATTTTTTCTTTTAAATTATATATGAATTAATTTAGAATGAAGCTGTATAAGAGCACTAACAAATGCATAATATTCTAAGTTATTCTTTAATATCTGCTTATTTATTACCTTAATAAGCTATCATAAGTTAATTCAATTAAATTAAAACTATATAGCAATATAAGAACAATAAAATTAGTCATTCCTTAAGCCCTGACATAGATTCTCAGGAAAATAAAGTATCAACAGTCTCACAGTAGATAATTTCCCTCCGATTCTTAGAAACATAGTAGTCATTAAACTTGATCTAGATCATCTTGAAGCTGTCTTCCATCTATAAAACTATAAATTATTCAACAGGTATGTTTGCCTGTAATGTTCATTGTTGAAAGAATGTGTCTAGCATATAAGGATTGATTGTTGAACAATCATGTCACACCTAATTCAACTAAAACTTTTGAACCTCAGAACTGACCTGAGATATTTTTCACTCTATGACCTAACCTTGTTCCTCCCAAAAATAAAGAAAAACACAAAAATTAAAAGAAATAAATTGACTGGTGGAGACACGTGAACATCTGCCTCCATGTCCCCCTTCTCTCTTTCATTCTCTCTCATCTCCTAGCTTCTCCTCTCGTTTTTCTTCTCCTCTCCTTACTCCTTCTCTCCCTCTCCATACACCTCCCACCTTAGCTCCTCCTACATATCACCCTTCCTGTTAAAATAAAACTTTTCTCTCAAAATACAATTAGAGGATAATTAATTATGGTTGGGTATTGGGTTACACTTCTGATTGAGCATTACCAAACTTATAAAGCCTTTGATTAACATTTTTAAAAAAACAGTATAAAAGCAAAAAAGTAAAGGGGACATAGGATAGGGGTTTTCTAGGGAGAGGAAATGGGGAAAGAGGATGGCATCTGAAGTGTAAATAAAATATCCAATAAAAGTAAAAAAAAAGAAAAAAAGAAAAGTATATGAATAAATGATAATTACAATATGGGAAGAAAGAAAGAAAGAAAGAAAGAAAGAAAGAAAGAAAGAAAGAAAG
>JANHMN010000015.1:28846331-28884762 GCA_030674055.1 Rhabdomys pumilio
AAGAAAGAAAGAAAGAAAGAAAGAAAGAAAGAAAGAAAGAAAGAAAGAAAGGAAGGAAGAGAAGAAACTGGGGGGTAGAAAAGTCATGTCCTAAGTTATTTTTGTGCCACTGGGCAAAATATTCCCTGGGAAGAACTCTTATGGCAAAAGCCCCATAGACAGCTACTCCAAAATCATATTTGCCCAAAAATAGTAGTTCTTTAAATGAAACTCTAGGTCAGACAGATATTGGAAAAGCATGGAGATCTCTCAGAGACATAGTTTTGATTTGGAAAGAAGAAATGTTGAAAGGCTCATTATTTTTTTCATATAATATGTGATATAAATACTTGCCATATAACTTCCTGTACAATTTTGTAAACTATGCATTAATTTTTCCTCATAATGGATGTAGGCTTGTTTTTCTGGACTTTTGGCAAAGCACTGAATATCAAAGTAAGAGGACCAGAAGTTCCACTTTGGTCCTGAATTCTAAGAATTCTTTTTTCTCAGAATGGACCTGAATTGGCTAATAATTACAAAGTCTCTTATATCAAGGTCAATAGCAAAGCTACATTTTTAAAAAAGGTTTTCTACTAAAGTAATTTTGTTTCAATAATACATTTGTAAAATGAAATAGCACATTGCTACCTTTAAAATAAAGTATATAAACCAGTTCTCTCTTCTTTTAATGACTAGAGTCAATAATCTGGGCAACAGTAGTTGGGACAAACTGAAATGTGATTATTATTATACTGACACAATATACTGGGTTGAGTAACCCATCACTGGTTAATGAACTTCATTTAAAGAAAAGATGCTTTGATACCCAGCCTTGATTTTTGCTCATTTGTTGCCTTCCCATAAAAGTAGGTTAAGTGTACTGCCCTATGACCTCTAGGGTGTTAGAGTATGACCTTGATTCTTTCTCCATAATTAATTAGCAAACCAAATGTTGAGGCAATTTTCTCTGGAGCTTCAGGAATCAAGTCCGTGTGTTTCCTACTATCATTTGTCTCCTATTAACCAGTGACTTTTGCTTGACTAATACAACTCCTGACTTTGCTATATTTTTGAGCCTCATTTATACTGTGGGGAGTATATATAAATGTACCCGTATGTTCAAATTTCAACAGTTTTGTCAAGAGACACTAGGGTTTGTTCTCCTAGAAAGCCTGATGTTTGAGTTATAAGTGAATTTCAGATACAAGCTATTATAAAAATTGGATGTTAGATGTCATAACAAGATTAACTCCCAGCACATTAAGACACAAGAAAGAGGATAGTGAAATAACCATATCACCATGTGCCTTATCAAAACCTGACACTGTGGAGGATGAAGGTGGTTGAAGGAGGAGAGAGAGGTAGTCATGGAAAAGATGGTGTAGAAAGGCCAAATTAGAGAAGGAAAAAAAACATCAGTACTAGAACCAGGAATATTATCAAGCATACAGCATACATGTGCCATTGCATGAGAACCAAAACAAAGAGAACACAGCCAGATAGGAATAGAATTCTCCATCCTGAAAAAAATCCCGTCCATCACTACAGGAAGGCAAAGAAGGAAATTATCTGTCTCACTTAATAGTCCCTGCAAAGATGAACCATTCAGTGCTCATGGAGACCCTTTTCTATTTCTAAACTAAAAGGTTCTCAAGGATAAATTGGAAAGGGAAGCAATTATTTCTTAATTGTCATTGTTCAATCAAAAACAAACTTATTATGGTGATGCTTCTTGGATAATCCTAGCTCCCATAAGAGAGAAGTTTAAAAGGAAAAGAAAGGGTTGAAATTTGACAACTGATTGGCCACTGCTGTACTGCCAAATCCAGATTGGAAGCTACATATGTAATATAAAATGCTCACAAGACACGAAGTTTAACTTGACTTCCTATAAATGTGTTCACAAGATATAATTATGAACACAACTTTGTAGACATACTATGAGGCGATGCAGAATCTGAAAATATGGACCACAATACAAATTATACAGGACAGTCATTAAAATATTTTTGTATGACTTTATTTGGTTATAATGAAAACATATGCAATAAGTTGAAAAATAAAAATGTAAGCTATAAAGTAATCACGCACAAAATACATTCACTACAAACAGTGTTGAGGTGGCATACAATGATATATTACAAAAACTCCCGTGAGAGTCAGAAATGAATGTAATTATACTTTTTAATGATTTATGGGTATCTTTTGTAAAATTATTAGAATTTCTACATTATAAAATAGTCACCATACCTGTGCTTCAATATACAGAATATAAATCCTCATAACTTCACTGTATTTATATCTACTAGTCATTTATAGTAATGTTCTTACCCAAAGGCACTAACTAGCCAGTGATAGCCAGCCATTTAATAGATGAACTAGGTCTCTCAGAAGAGCGCCTTTTCTTTTTTTCTCATTTTTTATTGGATATTTTCTTTATTTACATTTTAAATGTTTTCCCCTTTCCCGATCCAACCCCCAGAAGCCCCCTACCCTATCCCCTGTTCCTTGCTTCTATGAGGGTGTTCCCCCACCCACCCACTCCCACCTCCCCGACCTCAAATTCCCCTACACTGAGGCATGGAACCATCACAGAACCAAGGGCCTCTCCTCCCATTGATAGAGCTCCTTTTCAAAGCCCTGGGGTCACTTTTTCTATTGAACATAGGCAAAGCTGAAATAACTCATTCCCATTTTTTTTTCTTTAGCTAGTCCATGTATAACCCATTCTACTCCCACTACGTACATAGTCATTGACAAAAAGACTCAATTATGATAATGACAGTTTCTCTGGAATCTCTAAGTAATAGACTTGTTCTCTTCTAAATGCCTAGGTAGAAAAAGAATGCAGCAAGTTTGGAAGCCCATTCCTACCAGGGAAGTAGAAGATAAACAGAGAAAGGGAATTTTTAGGTACAGAAAAAACAGATTGGTCTTGGTTTATTTTCATATTATCTTTTATCTGGCTTAGCTATACATCCTGCTTAGTTTCTAAGGAATTCATGAGTAGTTTTGTTTTGTTTTGTTTTGTTTTGTTTTCCATAAATTCTCACTTCATATAAGATGAGGTAGCATAGTTTTTACTATTTATAAATGAATAATGTCTAGGTGTCAACCACTAAGGTGGTCCCCAATGATATTACTTACTTACATGGTCTATTTTTCTTCAATGTAGGCAACATTACTTACTTACATGCTCCATTTACTCCGGTGTAGGCTTATAATTAGTAGAATATGGTAGAGATGAAATGAGGAGGTAATGAAATAATTGGACTTTTTTGTTCTTGTTGTTATTTTCCACATCATCTCCCTCATGCATTCACATAACTCAGCCATACACCATGAAGTCTAGGCTTCTCCTGCTGGAAGAACCCTGCAGGACAGTGGCTAGGCTGTGGAGCTTTCCCTCGAGATAACCTACACCAACTATCAACCATGTAAATGAGCTTCTTGTAAGACCTAAAGAAGCTATGATGGCTGCTTATCACAGAATCCCTGGGCAGCTCTGATAATAACAGCCTGAAAGACCTAGCACAGAGGCTAGAAAACTTATTAATTAACATTAGCACAGACACTCCCAGATTCCCAAACAGCATAATCCATGAAAAATAAGTATCTTAGAGACAGTTTTATTTTTGATGTATTTTGATTTGTTATAAACACATAATTTTATTAACATATTTCCATTCCACTGTGATAGAAATAGGTAAAATTGCTATATTATGAAAAAGTTAGATAGATAGCACTGGAAACTAATACTTAATTTTTTAGATCTAAGGGAACATTTTGTAATTTTTGTACTTAAAGTAGAATATATTTATAATGAAAATTTGAAAACATTTTTGAAAAATGATTTATTTTCTTAGAAAGACATATAGAATTTTTAATATAAAATTATATATGTATCATGGCATAAGGCTAATTTTAAAATATATTTCAGATTAAAAAACATATGAAACATGAAGGACAATATAAAGAAAATTTAAATTATAGAAATATTCAATAGAGGAAATAATAAATTACCTAACAATAACCCTGCTCTTTCAAGTCAAACTCAGTAAATTGACATGAGTTTGTCAACTTTATTATTCTCAGATAACTCCTGGCTTTAAAATATTCTTCTATGGTAGATCTCTTTCATCTTTGTGTAAACAACACCAACTAGGAGTAAAATGTGGAAAGCAAAGAAGGGAGACATTAAACAGATCTCACCTTTGGAACTGTGGCTAGTTTAAAACATATAACACAAAAAATAAAAATCATAAAATCATGGAAAATTTTAAATCACTCTCATTTCCTCCTCAAAGTATCATTTGTATGGGTTGTGTTTGTTGAATTCTTGGTTTATTGAGAATAAGATATCCTAGGGTAGACTGAAAGAACCTGTAAATCTAATAACCAAGATTCTCAAGCTGTGAGAAATGTAGTTCAGAATTTACAAATCATAGAAAATATGCTACTTTGCTAACAGTAAAAGAATAAAGGAGGACAAGAATTCCCATAGAATAATGACCTAAGTGAGTTCATTTCAGACGTAGATATTTACAGAAAAACAAAGAAAAAACCCTTGAAGAGTTCTAAGCTTAGAATAACAGGAGCTATAGAACAGCAGCTTGCGGGAGTCCATAGTGTGGATGAGCTCAATATCTAAGCCATGCCATAGAGAAAGAGCTTAGAACAGTGAGAACAGCAATGCCTCGTGGAAAATATCCTGACCTGCAACAAGTTCATAACAACAGATATAAAAGCAGCAAAACTACTATACATGATAGAAGAGCAAGGTAAACTATCAAAAAAAATTACTAAGGATCTCTATAGTGTATACACACACACACACACACACATACACACATACAAACACACATATACACACAAAGAGACGGAAATTATATTCATAACATCATTTAATACTTCAGTTATGAAAAAGTGCAGTGTTAGCAGTATAATGCTTCCTCTTCCTTTCCCAGGTCAGGGGATCACGTATTATTCAATATCAGTGTGTCTAACAGCACAAAGTGTTGTCAGTTCTACCTAAACCACAAATAAAAGGTAATCAAACTCTGCGCAGAAAATGGAAGAACCAACCATGCTTCAGAAACTACTTGAGGAGGCTTCTCTTTGAAAGTGGAACTACAAACAGTTACTGATGAAAGCTAAGAGTATTTTACAATTCAAATAAGACTATTATCATCCTAGTACCCCAGTGTTTCTATTATGCTAGAATTTGTATAAAAAAACTGTGATCCCTTTGGGGAATCTTTGCAATGTCTTGCCAAAATCAATAAAAAATTATTCTTTTAGTGACCCAGGAATTCCACCTTCTGGACTCTCCTTTAGTCAGACAGTCTCTCAGAAACACAACAGATGGATTCAAAAAAATGTTAAACAAAGCCGTGTTTACCAACCAGCTGTCATAACTGAGCCAAAAGTTTGGCTTGACAAACAATAGCTCATGTATAATAATTTTTTTTTGCCATCATCAAAATGGCACATAAAACCCACGTTTAAAATTCATGTATGATATATGACATAACTGATCACCATGTGGCAGTAAATGCACACTATAAACTTTGCCTAAGATGAACATGTACAATATAACACATAAGGAAGAACTAAAGACGGTGACTACAAAGAGACATCTAGCACTCATCTGGCACTTCACAAGACAGAATAAAAGCTGCAACGGTATAGTTGCACATGGAGGTATTGATCATGGGAGAACATTAGAAGTCATGAATGAAAAGCAGAAACACTATGAAAATCCAGAAAAGTACAATATCATGGTAGGACAAGTCTCTTATCCTGGCTCTACAGCTGGGAAGAGTCAACTATTCCTTCTACATAGATGAAAATGAAGCAAACAACATGAATACTGGCTGGGCTGACTTGGAGTGTATCTAGATAAGTAAACTAAAAGCAGTAGTTAACATAGAAGATAACAAAAAGGTGATCAACATGCAAAGAATAAGTGTCATTACAATGCAAAATCAAAAATGGGATATGCATCAGTCCCTGAGATTCAGAGACCAGTGTTGGAATATGGTTGGAACCAGAAGTTGGGACAACTAGAGCAACATAATGATTTCTGGATGTGACTAGACCAGTGTCAGGAGCAGCCCTTCTTATACACTGAAGGCCTAGAATCAGCCATAGGCCTAAAAATCAGCCATAGGCCTGACATACATGGGTGCTAACACAAAGTCTTGAGTCTCTGAGGAAAAACCCTGAAACAGGTGGCTATAAGCTATTGTAAACAAGCAGCTTTGGTGGAAAATTGTCAGGGTGAATAGTCATAGGCCTTGTAGATAGGTAGCCTTGGTGGATAGTACCAACTTAGATAAGGACAAGTGAATCATAGGCGGAGTAATAGTGATCTGTCCCCTGAACCTTCATCCAGCTGACACTCTGTTCTGGAAGATATCTGTACTCCCCCTGAACACCTACACTCCTGCATCCTCCCCTTCCCCACATCCTGGTGTGTGTGTGTGTGTGTGTGTGTGTGTGTGTGTGTGTGTGTATAACCCCTGTGTGGAAAAACTATAGATAAGTTGTGATTCTTTGCATTTTTGCCTATTTCCGCTGCTCTCTTTCAGGTGATCTTCATGGACCCCTGTTTAATGCTCTGCTGGCCAGGACAGACCAGTACGTTCATCAATGCACAACAGCAACGGATGCCTATGCAAGATCTGCATACAATCAATCCATTCAATATTCTTGAATGGAATGAAGAGGGGCTCATGATCTCCCAGTACTGAGGATCTATTGATCAACTGACAGTTGGTGGCTTTGGGAAAATGAAGTATCAGTTTTATTTAAGAGTGAGGTCCATAAGAGTAATCAGCCCTTAATAATTCTGCATCATTATGGTCTGTCAGAAGATCCTGGGCTAGAAGGCTGAAGATCAGATGCTCCAACGTTTTAAAGTATAGGGACTGTCCAGGTGTTCAGCAGTCTCTATAAATTGTCTAAGTTTTAGAAGCTATGCTTTGTGCTTCCCGTAATTTCAGTTAACTCAGTCATTCTGAATTTCTGACGGGGTTGAAAACTTATAGTCTTACAGCCAATCCTGGCTATTTACTTTAAGAGAAAAGACTTGAGTGGATGGTTTTCAGCTGACATTCATTCTAAAGCCAAGAAAAAACCCAGGTTCAGAACTAAATGTTTTAGTTAGGAGAAATGACAGAAGTTCTGGTTAGTCAAATAATGATGGACTGGTTATTAGGACTAACTTGTACCTCACTGGTACAAATCGGCATAATTATGCTCTAATTGTATTTTAAGAGAAAAGTTTTATTTTAACAGGAAAGGTGATATGTAGGAGGAGCTAAGGTGGGAGGAGTACGGAGAGGAAGAGAAGGAGTAAGGAGAGGAGGAGAAGGACAGGAGAAGCTAGGTGATGAGAGAGAGAAAGAGGGGAGGGGACATGGAGGCAGATGTTCACGTGTCTCCACCAGTCAAAGATAGTTGATATATCTAGGTTGAGTATTGGGTTACCTTCTGGCTGAGCATTACCAAACTTACAAATCCTTTGATTAACATTTTAAAAAATTGTATAAAAGCAAAAAGGAAAAGGGGGAATGGGATAGGGGTTTTCCAGGGAGTGAAAATGGGGAAAGGGGATGACATCTGAAATGTAAATAAAATATCCAATAAAAAAAGAGTGAGTTTCATAAAAGGTTAATTATGATCCAGTGAATATGCACATACCTGTGAATATATGAGCAGCATACCTGGACTTGATGTGATAACAAAAGAAGGGGAAAAAGAACACAAAGTTGAGAGGAAGCCAGATATAAGAGCAGATATGTGAGGAGATAGGTAGAGAAGTCTGGTACAAATAATTAGTATATATTATATAAAATTTTAAAGAAAAATATCAATATTATAATTTAAAATGCATAAAGGCCAATCAAGAATGATATATCTTGAGCCATCAAGATGGCTTAGTGGGTAAAAGTGCATGTTGTCAGTCTGATGATGTGTGTTTAATCCCAGGAGCACATATAGAAGAAGAAAACACATTTCTACATTCCTTGGCTCACTTTTATACATGCACTGTGGTACATGTGCACCATGTCACATGTGCTTGCATACATATTAAATAACTCACTAATTAATTGATTAGTGTTAAATTTTTGTTCAGAAAGTATTGTGTACCAAACTGCATTGGTTTTGTTCTGCTTTGTTTGTTTTGTTTTGTTTTGTTTTGTTTTGTTTTGTTTTGTTTTGTTTTAATGAAATCAGGTGCATTGCTTCAAGATATAGTCTTAGACACAGACTCTGTCAAACAAACTCCGACAGTTGATGAACCAATAGTGCAAGGTGACAAATGGGATGGTATAAAGTCAAAAAACTAAAAGCTATGAAAGAAATAAAAGAAGATTGAGGAAAATGATAGAGTTAATACCTAGAGTAAAGAAATACACACATCTACTAAAAAAATAATCCTTCCAATCTAATCAATAAAAAACACACAAAATAAACAGCTTTTAAAGGCTGAAGCACAAATAGCTAATAATCATATGCTAAAAAATGTTAAATATCCTTAGTCATTGGGGGAAATGCAAATTAAAACTGCATTGAGATTCCCTTTTACTGCTGTTAGAATGGCTGTCATTAAGGAAACAAATAATAAATTTTGGCAAGGATCTAAAAAGAGAGGGTGTCCTTATATGTCACTAATCAAGGTGAAATTAGCCCTGTCACTATGGAAATCAGTGTGAAGTTTCCTCATAATAAAGGAAAAGAAAAAAAGAACTACAGAAGACTCAGTGATATTATTCCCGGGAATATGCTCAAATGAACCCATGATGGTATAATACAGGATATCTGGACGCTAGTGTTATTAAGCAATATTCCAAATATAAAAATTACAGAACCAGGCTATGTATTAGTCAACTTAAGACTATAAAAAGAAAATAGCAGAAATATAAACATAGTGGAGCTTCATTTTGCTGTAAAGAATGAGATTATATTGCATAAGGGAAAATTAATACAATGTAGAACAACACATTAAATTAAGTTAGTCCATGTCACACTCATGGGTCCTATTTTTAAATAGGCACATAAATTTCCATGAATAATTAGACATAAATGTAGGCATGAGACTATTTGGAGAAAGGAAGATTAATTGAAGAAGAAAGAAAGAAAAGATTACAAGGGATGAATGTGATCAAAGGACATGCACTGTTGGAAGGTAATTATCTTTGTGAACTATATCAGCACCTACATTTAATACCATTTGTAAGATTTTGAATAAATGATAAAGGTAATTCATTAAAGTGACGTGGTATACAACCAACATGCAAATTCAGTAGTTTTTCTCTAACAAATAATGAGTTTTCTGCAAAGGATTTAGGAAAGCAATCCCATTGACAGTGGTGAGCAAAGAGTAACAAAATGGCTTGATGGAAAGGAAATATTATTATTTCCTTATAAAATTATTATTTAAATTCCCATACTACCCAAACTATCTGGAGATTAAAAGAAATCTCCGACACATAACTGATATCATTGTCCCAGACTTACAGTAAGGAAACTCCTGAGATTGAGATGTGGAATTGAAAAAAAAAATACTCATAAAAAGAATTAAATCTGACTTTCAAAATAGAAAGTAAAACTTAGTAGTCAATGTTGCATGGAGTTGTGGGAGGGAAAGAGATGAGAAGAGAATAGAGAAAGTTGGGGAGAAAGGCATTGAGGAAAAAGGGAGGAAAAGGAGGTAAGAAGGGGGAAGAGATGGGAAGAGAGAGAAAGAATCCAGTAGGCTAGGGTAGACGTTTTAGTGTTATTTCCTGTTGAAATGTTATAACAATATGAGCAAACTGAAGCAGAAACCATAGTGAAATTCTATTTATTTCTTCTTTACTATCTTTATTGTTATTTCATTTTCAAATTATCTTTATTGGTTATTGAAAATCTTTTTAATGATATTATTTGTAGGTGATGATACAGTTCATATTGAAGAAATGACCAGCTATCTTTCTAACAGGGCATTATGCCACTTACCCAGGGAAGGCACATCCCACAGTGGGCTAGCACCAACCACCTCAATCTGTAAGGTAATTCCTCACAGATTTGTTAAGAGGTTTATCTGATCTGGGCAAGTCTGAGAACTGAGTTTCCCTGCGATAATTTTGTGTTGACAGCTTTACAAAGCTCAGACATTAGAAACCCAGCAACAAACCCAAACCCATACTTCTATAGGCCCGCTTATTTAAAAAGATGAAGAGAGAGAGAGAAAGAGTGGGAGAGCGAGAGAGCGAGCGAGAAAGAGAGAGAGAGAGAGACAGAGAGACAGAGACAGACAGAGAGAGACAGGGAGAGACAAGACACAGAGAGAGACACACAGAGAGACAGAAAAAGAGAAACAGAAAAGGAGGGACAGAGAAAAGGAAAAAAGGAGCGAGAGTAGGGGAGGAGGTGCATGAGGGGAGGGAAAGGAAAAGAGAAAGAGGGAAAGAGATATAGAGAGAGAAAGAGAAAAAAGACAATCTCATCAACAAATGATGCTGCTCAGACTGGATACAATAAACAAAAGACAAAAACTTGAGTCCTATTTCTCACCCTGAACAAAACTCATTTAAAATACACAGTAGACTCTATTGTCAGTTCTGCAATTCTGAATTGCTGGGGGAAGTATTTCAGGAGCCTGGCAAAGGCAATTGCTTTCTGGATAGAACTCCAAAAACAAAGAAAACAGAAGCCAAAAGTGGCAAGTGGGATTATATCAAATTAAGGAGATGACTGCATTAAAAGCGGAAATGATCCACAGAGTGAAGAAAACCCCACAGGGTGGAATTAAACACTTGCCAGCAATTCCTCTGATGAAGGGGTAATCTACAGAGTATGGAAAGACCCCAGAAAACAACCTTTACAAAAAATGAGTGATCATTGCTAAAATTCAGTAAATCCTCCACATCTGCCTTCCACAATTGAAGAAATACAAGTGTCTCATAAACATGTGAACGAGTTCTAGAGATGGCTTAGCAAACTGTAATAGATGAAACAAAACCATTAATAAAAACAGCAAACACGGGCAAGGATGCAAAAGGAAAGAGAGAAGGAGAGGCAGAAGAAGGAATGGATACAGATTCTCCGTAATAAAGTAAATTAGTACAGTCATTACAGAAAACAGTATGGTTTCCTCATAAGCCTAAAAATAGAACTACTATATGATCCAACTACCTCACTCCTGGGTATTCATCCAAAAGGAATTAAGTCAGCATAAAAATTATATCTGCATAACTATTTATTTCCATATTATTCACAACAGCTAGTTGCCCTTCTACAGATTAAGAAAAGATGGAATGTGTGTATAATGGAGTACTATCGAGCTATGACCAAGAATAAATCCTACCATTTGTAGCAAAATAGATGGAACAGGGGAATAGAGTTCAGCAACATAACTCACCAAGTACAGAGAGATAAGTCACCATGTATATGTGCGCCTTTGCCTTCAGATATTAGAAGGGGAGGAGGAGGTATTCAGTACATCTTCAAAATAAAACAGTGACTATTATGAACTAGCAAGTACTCTTGGGAAAGGCATTACACAAACGGAAGAAAGGCACATGGTTCTAATCAACACATGATATATGTGTCCATGGGAATATCAGAGTGAACCTCACCCATCTGTGCAATTGATATTTTAATAAAGTACATATAGCAAAAGTATGATAAAGAGAAAATCAAAAACATTGCCACAAATTTCTAGATAGTGCTTGTAAATATCTGTTGTTTCCTCCTTGACTTTTATACTAATTTTAAGAAAAAATTAATTAATGAAAAATTTAAAGACTGTATTTTGAATATTTCAATTATGTTTACGCAAATGGCTCTATGAATGAAGTTGTCCATGGAGATGAGAGACATTGGATCCCCACGAGTTGGACTTAGAGAAAGTTGCGAGCCAGCTAAAAAAGGTCCTGACTAGGAAACTTGGGCTTTTGAAGATCAGGCTGTGCTCTCTTATCAACGAAACCAACTCTCCAGTCTCAACCCATTTGACCAAATTAACCTTAATTTAAAAACTAATGAAATTAAAATGGCTAATGTGTTAAAATCCAGACAATAAAGGCAATCAAATTCTGGATTCCACCTGGTGCATTAAATTCCAGCTGCAAAAGAAATGATCTCCATAAATAAACATTGGGAACTGTTACCTGTCCTAAGACAATTCATCAAACTTGACAAAGGAAAATACTCATTGTTTTGTTTTATAAAACAGTTAATTCACTTAAAGAACACATGTCTATAAAACCACAAAGTTCCTAATTTCTTACACACACACACACACACACACACACACACACACACACACATGTATACACATCCTGATTCCTTGAAATGATACAGATGCAAAAATAACTTGAGCACCACTGCTTACTGAGATCCAAAATCTTCCACACAAATGGCTTCATCCTTCATACTCTTACTTAGAAAAATTATTCCTCCAACGTGATTTTTTTTCCTCATAAGATTATCCCAACAGCTATGGAAATGGCTGACTGAGTCACATGTTTGCTAGCAAGTGTAAGGACCTGAATTCAAATCCCCACCACATGTAGAAACATATAGATGTAATCATGTGCTTGTAACCCTTTGTAGTTAGGAGCAGAGACAGGAGGATCATTATTGCAGGAGTTTAGCTAGCCACCACACTAGTTAACAGAGAGCTCCTGTCTCATAGCAGAACAATGAAAGTGATAAAGAAACAAAGTGATAAAGAAGCACCCTGATAACCTCTGCTGGCCTCCTGTATGTTCACACACAGTACATGAGCACTTAAACCATAACTACACCATGCTTACACTCACATGTATAAACACATACATAACACACACACACACACACACACACACACACAAGCACACACACATGCACATTCCACAGCACACTTCTTCCTTGTAAAAGGTTTTAATTTAAAATAACAACAATAATGTAAAAATACCTATTAACATTAATAAAAATTATAGATCCTACTTTAAGACCTCCTAGGTTATATATACTTTTAAGGTTTAGGGCTACAATTTCTCATTCATATAATGGACCTGTTCTGCTTAAAGTCCTTGAACAAATGAACATTTCTGGTCTCCTCCTCCAAGAGAACGCACGTATAAACACACGTTCATCTTGAGTGGGATATTTAATATTCTAGATCACTGTGCTGCTAGAACTTCATTGGAGTCATACTATGTTTCACTGTGAAATTGTGCTATAGGAAATTTCATCTGAAACTGCATTCTCTTCATCTACCTCTCCATAAGATGTACAGATGAAGCAATGTTTCCCCTACAAAGACATCTAGCCTTACTGTGCCTTCCTTTTAGGCCTCTGTGTCTTTCTTGTCTCCATTTCAGGTCTGTCATTGTGGCACTGACGCCAGGCTCACCACAGGTAAATGTTTTATTCCTTTGTGTATGAAACTGATATGGTCCAATCATTAGTTTGGGTAAATACAAGTGTTTTAATCTCTCTCCTTACATCGTCTCCTCTTTAATTTGGTCTGGTCTCTGATTTCTTTTCATTTCCATGCCTTATCTCGATTCGCCTGCTTTTCTCCAAATAAGTAAATGTATAATCCTGGTATGTCAGACTATCTCTTTTCTCCCCATTACATCATCTTCTACCAGTGTTCTTTCTGCATTGATTTTCTTCCATCCTTTCCTCCAACCCTTGAAAGTCAAACCTCCATTTCAAGTCTTACTTTTCTGCCATTGATTTGTAAAATATAAGCTCTATGGCTATGTTCTAAAAAGCCAGCATATACATGCAGGTCTTATAGTCATATGACAATAAATATAAAATTACACTCATTACTTGTGATATACATGTGGGTTATAAAGTTTTACTTGATATTTAATCTGAAAAGTAGACACTGTTATTTAATATTTTACATGAGTAATGTGAAGAAATAGTACTACTCTTTCATGTTAAAACCTGCTGGAGAATATTCAGAATATGAAAGAAGAGTCATAAATTCTTCTAATTTAGAAATTCATGTGGTGCTTATAACTCATTTGGCTTTCATAATTCATGTAAAATACCTCGATAGAATCTTTGAATTAAAAATAGTGATAGCCATAGGGCTGTAGGTCTACAAAATGAAGGAAAAAGAAATTTAACTTTAGACTCTCTAGCTAATAGGTCTGGAGTAGAAGGATGTACCCTGCTGTGGGGTTGAAGAGGCTACGATAGAAAAGTTCTCCAGAGAGAAATGCGTCTAAAGAAAGGTCTAGCCTGAATCCAATGAGTCAAAGGTACATCATGACCATGATATAGCAGCATCCAAGTCTAGTGATTTCTGACATTGAACTTGAAGTCACCTCCAGCCCCTGATCCCTTGCTTTACCGACAACTGTTGAAATCTATCATCATAAGCTGGCTTCAATCTATGACCACCAGGTATCTAAGCTTAAGAAAACAACAGTAAGGGTTTATAGACTGTAAGTGGAATAGGCAGATCGGAGACATGAAAATGTTGACTTATGTATTGGTAAAATATGCACAAGAGAATTTAGCATCTTGAACTGCATAATTCACTAAGCACACATAGTATGGTGCAAGCAATCTCAGATTTTTATCATCTTCGAAAGTAAAGACTCTAAGATTTATTCAACTCTCTGTGAATCGAACAATTTATACAACACCCATACTAATACAATCACGCAGCATTTGCCTCTTTTGGTTACTTATTTTACTTGATATGAATACTGTTAATGTATCAAGGATCAGAATTTTCTTCCTTTTTGAGACCAAATAATATTTTTTTCTCACAATTGGGATGGGGTATTGTTAACCCATTTGCCTACCAATAAGGCAATTCCATAACTTCTACTCCTCGGCTATTGTAAATAATTCTATTCGAAACACAGTGCTGAAATGAAGGTCCTGAGTTGACTGACCCATCAAAATCCCGGTTTTATAGAGCCTTCTAGTATGCAAAAGGGAAATTTAGCCATGTGAAGAATACATACAACAGTTTTTCTGTCATATACAACATCCCTTAGCTTGCCTTAAGTTTAAGGAAAACTTTTTGATGTAAAAACTAGAACTTGAAATGGACACCTCAACTTAAACATAAGCAGGGACTCTCAAGCTACGTATGGTATAACCACCCTTCAGATCTTTCCCCTTGCAGTATTCCTCTTGCACTGAGCAGTATTCTGCCCTTGACTGTAAGCAGCATAAGGCATCTTTTCACCTCTCAGGCAAGGTACATCCTTTCATACTTTGTTCCTGACTTTGTTGGCAAATCTTACATGTTACATCTTCAAATTGTATTTAAAACCAGATATTTCACTAGCATGAGACACCATCATCTCTGACTTGGGTCAGACAACAACCTAGCAACAGAGAATTGTGTCCCCAAAAGACCAACTTTAAAAGAAATGACCATGAAAGTAAGATATTAAAAATGATTCTCTTAGAAAATACATAGAAAACAGTATTCAGGCCTTAATCTGCAGCTTTCATGCTTGGCTAATAATAAGACTTGCTTTTAACTGAATGATCTATGGTCAATCCTTCAATAATATTCCTTTAAAGGCTATAGATTTGGCAATTGATCCTCAATCTTTCCATGGTCTGCTACCAGGATCATTGTCTGAACTTCAGCTACTTTCTGCTTTCCTCACCTCAGTCAACCATACTGACTTCTGGCCTTTGACAAGGAAAAAGAGCCTCACTCTAGCATGGCAACATATATGTTCTTGTCTTCCATAAAAATCTCCTCCAAGCCATTTTTACTCAGCAATATTTAAAATAGTCCCTCATCTTCTGAAATGACCCTTTTCTGCTTGCTTTTCTCCAGACCATGCTGTATTTATTTTTCTGAGGCTTTGCCGATGTCCCAACATCAGAAATAACCAAAATGCCAACTGTGGGACTTGCTGCTATATTCTCAGCAATAAGCAGTATCTAGAACTTGGTAGGTGCATGATCAACATTTTTTTGACTGAGTTAGATGCACAAATGAAAGAAAACACAAACTCATTCATCACCACAAAGTGGACATCACCACAAAGTGGAAGATTTTGGAGTAAAAGGTCGATGAGCAGAAGTATAAAACGTGGAAAGCAATGTCAATTAAGTGACTTACATTTTACTTACTAAATATAATGCATCATCCAAATTGTCGGCTCTTAAGAAACCATGTAGAAAGAAAATAAAACAAGCACAATTTACTAAGTGGGGTTTGGAGATTTGCTGTAAAAATAAAACACTCACCTGTATGATGGGCATGCAGACAAACAAAATGTTTATGATACTAAATCAAAATAAAGTTCTGATACATGAAGTGAAAAAGAAGCATATTAAAGTGTACATTAAAACCAAGGTAGAACATCCTCTTATTGAAAGCAAGAGCATTATGAAACAAATCTCATTATGGTAGAAATTAGATAACACAATAAATCAGTTTCTTTGGGGAACTTAATCTTACATTTCCAGCAAATCTTAGGTTGAATGGGGCTATGCATGATGTTTTGTATACACCACTTTATAAAATAACAAGATAAAAGTTTTCTTAGAATTGGTAACTTGTAGACAAAAGACTGAAGAAAATTTTTTTCAAAAATAAGAAATTACAAACAAGCCAGCCCCACATCTTCTGGCTATGTACTACTCCAGCCCTGGGAAGATGCATTAAGTGGAGTAATTGTGGGACCTTGTAGACTAGATCTACCTGACTGAAACTTTTTATTATCATAAATTGCTTGTAAATTACTTTCATGGGCAGTAATGTACCCTTTAGCTTCAAAGCAGAACAATAGATATTCTTTTCTGACAATCTGGGTTTCTAATATGCCATGATGCTTGGATAAAACAGTCCACTGAGAGGGCTCATTTGTTTCAACAAGCAATATGTGTAAGACATCAGGCTCTGATGTCAACACCCGTGTTCACGTATGCCTTGTAATTTTGGTGAGAATTGGGAAAGTCCTGCCTCTCAAATACTCACACTGAGGACTCTTTCCTTCTTCTTTGCTAAGTCTACTGTTCCTGGGAACTTTTAGTGATTTATTGGGTCTTTGTGAAATCTTGGTCTAGACAAGGTTCTCATTCTGTGGGTCATGACCCTTTCCCAGGTGTCACATATCACACATCCTACATATCAGATATTTACAATAAATTTTATGGCGGTAGCAAAACTGCAGTTATGGAGTAGCAATGAAAATAATATTATGGTTGTGAGTCACCACAACATGAATACATGTATTAAAGTTAGACAGCATTAGGAAGGTTGGGTTGAGAACCACTGCTATAGAAAATATTGGACCCAAATAAATTGACAGAGTTTATATTTTTTGGAGGTGTTGTGTACTCTTAACATTCTAAGAATTATATTGATAACACATGCTATATTTAGAATAATGATAACATATTGAGTGATTCTTTGAGTTATAAATACTTAACATATCTTCAACTCCTGCAACAAAAGAAGTACTTTTACTTAATAGAAAGATAAGAAGAAAGACTTCCAGATATTTCCCTTTTGCAGCTGCCTCTCTGGATACAGATATAATTTGCTATGTACTCTTTTAATTGGAAAGAGATAAAGTGGGCTTTGAGGTAATTAGTTTCTCTGTATTATCATAATAAACAAAGTATAGTTTAAAGTCTTAAAGTAAAAGAGTGAAAGGGTGTAGTATTGATTCCCAGCCATATTGCTGCCTCTGGAAAGAGGTAATTCAGGATTCAGTAGCTGGAAATACATCTACAAAGATGAACATATTTCTTTTGTTTGTTTCTTTGTTTGTTTGTTTTTCTTAATACTGCATTTCTTAATTTCACAAAGCACAAGAGATAACAGACTTGACAGGGGAAGCACCAGGTGATAGGCCAGCTGTCAATCAGAGACTCTGAGCTCTAATAATAACTCTTGGGCAAAAGAGACATTTTTTTCCTTTTAGGTAGTGATTGGAATGAGTAGTTTATAAATTTTCAATTGAGTTTGGATTTTTCTTCAGCAATAAAATTAGAGTCTCCAATTTCACTGTGAAGACTTTTGCTTCTTGTGCTTGTGTGTGCAAGTCGTGGGTTCTCTTCCCTTGTGAAGAGGAAAAATACCGAGGATTTTGTGGATGATTTACTCATAGTCTATGATAAACTGAGTGTGAAATATGACATCCTGACCTGAACTATAGGGACTCTTCATAAAATTTTCATTCACTGTCATCTAAAATTAGAAACAATTATATTTTCATTCTCCACCTAGGATTAACTATCCAAATAGTTTGCAATCTATATTCAAAACACTGATAGACAAAGGCATGAAACACTGTGGGTTTTATTTATTATTTTAACAAGGAGGGGGAAAGACTTTGATATCTTATACATTTGTGCAAGAGTGTCTGTGTGTGTGTATGTATGTGTGTGTGTATGTGTGTGTGTGTGTGTGTGTGTGTGTGTGTGTGGTGTGATGAAAGTGAACTAATATCTTTAAACTGAAGATTTAGTTTCAAGAAAGACCAGTTACAGCCTGGAATTCATTACAAACGTTAAGAAAAATAAATATTTAGCATTTTCTTTTGCTTAGTTTAAAGGAAACATTTTATTTTTATTTTTTGTGAATGAGGATTTTAAAGATTAAGCAAACTACACAATCACTCTAGGCCTTATCATCTTAGATCATAAAATACTAAAATTAGTAAGCTTTCCTTCTAATCTGGTAGGTGTAGCTAATGGAATATGAAGCACCCGATCAGATCCTACAGCAGAGCCCTTCTCAGACAAGTAGCTCCGGTCTTGGAGTCTATTCAAATGTTTTTCCTGGAACAGGATTTTACATTTTCTGAAATGCAAAGAAGTGCTTTCACGGGATATTTAATCACTTACAGTACTTGGCCAGAGTAGATACCTTTGAAACTTACGCGGTTATATAAATATAGGTTTTACTTGCACTCCCTCTCCATGTCTCTGTCTCTCTCTGTCTGTCTCTGTCTGTCTCTGTCTGTCTCTGTCTCTCTGTCTCTGTCTCTGTCTCTCTCTCTCTCTCTCTCTCTCTCTCTCTCTCTATATATATATATATATATATATATATATATATATCTTTCTATCTCTCTATCTCTCTGTGTCTCTATCTCTGTCTCTTTCTCTCTTTCTATCTCTCTGTCTTTATCTCTGTATCTGTCTCTTTTTCTCACTCACATGTGTGTGCATGCGCATGCATGTACATATGTACATAAAGGAACATACCTGGCCACATACCAGGAAGCACATAGAGAAGTTGGAGGACAGTTTTTAAAGATTCTGTTTTGTCCTTCCACCATCTAGCATCTGCAGACTTAGCTAAAGATTTTGGTCTTGGCAATGAATATCTTCACCTACTAAGCCACCTACTAAGTTACCAAAAAATTTGATTTCAAATTAAATATGAAGAAAAGTTAAAATAGAAGAAATGTTAATATAAAGAGAGAAGAAAAAGACTTTTACGTGAACAGAAACACGCCAAGTTAAGGTTCATAGTAGACAGGAAGACTTGTACTGTAGTAAACAGCAAGTGAGTCTGCGTACGACTGAATGCAGAAACACATAAGACCTTTTAATGAACAGCACACACATTATGTTCATTATAAATACATGAAATTTAAAACAATTTAAAAGAATAATCAGAAGAAAACCTTCTACCTTTTTTTTTTACTGTCAAATTAAAATGAGGATTTAGGCTATCTCTGATTTTGCAACACTACAGTTAGAACATATCAAACATAACATGTAGTTTAATGAAACAGTTAAACTTTCGAGGCTTTAGGTTTGCCCACCTTGTGAAATATGACACCAAATTCTGGAGATAACCTGTAAAAACTAATCATAAATTATTGCTTCCTTTAGCCACGTGATACTGTTATCTTTCCTTTTCAACGTTCATGTATCAAATGCTAAACTTTAATTTTCATGATAATGATTTGTGATTCTAGGAAAGATTTTGATATCAATAAACATTTTGCATTTGCTGGGAAGTGATCCAATTAGAGGACTAAAAACACTTGTGTTTAAATAGCCTAATAAATGAACTTACTATGTGTTCCCTTAAAAAAATCAAAGTTCTTATCATTAGTTCAATATTAAATGTACTGTGGAACCGCCCATGTAATATTTTATGAAGAGTTATTATGTGATATAACTCACCTTAGTGAATAACCTAAAGCATATTATTGAACACTAAACTCAAAAATATTACCACATAAATTATTTTGTCCCCACAAAGTATCATATTTTCCTTGGATAAATAACTCTATCTTTAAAAATTCACCATATGTTAAGAGCTCTAAGTTTTGTAAAGCTTATTATACAGGATAACTTTGAAGTGATCATTTTTCTTCCCACAGCCTCCACACGAGGTTCTTATTTTTTGTTGTTGTTAAGTCAAGTATGAACCTCAGTTAAAAATCAATTGTGATACAGAATCAAAGATAGACTTTTAAAATAAAGAATCCAATATGACAAGTAGAAGCTACTTCAGTATGCCTCTCATCACTCAATTACTGTGCGTGTTAGGATGTAGAGAAAGGTCCCTCTCACAGCAGGTAATGAATAAGGGAAGAGATTCCATAGCACCACATGGACTAAAATACATACTGCAAGATAGGAGACTCAATTACCTGAGCGATAAACTAATATGTGATTCAACAATTTCTTCTAATCCAGTAGTATTCTATAAACAAGGTCTTATTTTATCCCTACCCTTAAGTCTGAATAAAGTTGGTGACTGTTTGGAACAGAAAAGTAAAAACAATTGATATTACAATGGAAGGCAGTAC
The DNA here is from genome assembly GCA_030674055.1 of Rhabdomys pumilio. Lineage (NCBI taxonomy): Eukaryota > Metazoa > Chordata > Mammalia > Rodentia > Muridae > Rhabdomys > Rhabdomys pumilio. The sequence goes on from JANHMN010000015.1 coordinate 28,867,079, forward strand.
AGCAGATCTTATATAAGGAAAGGATAGGAGAGATTTGGGAGCTGTTGAAAGACTAAAAAGCTGATTACATTGGAAAAATAGACTGATGAATGTCAGTATTCAAAGCATGATAAAATGTGGTGTGAAAACATTAGCTTTCTAAACGTAAGTTCTCACACAATATATCATTTTGTTCTCCACAAACGAGGAGATGAGACATTTTTCCTTGTGAGTCATCAGCCCGTTCTAGTATTCCTCATGACACTGTAATAGCAGGCTTTGAGAGTCTTTCAGGTGTGGATGTCCTGCCTCCTGTGTAGATACTTATGGAAGTTGTGAAGCCATTATGTCAGCCTTCAAACTCAGCTCCCCTATGTATCTACCATAGCTTGAATTACCCCTCTCTTTCCCAAGACTGTCTTCAGGCCTGGTGCTTCACCTGAGCTTTCTGCATGCTCCATGCAACCACTCATTTCTGCATTTCCTACTACCAAATCCAGCACATTTAACTTCATAATAAGGAGCCTCAGGAATCTTTTTAACTTCCATGGAATATGTCTTAAAACATTTTCCCTTTCTTCTACCCCTGCAGGGTATCCTCTACAGCCACTTCAACACATAATGACTTGAGCCGATGGCCAGAAAATTTTCTATAATTTGAATGTTTAACTGAGGAGATGACATGGAGGAGGGAAAAACTGAGAAAGAGAGATAAATTTTCTAGAAACTGTATATTATCTTTGAATAAAAAAAACAACTACATTTGAGAAATATCATGAATTTTTAAGTGAAAAAAAATGAGTTATCAATGCTGGACTTGGTAAAGCCATGTTCAAAAAAGTAAAAAGCAGGAAAACTGCTTAAGTGTGACTTTGACATTTGACTATGCTGTGATACATCTTTGATGCTTTCACTATCATGCACTATATTTGGTAAACTACAAATTAGATCTATGGGTATCACAATGAAAAGATTAGTTTGATTTGTTTTGCTAGGAACAAGAATTCAGACAAAAAAAACTTAATAATTCCAGTTTTATTGACACATACTCAGATACTATTGAGATTTAAGCCATAAATAATAGCAATCTATTAATGTAATTTTGATTACTAATCTGACAAAGACCTAACAATACGATGATAAAAACCAATATCAATTGATTTACTCAGGTGGAGAGAAAGAAAGAAATATAAATGAACAACAAAAACAACGATCTCTGTACTAAACCTCTTTCCCAAGCTCACTCTCTTTAAGCGAAGACATAATTCAAAAGAAAATAAAACAAGTGGGGAAGAAACGATCAATTATTGTGCGCTTCTACTATTATTCCACAGAACTTTATAGTTTTGATATCGTATTAGCAATCACCCCAGAGCAAGTACTAAAAGGCTCTTAAGATTTCAAGATGCTCTGATAACTATCAGCCAAAAAACCAAAAATGAAAAGCAATTGTCATTGTTTGGGGAATGTGAACAGCCTGCAATTCAAGCTGGGAAATGCATTATTCCATGTCATGAATGACTCAAATTGTGTACACAGCCATTGTTTCATGAAGTAATTTATGACTGAGAAAGAAAAGGAGTAGCATTTTGGTGTCACCCTAAGGGGGGAAAAAAGTAACAGCCTCAACCTCATAATTCCGCGATTTAATCAGAGGATAATGACAAGAAATCAAGTAGGATGGCGAGATGAAAACAGGTTCAGAAAGCACCTCACAGGATCATTAGCAAAGACCAAACAGAGGGACTTTTCAAAGGGCATGAGACAAGATCAAAAGAAAACATAAGTGAGCCGTGCCCTATACAGTGGTCCTGCAGTCTCAGAACAGCTGTTCTCCTAGGGACCAGACCACATGGGCAGGCATTGGTATTCCCAACCCCACTCACCACTGGGCTGGCTAGGTTTTATACATTTTTCACAGGGCACGAACAATTTCCTTTTCAAGATCTCGATTATTCCTCTTGTAAGCAGTCAAGTCTTTAAACAAACCATTTCTAGAATGACAATCCAGATCACAATCACAAGGAAGATACATTATTCTCTAGACCAGCAGAACTGGAGTTATGCTGTCTCTAAAAGGGTACGTTGCAGAGTTTCCTGGTACAATTTGAGTGATTCCACTGTGCAGAAAGCTATTGTCAACACGGGCATATCAAAAGACTATGTTTTAGCTTTGACACAAGCTACTGCAGTTATGTAAAGCTATTGTAGGAATTTCAATTATACTATCACGTTGATGTACTGACCTGATAAGCCCTTTATGGAATATTATTTGCAGTATTACATGCTTTGAAGTCAGAAATTGCTGAAAGTAATATTTAGTCTGAAAATTATCCTCTATCGGCTCCTTTCTTTTTGGCTCTGTTTTATGTAAATGTAGTTGAACAAAGCAATACTCACTCTGATCTAGCGATAAGAGTGATCACAAATTTAACAGAAGTGCAAATAAGTTAGAAAAGAGAACAAAAAGGGACACCAATATATAAGTCATATCTGATACTAATCTAATATATATATATATATATATATATGTATATGTATATATATATAATGTAAATGATAAAAGTTATAATATCATACACAAATAAAAATAAGATATAAGTTCAAATTCATACATTGAATTATATAGATTAACATTAATTTTGAAAATTATGATAATTGCCAAGAAGCCAACAAATGAGGTAAAATTTATTAATTTTAATGGAGGAAATTATGGTTTTATTTCAGTCCAGAACTTCCATTTTGCATACTTACAAAAAATATATACAAAACCTATTATATTCATTAAGCAGAGAATATATATATATATATATATATATATATGATAAATAATTTTATACTATTACAAAATAACAGAATTAGGTATTAAATAATTCTCTTCACTGAATGTCTTATATATCACCAATTACCCACTCTGTATAATTATATTTTTTGCAGTCTACAGTTGTTAAGGACAGAAATATTATGCAAAGACCTAAAGGCTAAAATAAAGGCTATCCAAGAGCTTAGATGCCCCAGTAAATTTATATAAAAAAAATTAACTTCTTCCTACAAAAAGGTTATATTCCATATCTTACTGCCAAGATAGGTACATCAACAAGTTTTGTGTTAGCTTTAACACTGGCTATTGAAAATATGTAAAACTGTTGTAGAAATTTCAACTACATTCACCTATTAATGTATTGAAACAGGCTTTACTGCAAGCCAGGCTAGCTGTAAACTCTTATAGCTAGGATATCATGAACTTCTGATCCTTTAAGTGCTTCCAGTTTGAAAATATAAGCATGTCCTACAGCACCCGGTTTAGGAGGTACTGGGAACCTCCATATACTCTGCAACTGAGCTGTAGTAATTTTTTTAATGATATTTTCTCACTATAGGTTCTACTGTTCAACTTAGCCTAAAGCCATATGTTGAAACATCACACTTTCATAAGTCATAGAAAAATATTTGATATGCTGTGAACATTAAAAAACAGATAATTTTCAATAGTTACTCAGGCAAAAATAACATTAACTAATTGCTATATGAGGCCGGTATTCATTCATGTCTCCATTTGTATTTGAGTATATTTCTTAACTCCAAAATGTGTAAAATGATCACAAATATTTAAGAGTTAAGAAGACAAGTCAAAGAATTTTCCTTCCTGTTCTCACTCTCTTTTTTTCTAATGTTTCAAACCCCAGCCTATAACCTTCCAATATAGGTCATTTATACTAAATTTTCAAAGAACATGAAAGCCCCGCACAGCATGCTTCCAAAATTCCCCCATTCTGAACACACTCCTGAAATAACACAATGACATATTTTAGTCATGTAAAATTAATGGATTGGCTTACATCTCAACATAAGACCCTCTATCTTGACATTTTATTCACCATCAAATATAACCAGTTGTGGGTATGCAAAAGTTCATAGATGTTTATCAGGTGTGGACAATATCCAAAATTGTTGTTGTTGTTGTTGCCTCTCATAATTCTATCAGCAGCAATGTTCATTAACATGCTTGGTTAATGTCACATCTCTCTGGTTTCCTTGTTGAAATGAGAGTTATGTAGAGTACCACAATGCAGATGGAAGATAGTTAAGAGAAGTAGGCTAGCTAGACCAGTCTGGAGACTTAACTCCTGTATGGGGAGGGAATCCAGGGCAAATTATTCTCTGTGCCCCCAAAAAGGATCTCAACCATGTCTTGGGATTCATAAAAACAATAAACCTTGATCACTCAGTTATATTTAAATGATTCAAAATATGGTGAAGGAGAAATTATAAATTAACATAATGAAACACGATGCACCGCACCTTGGAAAAATTCAGAGCCAACTCTAATTTCATGTAGTTTTTTTTTTTTTAATCATTTTTAATGTTAATTCTTACAAGGTTCAAGTTTAGTCATGCATGGCAGGTGGACTGAGATTATGCCAAAATAGTCTTACAGTATATTCTTTAGGTTTTCATTTGGGAAATAACAAATAATTATTAGTAGCTATTTATTTCTTTGAAATCTACGTTTTTTTTATGACATCTTGTGATAATCTATATACAGATAGCTCTCTTGCTTTCTTTGCCACTTTCTAGGATTTTTTAAAATCTAAATAAATTTTATTTACTTGGCAAATAAAAACAGGGTAAATATCACTCAATTACATATATATCACATATACATGTATATATATTTTTCATCTTGCACCAACACAATATATTTGACTTGAAACACACTATTTTTTACTCACCTTAGCATGTTTGCTTATAAAAAAGAATTATGAGTATAAATTTTTCATCATTTCAATAAAAAATTACACAGTAATTTGTTTTAGATACTTCCCTTAGAGAGCAGTGTTTCCCAACCTGTGGGTCACAACCCCTCTGAATGATAGAACAACCCTTTCACAGGAGTCACCTAAGACCATCAGAAAACACAGATATTTACATTACTACTTATAAGAGTAGAAAATTTCAGTTATTAAGTAGCAATGATAGTATCTGCCTAAATTCCACCTGATTTTAATACACATAGATCACTGTTGACAAAAGCTCAAATAATTTATCTTTGACATCAGAAAACTGAGATGAGATTTTGCATACTGACTGTCATCTTTACTGAGTGGATGTTAACCCATTTAGTTTATTATAGGTATTTACTGATATAATTCTGACTTCTGTACAACCAGAGAGTTCACATTTTTTAAGATTTATTTCATTTTTTTTTATTGGAGAGTGCCATTTGAATTTGTGTAGTAGGTAGGAAGGTTGAGAACCATGGTTATGGAGATTTTAGGCAGAAAATTTAAATATATTTTCAGGAGGCCTAATAATCTAGAAAATCCAATTATATTAAAAAATAAGCAAATATTCATTTTTTTAAAATTTACTTAGTATTGGGTAAACTGTTAAAACAGGTACATATACATCTCTCCCAAACAAAAAAACATCCTTTTTTAAAATATAACCTTCTTTAATGAAGTAATTTGTTTTAGACAGCTGGACTGAAAGTAAATCATGCCAGTTATTTTTCATTTCTTATCATTTTCCTGAACTCTACAGTCCTGGCTCATGTCTAGAATTGCTGTCTCATCACTCCCTGTCATCCACTCACCCAGGGTCTTTTGCAGATGGGACTGTTTAGGAGGAGCCAATAGGAGGTGAGCAAGGAGGTGCTTCCCTTTTAGCCACCACCTTCTTGCTTTGCTGTTCTAGAAGCTGCATCATCTGTCCAGTCCATTCCAGGTTTGGGTAATGATGGGTAATGTTGATTCTTCCTCTTCATTTCAGCCTTGTAATGGTTTCCAGCTGTTTCTAATCTTTGTCTGTTTCAACATTCCTTGTTGATTCCCTTTAAATAGTCCCTTTGCTAAGATCTCATCAAAATTCTAGCTGAGTATACCATCTGTTTCCTGCCTAGCCCCTGAGCAGCAAGACAAACCTAAAATTGGAGAGTCAAAGGACAACTGTTTGGCAAATGTCCTTCAAAAGTGGGCATCCCTGTATCCCTGGGTGTATACAAAAGTCACCCAGCAACTTAGACGAGGCAGGTGATCACAATGGCATCTTAATAAAGGACTAAGTAAACCTCATAATTCTCTGAGACTAAGTTCTGCACTGGAGTAATACACAGGTACGAGAAAGAAATCAGAAGAAATGCTGAGCTGGAAGTTCAGTAATCATAAGGAGACTCTCCCAATATATGGATGGCTCCTCTTTTTCAAGGTACACCTTTTACGTACCTATTTACTTTAAATAGATTCTATTTATAAATTTATATATATATATATTACATTTGTCTATAAGCATATATCAAGCAGGCTTCATTCCAGTGATACAGGGATGGTTCAATATAAAAAAAATCATCAAAGTAATACACTATATTAAAAAAATATAAAGGAAAAAAGTCATATGATTATCTCATTAGATGCTGCAAAACTTTCAACCTAATTCAACATCCCTTCATGTTAAAAGTCTTGGAGTGGTCAAGAATTTATGGCACATGCCTCAACATAATAAAAACAATTTACAGCAGCCCTACAGGAACCCTACTAAAATCAGGGTCAAGATAAGGCTACCTATTCTCTCTCTAATTATTCAATATAATACTTGAAGTTCTAGCTAGAGTAATTAGCCAAAAAAAAAAAAATGAGATCAAGGTGATACAAATTGGAAAGGAAGAAGTCAAAGTATCACTGTTTGCAGATATGATAGTATACATAAGCTACCTGCAAAATTCCACCAAAGACAGCTGATAAACAACTTAAGCAAAGTGGCAGGATATATAATTAACCCAAACAAATGGCTAGCTGTCTGTTATAAATATAATAAATAATAAGTAGGCTGACAAAGTAGTTAGGAAACAACAGCCTACGAAATAGTCACAAATAGTATAAAATATCTTAGTGTAACTCTTACCAAGAAAGGGAAAGATCTTATGTCAATAACTTCAAATCTCTGAAGAAAAAAATTCAAGAAGACCTCAGAGGATGGAAACATATTACATGCTCTTGATTTGGTAGGATTAACATAGTAAAAAATAGCCAACATATCAAAAGCAATCTACAGATTCAATGCAATCCCCACCAAAATTCTAACAAAATTCTTCACAGACATGGAAAGAGCAGTTCTCAACTTCATATAGAAAAACAAAAATCCAGGACAGCCAAAAATTTCTCAACAATAAAAGAACTTACAGAGGAATGACAATCCATGACCTCAAACTGTAATACAAAGCAATAGTGATAAGGACCTAATGATATTGGCACAGAAACAGACAGGATGATGAACGGAATAAAGTCAAAGACCTAGAAATGAACCTATACCCATGTGGATACTTGGTCTTTGACAAAGAAGGTGAAAACACATAGTGGAAAAGAGAAAGGATCTTCAATAAATGGTGCTGATTTAACTGGTGGTCTGTATGTAGAGAATGAAAAGTTATTCATGTTTATCATCTTTCACAAAGCTTAAATCCAAGGAGATCAAGGACCTCAACATAAAACCAGATGCACTGAATCTAATATAATAGAAAGTGGAAAAGAACTGAATTCATTGGTGCAGGGGGAATTTCCTGAACAGAACACCAATGGCTAGGGTCTAAGATCAACAATTGATAAATGGGAAAACATGAAAGTGAAACGCTTCTGTAAGGCAAAATATACCTCAATAGGACAAATTTGCAACCTAAGGATTGGGAAAAACTCTTCACTAACCCTACATCTGATAGAAAGCTAATATGAAATAATGTAAATTCCTCAAGAAGTCAAAATTCAAAAAGTCAAATAATCCAATTCAAAATGGAGTACAGAGCTAAACAGAATTCACAAGAGAAGAATATCAAATGGCCAAGAAGCACTTAAAGAAATGTTCAAAGTCTTTAGTCATCAGGGAAATGCAAATCCAAATGACCCTGAGTTTCCACCTTACACCAATTAGAATGGCTAAGATCAAAAACTTAAGGGATAGTACATGCTGGCAAGATATGGAGAAAGAAGAACAGTCCTCCATTGCTGGTGGGATTGCAAAGAGGTATAACCACTCTGGAAATCAATCTGGCAGTTCCTCAGAAAATTGAAAATAGTTCTACCTGAAGACCCAACAATACCTCTCCTAGGAATATACACAAAAGATGCCCCATCCTACCATAAAAACACATGCTTCATTAGGTTCATACAGCCATATTTATAATAGCCAGAAACTAGAGTCAACCTAGATGTCTCTCAACTAAAGAATGGATACAGAAAATGTTCATTTACACAATGGAATACTATTTAGCTATTAAAAATGAAGACATCATGAATTTTGCAGGCAAATGGATGGAACTAGAAAATATCTTGAGTGAGGTAACCCAGACCCAAAAAGATATGCATGGTATGTACTTACTGATAAATGTATATTAGCCAAATAGTACAGAATACCTAAGATACAATCAATAGACCATAAGAAGTTTAACAACTAAAAAGGCCCAAGTAAGTCTTTTTCAATGCCATTTAGAAGTAGGAACATAATAATCACAAGAGGCAGAGAGGCAGAGGGACCTGGGTGGGTGAGGTGCAAGGGGGAACAGGGTCAAGTATGGGGGTTGACAGGAGAGAAACCCAAAGGGCCAGAAGAATGAATGAAATTATGTAGCCTCAGGGAATGGGAGGTGGAAGAACCATCTAGAAAGTACCAGAAGGAGTTGAGAGACTCTCCAGATTCAATGGGAGTGATTTTAGCCAAAATGCCCAACAAGGAGGAGAGAAAACTCGAAAAGTCTACCTCCAGTACATAGACAGGGCCTCAAGTGAAAGGGCAGTATTACCCACCACAGTCAAAATTTCTGACCCAGAATTGTTCTTGTCTAAAAGAACTAAAGGGAAAAAAATGGAGAAGAGACTGAAGGAAAGGGGTTCCAGTGACTGGCCCAACTTGGGATTCCTCTCATGGGGGGAACCAAGTCCTGACACTATTACTGATGCTATGATGTGCTGACAGACAGAATCCTGGCATGGCTATCTTCTAAGAGGCTCTACCAGCAGCTGTCTGAGACAAATACAAATATTACACCCAACCATTGGACTGATGTTGAGGACCCCTATGTTGTAATTAAGGGAAGGATTGAAGAAGCTGAAGGGAAGGGCATTACCTTAGGAAGACCAGCAGTCTCAACTAACCCAGACCCCTGGGAGCTCCCAGGTACTAAGACGCCAACCACGCAGCATAAGAAGGTTGGTTTGAAGCCCCTGGTACATATGTAGAAGACTGCTTGGTCTGGCTCAGTGCTGGAAGATGCACCTAATCCTTGAGATACTTGAAGCTCCTTGGAAGGGGGATGCCTGGTGGGGAGTGAGTACCCTCTCATAGGCAAGGGGGAGGGGACGTGGGATGAGAAACTGTGGGAGTGGGGGGCCAGGTGGGGGATCAACTGCTGGAATGTAAATAAATAAGAATATTTTTTTAAAACTAACAAAAAATCAACAATTAAGTTTTTATAGTTTTATAAATAAAGATTAAAAAAATGAAAAAGAAGAAAAAATATTAGAACAAATTTAGTTACCTTTCTATGGTGATAGGTTTTATAGTTGAATTTGTTTTTTTACTAATATTCTTCCATATAGTTCCATTTAAACTACTAAATGATTCTACTTAGCCAATTGAAGAATATTAGTCAAAAAAATGGAGATCATTTAAACTATTTAAATAAATAAATATGCCTATAGAATTAAAAATCATTACAATGGCTTTCTTGGAATCTATAGATATTTAGGGATTTTCTGAGTGAAGCCTTGAATGTCATAAGCTACTTAACAAATAGTGCATGTTAAAATGGAAAATCTCCAAATCAAATATAATTTTTTTAAACTTATGGTACCTAAAGTGTTGCTATTGAAATTTTCTGAAACATATCTATTAACCATTTGTTTAAACACCAAGAGTAAATAAAAATGTTGTGAGTAGAAACAAGGTTATTTTTACTAATTTTATAATTAAAATATTTATTTAGAAAATTTGTTTTGGGTAAAGGAGAGGTAGTCCAGTTATAGAGGAATTTTAATCCAGCAACATGGCTGCTCTGGCAAGGATCATATCTGGCAGGAATACAGACATGCCTTTATTACATACCTTTAATCCCAAACAATCTAATTGATTGATATCTAATTGAGAGAGAGACTACGTGACAAATCAGAGAAAGATTTCACAGGATGAGTCAGAGATTTGTCCAACCTTTATGCGAACAACACAGGAAAAAGAAGCTATTAAGAGCAGCACACAAAGAAAGAATCAGTTGAGTCAGTTGGGAGTCAGTGCAGTGAGCACAGTGCAGAGGAGTTGAATTCATTCGTAGTTCATCCAGTTCATACAGGTCAGTAGAGACAGTTGAAGCCAGAAAAAAAGAAGGAGCCAGAAGTTTAGAACAAATTGGTTCTAATCTAATTGGTTAGAGACCAAGCACAGCAATTCAGTGAGAAGCAGAGAGAAGCCAGATCAAATCAGTCAATTTGGACAGGAGCTTGAGCCAGAACAGTTGTGTGGAACTAGCCAGCCAGAGTTCAACAGTAAGGAGTAAGTCTGAGAGACTGAAAAGTTCTAGGCCTAGGTTAGAAGACAGAGGCTGGAAGCTGAAACCTTTGAAGTCCTGGCTTATAGAAAATTAGATTATATGGAAGCTAGAAGCTTCTAGGCCTAGTCCTAGGAATAAGTTATACAGAAACAATATGGGCTCAGCCAGTGTATTTGTAAAGCTTGGGTACAACTCTCAGTGCATCCCATTCCTTCATTTGAGTAAATAAAAATAACATTTATATTTGTATCCAGTGAAGAAAAACACCTGTTGCTCTCCCAGTGGACTGGGGTTTGGCTCTGTTACCCATGTGATAGCTAAAAAACATCTACCATTTCAGTTTCAGGGAATCCCAGTAAACTTTGTGTCCTTCAAAGTCATTGCATTCACATGGTACCCAAAAGACATACATGCAGGCAAACTGTTTATATACAATAAAATGAAATAAATCTTATTAAAAATAGAAAATATAATTCTGAAGCTTGGTTTAGATTGGAAAATATAAACAAATGGTGATTTATTTAACAGATACATATAAGTTTTACTAAAAAATTACAAACTGTATTATTTGACTATTATTTTCTGTTACACAATGGTTTATTATTTATATAACATTTAGATTCTACCATTTGGTTATTTTGTTTGTTTTTCTGTTTTTGTGTCCTCTCCTTCCCTTTCTTTCCCTTCTACATTTTTTCATTACTGATAAATTGTCTTTAGTCATATGAAATAGAAAACAAGCCCAATATTATTAATTTTTTTAAATTGGATATTTCATTTATTTACATTTCAAATGTTATCCCCCTTTCCAGTTTCCCCTCCACAAACCTCCTATCCAATCTCCCCTCTCCCTGCTTCTATGAGGGTGCTCCCCTACCCACCTACCCACTCCCACCTCACTGCCCTGGCATTCCTCTACACTGGGGCATCAAGCTTTCACAGGACCAAGGACCTTTCTGCCCACTGATGCCAGACAAGGCCATCCTCTGCTACATATTGCCCTTATTTACTTATTTATTTACAGTCCAGTTGTTACCTCCCTCTGGGTCTGCCCTCCCAATTTTCTGAGGCCTCAAGGCACTTGAGTGTTAGGTGCCTCTTCTCTCACTGAGGCCAGACTAACCAGTCTTCTGCTGTATATGTGTTGGGGCCTCATATCAGCTAGTGTACACTGCCTGGTTGGTGGCTCAGTGTCTGAAACATCTCGGGGGTCTAGGTTAGTTGAGACTGCTGGTCTTCCTATGGGGTCCCCCTCTTTCTAAACTTCTTCCAGCATTTCCTGAATTCAACCACAGGGGTCTCTGACTTCAGTCCATTGGTTGGGTGTAAATATTGTTTCTGTCTCTGTTGGCTGCTTGTTGGACTTCTTGGAGGGCAGCCATCCTAGGCCCCAGTCTGTAATCACACCATAGTATCAGTAATAGTGTCAGACCCAAGTTTTCCCTTGAGATGGATCTCAATTTGGTCTGGTCACTGGACCTCCTTTCCCTCGGGAAATATTTTACACGGAGTAATTCAAGGTTTAACTGGAGCTTCTTTTGCTTGTTTAATTATTTTCCTTACTCAAAAAACACGACCCTGCCTAATACCTTGTACCCAACATTATTTCCAATGAAATTCGGTCAATCTATAGCTTGGAACTTGAGTACTCAATCCCCTAAGTTAAAACATTGGTCTAAGCTTGGCACTACTGTGAGGTAGTGAAGACTTTAATAGATGGGGCCTAGGGAAGAGTCCTGACTTACCATGGAGTGTGCTTGCCTAAAGAAATCATGAGAATCCAGGCCCATCCTCTCTCGATTCCCTTCTACCAGGGTCCTCAAGCATAATGTACAAAATCAGTAAGGAAATCCTAGCATCACAAAAGCTCTGTTATATCTGTAACAGTAAGAGACAACAAAGTAATACACTACATAGTGATTTTTCTAATATATTAAAGTTTTCTAAGATTCTTTGACTCTAGTATATCTCCTCAAACAAAGAAGTTCATTAAACTGAATATTTGATTACAGAGAATCTGTATGAAGTTCAAAAAATAAATAAATCAAGAAGAATAGATTCCGAGAAACTGAGTAAGAACCACTAGGAATGAATGCCTACTTTGTTTTTTATTAATTCCTCTAAGCTTTAAAACTGAAGTAGTTCCTAGCCATCTCCTCTGGGATCATTGGCGTATACAGATATATTCTCTAGCATAGTTTAAAATGTTCTTCTTGGTGTATCTATAGGTCTAAATGAACTAAATATGGACACAGAATTGTCAGATGACAATTTAAGAAAGTAATTTTGCCACAGGAAAATATGGTCTTTTCTTTTTCTCACTTGGTAATCACAAAATATGCGGAGATCATTTCAATTTGTTTTACTCATTGGCATGACTCATTTGGTGTTCCCTACAAGGAACAAGCTTAAGTACTGGAAACATTCTTCAAGTAAAAGTCCTGTTGTGCTTGTTTGAAGAAACAGATAAGGATCGTTTGTACTTAACAGAATTTATTTGCATATAAACAATCAGCATGTTGAAGTTTGCCAATCTGCTGTTTTCACATGAATAGTAACCACATATTCTGTGATGTTATTTGCATTCTGTTGCTTCGTTTATGATATAAATTGTCATTGTACGTCATGAAACAATAACATGGAAAAGCGATAAAGGGGGCAGGCAGGAAAAAACCCCCACATGATGCACTAATATTTATCCATCACTACAGCCCCATTATAACATCTTGTCCTATTCACAAAAATAATCATGAATGGATCACGAAGAGAATGATTAGCTGCACACATAGAAAAAAAAAAGAAAAGAAAAAAAAACAGAATATTCAAAAAGTTAGTGATTGAAAGACAGTTAAGGAGTTGGCATTGTTATTCATTAATTTAAACCAGTGTGTATAACTCCAAGTTAGCAGTAAGAATTCTATATGGAAGACATCATTGCTTAGATTTTAAAAAGGAATAAACTTAGGATCCAATTAAAATTTCCACATATACTTTAATATAACAATAATTTTATCAAGTCAAGTATTTTATTATTTCACAGTCCATATAAGAAATGTAATTTAAAACATCTGGATTTATTGGTCCAGAATAATTAATGCCATAAAATTTATCCAATAAATTATAGAATTATAAATTTAAATATACTCATTGTATAATTCAAAAACTTTCTGTGATCTAATGCACAATGAAGTCATTTAATCTTCAAAAGAAAATATTTGGTATTCATTTCATATTCTCAAGTACACCGAACCCAGCCAGGTAAACTAGTCACAACCAATGATGTGGAAAATATGTTTGACCAAGTTGAATGTCACTGCTTAAGGGATTTAAACTCAACTATAAACTTGAAAATGTAAATTTTATTTAACCTTGATGACAGCTTGAGTTAAGATTTTTGAAGTTAAAAATAAATCAAAACCTTATTATTTTAAACCACACATGCTAGAGTTCAAACTTTCACTGGGCAATGTCTCTGTGAATCCATTTTTATCTTCAAATGACTTAACTGAGCATCATATGAAAGTAAGACATTTATGACTTAAAGAAAACAGACAACACAGAATGTAAAAGTAGCATACTTAAAAAGGGTCTGACAGAATTGTCAGCCACTGAAGTGAGGCTTGTGCATAGACAGTGTCCTTAGTAAAACAGTACTTTAAAAATGTTTTATTTAACAATTGGGATAAACCCTTGGTTTAAAATTTAAGACAGTAATTAAAATTATCCACTTAATTATATAACTATTAAGTAATAAAGGTAAAAACACAGTCCAGAATAAATACATTTCTTTATTTCTCCCAAAGTCTTGGGCTGATTTTTAAGAACCCAGTAGATAGATGGGAGGTTCACTTTGAGTTAGAGAGCCTCTGCTAGGCAAATCTACCCAAGTTCTCTCACAAGATCGTTACAGTAAACTTAGCAGCAATCAGGGATGTCACTAATTAAATAGTTAATATCTATACAGCACTTAGAATTATATATAATAGATCTTAATTAGTGACATTAATATATTAAAATTTTCCAAGATTCTTTGACTCTAGCATATCTCCTCAAACAAAGAAGTTCATTAAACTGAATATTTAATTAAGGAGAATCTGTATGAAGTTCAAAAAAATAAATAAATCAAGAAAAATAGATTCTGAGAAACTGAGTGAGGACCACTAGGACCAGTACTTAATATCTATACAGCTCTTAGCATTATATATAACAGATATATAATAAAAAATGTATAATGTAGGAATTGATGAATGTGTCTGTTATTAATTACTATGTTCTTTGTTCTGCCATTGTATCCCTTCCCAAATCCAGCAGCAATCATCTTTAAAATAATATTGGTTCACCTACCATTTCTTCATCCCTGCAAAAGCTGCTCGCAAATCCCTGTGCCCATATAGATAGTTGCCTTGGTGATATGCTCTCATACCTTTTGATATTCAGAGTTTCTGAAGGGGAGAGAAGCACAGCTTTACAATTTTAGAAATATGTTTGGGTGAACAATGTGGGAAGAAGATTGAAATGTGAATACTAATTGATCCTTAAATACACCTGATTGCTAAATCAACTTTGGAAATCCTGACATGTAACAGGTTATTTTGTTTAAGTAAATCAAATATGCCAGAGGAATATCTTGAGAAATGATTGGCACCTCTGCATTTACATATCTTCTAGTCATCGTGACTAAGCACCTATTGAAAATTGTCCTTCCTCACTCTGTTTTGCGATTTGAAATTAGAGTTTCCACGTTTTTCAGTGTTTGGAAGAAGAGACACTACCTGATAATCTAAATGTCAGAATCAGTTCTTAATTGCCCAGCAAATCAACAGATTCAATACAAAATAACTCAGCTTTACTTCCAAGAACTTCTGTAATGCTTTCTTATTTGGAATTTCTATAGTTTCTAAAATTATCAATTCCATTCAAATCTTATGCTCTCTTGCATTTAACTTCAGAGAGAATTTTGAGCCGCTTTGAGGAAATTCTACTGGGTTCTGTGTCCTTGTGGTCTGTCATTCCAAGAAAATAAAAATAGGCTGAACTGATTTCCTTTGTTTTGTTTTTCAGAACTAGATATGCAGAGGAAAAAGGACTTTCCAAAAGAATACTAAAATTAATTCCTACATAAATAGATTCGTACCAAGTACTTGTTTTAAATGGCACTAGAATTGGCTAAATTCTGCTGCTAATGAAGCTTATTTAAATACAACCACTAATGTCCTGTTCCTTAAAACAGTATGTATTGAATGTGACAGAGGAAATGGGGGGAAGGCATTTTGCTGTCTGAAACTTAAGCAAGCAGCCAACAGTGCTTGGTGGGAGACACTGATACCTCTCATGAAATTTTCCAGCCTTCCATAGTACACTATATTTGGAGTCTCAATTTTCTTGTGTAACTAGGAATAGACATCGGAATAACATTCACAAAAGCTATTCAATAAAAGATTGAATTGTCAGAAACATGGGAGAGAGTTTAACCTTGCCACTAAAAATAATTTTATCCTAAATTAGGAATGATCAGCTATTTAGGTTCAAGATGGTCAAGATGATACTTTTTCAACCATTACCCTTCACATTGTTTAAAAACTTGGGCTTATTTCCTGTCTGTCTAAACACATACCGAATATTGTCTGTGAGCAAAGTATTTAAGTATTTATTGTACAAAATCATTTAATTTTTATAAAAACCTTTCACGGTAACTTTTCTGAAATGGTACTTGGTAAATGACAAAAATAATCATCAAAGAGAGAAAAGCAAACCATGGTATGATGCAATTATTTCTGTAGCACCCATGAGCAGGAAACAGACAAGCAGAAAATTTGAACTCACACTCTCTGCTCATGGTGCCATATTCTGCATCTTATTTTCTTACAACTCTTACTGGGTGGTTAAAAAGTCTCCATAAACTCACATGAAGCTGAGATCTTGATAGCTAGTGATGGACTGGGAAAGTCTGCAGTAGCAAGTTTAAATGAAACTTTCTGTGGATGGGAAGTGAAATCTGAAATCATGTTTGAGTAGAAGAAAACCAAGACCTACCTAATTTTGACGCCTATAACGAGTAAGGCACTTCCCTTTTAAAACTAAACATAGGCAGGTGATGTGCAACTTATTCCTCCCATTCAAGAATCAGAGGATTATAGAGAGAAGTTTGGCTATTTAAAAAACCCAGTTGTTATGTGAATATGTTGTTTTAACACCACATGTGGGATATGATTGTCCACCGAAACTATGATTGTCTCCTGCTGTAAGAAGGGCATGATTTTTGCCAGCTGCAGATAGTTTATGTTTAGAATTCTGGAGAATCCTGAGAGGATGTAAATTAAAAATGTTAGAGTCTGTGGTAGTTGCTGTCTCCATGGCTGTTGGTCCCTGCTTCTGTGTTTTGCTATTGCTGGATTGCTAGAATGTTGGATTACTGGGTTGCGGGATTGCTGGTTGAAGATATTCTGATGTCTTCAGAGATTGAACTTGCTCCAAGGAACTCAGGATCCTACTCAGCAGAATAGTGTCAAAAGGGTTAGACCTCTTTTCCCCTCTACTCTTTTTTTCTCTCCTGCCTATTGTTTGGGTTTGGAAGAATGGTTGATAATAGAACCCAATAAAGTGGCTCAAAAATTATGCCAACAGAGAAAAACAGATCTCTGTGTGTTTCCAGCAAACCTGATCTACATAGTGTATTTCAAGCCAGCCAGAGCTACATAGTGAGGTCCTGTCTAAAACAAAAACAAAAAACAAACAAAAAAGACAAAAATTTAAAGAATAAGCAATTGTTTCTTCTCCTTTTTTTTCCAAGTTGTTATTTTTCAACATGTCCCCATGTAGCAATATAAGAGCTGAAAAACTAGGCCAAACTTCTCAGTATTGTTCTACTATTTAACTAATACTGTAACTTGGCAGGGTGGATGTTCCTCTACTGTAAGAGGAGATTAAGCCAGCTTCACTTTGCCTAAAAGAAAATCAGGGCCATTAACATTTAATGCTTTCTGTGTTGACCCTTATGTAAAAATATTCTTCTTAAGCAGAGTTTTAAACAAGCATAGCTATGCATGAATATTTATGTTTAACAGGTTTTTAGTATTTTATTCCTCTTGGCTATTACATAGAAGTGTCCCTATGCCCTCTGTGTAAACACAACACACACACACACACACACACACACACACACACACACACACACACA
>JANHMN010000015.1:28884772-28927303 GCA_030674055.1 Rhabdomys pumilio
ACACACACACACACACACACACACACACACACACACACACACACACACACATTCACTGTACACCCATTGATGCATTACACCCAACAAGAAAGTCAGGCCAGTTCCAGGCTGTTGTGATGCTGTCCTCCAATCTCCACATGGTTATTATCTCCTTAGACCATTAACACCATTGATAGCTGTGTTTACCCAAGGAAGAACTGCAAAAATTAGTACCCACCAACTTCCTACCATGGAGTTGGGAAGTGGCTCATGAAGCAAATCCCAAAAGTGTTTATGAAAGTTATACAGTATAAGGAGAGGGTCTCATGGGACCTTGCCATACACCTATGGTTTATAAAACATTATGGTTATTTGAAGATCATTAAAGGAAAAGGGTCATGAGGCCTTACCTATCTCTAACATTTATAAACAGTTAACAGTGGTGGTGGGAATGGGAGTGGGTGTTATTGTTGTTTATAGTAATATGCCAGTTTATAGGTTGCCCATGCTCCCATAAGAAAACTCAATTAAACTCATTGACTGATCAAGCTAGACTTGAGTAGAACTGCTTCATCAGTTGGCTGTTGATGATCTACGAGGGAAGAACACACATTTGTTAACCCATCTGTGAGACAACAAAACGTCATATCAATACTGTGCTCTGTGACTTAAGCATTAGGTCTAACAATGAATCTCTTTCAGCAAGATGCCTAACACTGTTCCTAGTAGTATGCGAATATTGACCTTGTTTGGCTGATCAACATAAAATTGCCTTCTTCTATAGATGATCAGATGGGAAGATTATTCTGGATAGTCCTAGAGAGTCCAAAATAATCACAAGAGCTCTTACAAGATAGGTAAGAAAATTGGAAGAATATTGTATTCAGAGGACATAAAGATGAAAGCAGAGGAGAGATGAAGAATGAAGAACAGAAGATTGATTGACTGATTGATTGATTGATTGATTGATTAAGGGAACACTGCCTTTATTGGTAAAAAGGGGTCCAGAAGTGAAGGCTTTTGAAGGATAAAAAGACAAAGAATAAATTCTTCTTGAAATACTGAAAAGAAATTTGTGGTCGTGATGAGAATTGATTATAGCCAAGTGAAACCCATTTTGAACTTATGGCCTCCAATGCTATAAGATAATAAATTGGCAGTATTTCAAGCAGTAAGCTTACAATGTGTTTCAGCCACAATAGGAAAGTACTATATTTAGAAAATATCTATAGCTATTGACATAGATTCATAACGAACACAAAAGGAAATCTTGAAATGACTAATAATCTACCTTACAATAAAGTTTCCACCTCAATTTTTTAAGTGCCTCTAAATCTAATAAGCCACTGCTATGCAAGGAGGTCCATAGATCATGAATCAGCTTTTCTTAGCAAAGGAACCACATTTATATCCTGAGAAACTGAATAAAACTGTTTCCCCCCTCATCACTTTCTGGGAACCCAGACATTTTCTCAAAAGTCATGGGCCCTGCCGTGTTGCCTATATTCTTGACAATGACATGCAGAATCTGTGTTCACTCCTACACTGTCCCTGAATTCATTTCTGTGGATATTTATTCAATGTCAAACTACAAAAGTTTTCTGCTGCCTTGGGGTGCAACAGTAGCTTTCGTCTGTAGTCTCAGCCCTTGACACACTAACTCGCTTGGTCTTTATTCTGAAGTGTGCTGCCTTTTGTCTGCTGCAAACTTCTTTGCTGTTTCTATCAACCTCCTCATCAATAATGCTAAAGCAGAGCATTATATTTTTACCTCATTGGTGACAAGATTGCATGCCCAATTAAAGCTCAGATCCTGTCAATGTGCCAACATAGCTGAAGTTCTGCAACACAACTGAACATTTTTCTGAGGGGTTATTCTCAAGTCCAAGTTCAAGCACAATATTGAACTGACAGCTACTGTTCACTTTTCACCTCAGAGATTATTACCTCCAATGTGGTGAGGTGAATTTATAACAGGTCACTAAATAAACGTTGTAATTATCATGAGACAATGTAAGTGAATACATTTTTTTTACACAGTCACAAAATATTTTATAAATTTAGGCTTATTTATATTTTCTCATTGTCAGAACTTGCAAAGTACCGTGTAAGGTCTGGATGGTGAGGCTCGACATCTCTTTCCATCTGCTGTTGGAGAAAACCTCTCTGATGATAACTAGATAAGTAACTTATCTATAGTATAGCAAAATATAATTAGGGGTCATTTTATTGACACCTGTTAGTGTTTGTTTTTATATTAGGTCTATGGATTATCTTGTCTCTGATTCTTGGTTACTCAAGCACTATTGTGTATGTGTTACCTCTTGTGAAGTTAGTCTATAAAAGAGAGAGTCATTTATATTTCATAATAAGCTCATCTTAAGAAGAAAAGAGAAAATTTCAAATAAAGATTTTCTTATAGTTTGGGGCTAGAGAAATGTCTCAGCAAATTAAGAGTATTTGCTACTCCTCCAGAAAACTCATGATTAATTCTGAGCACCCAAATAGTGGCTCAGAACCAATAGATGATTCTAGGTTTCAGAATCTAACTTCTTCTTCTGGTCTTCATAGGTAAGTGGCATGCACATAGCGCATACCATATTCATGTGGCTAAAAGACTCATACATACAAAGAAATCTTTCAGATGAAAGTTCCTTATAATTTTTTATATATAGTAAACATACATATTGACTTCCACAGGGCATTTCTAGATTACCAACCTGTTGAGATACTACTGAAAGTTTAATAGAGGCATATATAAAAATCACATTAATCTGAATTCTTTCTTGTTTAAGCAATCTTGTAAAAAATCATTGATTGCATTTCTTATTATAAAAGTATTCAAGTTAATGCAAAGCAAAGGCAAGTAGAAAGAACAACCCTTTAAATGTTACTGGTGTCTCATTTTGAGGAAACTGTCTTAATACATTATCATCATAATAATAACCATGAATATACTCAGACTACTATGTTACTGTTTTAATTCAGTACAGTTGAGAGGAGCAATTAGTAGTGGTTCTATCTGAATGCAACCTTTGTCTCATATTTATACATCATATGTCTTCTTGTCAAGAAATAAGTCTAGAATCATATGTGGATGTCAAGGAAGTATAGTTTTGTGGATAGTTGACACAATGTAAACTTTATGTTTAGTATTATGTAGCACAACTAACTCATATTGTCTTCTGAACATTCTAATATCTGAGTTATTTGTCTAAAAGATTCATCATGAATTCCCTCTAGGTACTGATGGTTTTTAAGTTTTTTGCTTTTGTTTTTTTTAGAAACCTCATTATCTAGAAATGTTCCTCAAGAGTCTCCAGCATTGACAGAGCTTGGTGTGATATTCTTTTGCATTATTCATTCACTCATTCATTCATTCATTTCTCATGTCTTCATTAATTTAACAGTTTAGTTATTTTCTGGCTGTAGCTACAGTATTAGTACTTTCTATTGTGCCTCTTAAATACTTCTATCATGACAGTAATAAAACAAAGCAAAAGAAAAAATAACCTGAAGCTCATTTAACCCCTACACAGATGCAATTCATTCACTCATTAAAGTATTCTAATCCCCATTAAATACTGGAATCATTTCTGTCTAATATTTCTTTTAATCTTTTAAATTTGTGTAATAAAGTTGAACAACACTGTTACTTAGGAGATTGAAATGTTCCATATATTCTGAAAATCTTTGTCACTCTGTAATACTCTAGAATAATAATGAATAATGACTTCCAGCCAGGGGAAAAAGCATGGAGGAAATTATGGACTTCATTTAGAACTTAGAAAGCTTATTAATAGAGACACCCTACAAACCAGAAACAAACTAGCTGATGCCCCTCTACAGAAAAGAACATGGAAACCAATCATACCTTTTAATCACATAGAAGGAGAAAGCAACAGTCATCACTGTACGTTTCAACTCTCTCCTAGACCTCTGTTGGAAGATAGTGATTGAGGTACCCTTTCTATAACGTATAAGACATGTGAAAATTGTGATTCTTGGTTTAATTCATTGAACATGATAAACATTTGTGCAAGCATCAATTTCATCTTCAACCAGTTATTCCAACATGATGAAAATGTAACTGCCGATTAGAACAGAAGTGAGCAGCACTGTGGTGGAGAGTGGTAGCACCTTTCTGATTACATGATACCTCTACTGTGACTCCTATGTACTTTTCTATATTAAAAAATATTTAATTAATAAATCCAATTGTAGAAATACATGTCTCTTCATCTAGATAAAAACCATCTGGTTAAGCGCACAATGGTTTTTTTTATCAAGTTCCAGTACTGAATCTTCTGAGAGTGCAAACACTGATTTAAGTCTATGTCTTTGGGGCTGTTATGGTTCCAAGATTTAAATAAATTAGCTCTCATTCCCAGGTCTAGAAATTTGAAAAATTCAGTTAGAACCTAATTAGAATTCCACTGGGGCTTCTGCTCTGCAGCGTTCCATGTTACTCCTTGTAATGACAGAAATCCCCTACATGGTATCAGAGGAGTCGGGCTTCTCAGCTGTGAGCATGACAAAGTTGGAATAGGACTGAGCTTTAGAAGTCTAACACAAGATAACATACACTTCCCAAAAGAGTGCCAGAGGGGACAAAGACAGACTGATCATATGATGTGAGGAAAAATTCCTGCCAATCCAGGATGTCATGGTTATCCCTTCATATATATTACTGGCATAAATAGTCACTTCTTTTCCATCATGTCAGATGAAGAAGGTTCAGTGGATAGAGCAGAGTGGTATGTGGAAGTTTTCTTTAGACATTCCTTAACTAGAGGAACAACCAGTATCCTTCAGAAAAGAGAGAAATCTGAGCATAGAGGAGATGCATAGCCACATCTGGCTGACTCCAAGTTTCTACTGTCAGTTACACTCCACCTCAGGCCCACTCTAAGCACATACATGACTCTTAGAGTAAGAGTCATGATCAAAATCGTAGTCTAAATATGTATTTGTTCGAACTTCTAAATATGATACTGTAGAAATGTCCAAATACTGTTTTCCTTTTGAGGTTCTATAGTCAACAACAATTTTAGCATCTTCACTTCCAAAGGATAAATTCACTTTATAATATGTATGGGCCAGGAGGCTTTGATGTAGGTGTTTTTTGGGTGAGTGAACACATGCATGTATAGGACCTTGTGTGTAGAGACCAAAGAGCAACTCTAAATATCATTCTTCACAGGTTTTCTCAACCCTTTCTCTTTGGATCAAGATCTCCTATAGGCATGGACCTTTTTCAGGTAGGCTAGCTAAGCAGTGAGCCTCCCGTATCACCTTTCAGGGGATCGCAAACGCACAGAACCACACCTTGGGATGCTGGGATGTTTAGTGGTATTCTGGGGATATACATATCAGTCCTCAAGCTTGTGAGGTAGTGCATGCAGCTGAATCATTTTACCAGTCTATTTACACTTTAAGGAGAATGAATAAAATATCTGCCCATGATTGAAGATTTCTTCGTATTTAATCATCTACAATCAATTTCTCACAACCATTCAACAAGCTTATAAAGATAGCAACATCCTTTCTGCTGGAAGAAATGTTCTTGGGGTAAGACAACTTGTCAAGAGACACACAGTTACAAAACCTGAGTTGGAGGCCAAGCCTAAATCTTTGTAAGTCACCCAGTTCATCTCTTTGGTTCTGTATCTAGGCTTTAAGCCAACAGCCATTCAGTGGATCATGAAGGAACTAAATTCCCTTTTCTGAGTTCATGGGGAAGATGTGTCCAATCACTACAGTTACACAACTGAAAAACAAAATGTATATATTGCAACTCATAAAGTCTGTATTATTTTTAACTTTTGTTACTGTTATTGAAAACCAAGATACATACAATAGGACTATTTTCCCTGCTGCGCCACTTTGATTATCTGTCCCAAAATCTTTCACTTACTTCAGTAGCCAGCAGTGATACACCAACAGATTAAGACAACTAGTCCCTTCAATTGCATGTATTGTTCTTCTACAATATGCATATTTTACATGGTTTATTCCTAAATGTTGGTACATTATTTCTCTTTATTAATCATTAAAACAGTTAATAGTATTTATCATTGTTCCCTGGGTTCGAACATTCCTGATCTTAGTAATGTTAGCACTTTAGCACCAGAAAGGTGACAGAGTAGTAGTAAAACGCAATCAACAACAACATAACAATGCCACAGTCCAAGATCACAGGGAAACACTGACAGCCAAGGAAAATTCCAAAGATAAGAATCTTCCATTTATCATCTGCCTACAAAATTGTAATCTTGAGTAAAGTCTTTCTATAACCCGATACCTTTATATATTCCTGAGTTAAAGGAATTTATAATATCATTTGCGGAAAAAATTAAAATAAATAATTCAACTCATGGCTGTACATATACACACATACCACACAAAAAATAAATAAATGAAAATGATTTTCCTGCATGTGACATTCTGCCTTACTTCATTTTTTTTTCTGGAAATGATACTTCATCCCATGATCTAAAATAAAGCTAGTTTGTAATATATATTTTAATCAAAATTCAAGTAAATATATATTGTGAAAATTCACAGACACTCGTTTGCCTTTTATCTCTGTCACACTGGGAAAACGAAATCTATCATGATGGGACATTCATTTGACTTCTCAATTACACCAATGTCAAGTCTGTGTGTACATATGCCTTGATAGAACTGCAGCTGCACAATGTACATTGTTATTAGACTCAGAACAAATAAAATACACTGGGCTGATGTAAAACAAGAGCTTGACTTTTATAGATTTAACTCTAGAGCAAGAAGCACATTGATTCTTCATGCAAATGCCACAGGCTACTCCTATTTAAATTGGTTTTGGTTTCACTAGCTCAAGTGATTTTTTTTTAATACAGGAATTTGATATCTGTATATGTCATATGGTTATTTTATCAAGTGATAGAAACAGTAAAAATAAAAGATGGAATTACTGAACTGTCGAGATCTTGTAGGGAATCTATCAGGATAGTCATAAAATATGCATAATTTGGCTGAAAGATTATTACATGTAATGAACACTTTGGGATCTATAATTTTCTTTTCCACCTAAAGAAATAGCCAAGAGATCACAACGACTTAAGAACAACCAAAAGCAGCATAACTGCAATTTTATGATTTGCCATTAGAAACAGAAATCAAATGTTATTTACCTTATAAACAGATTTTGTCTCAAAATAAAAGCTTTCTGTAGTTACTAAAACCCTTTGGACCTATTATTAATACTGTTCAATGAATGCAGTTCTCATTTTATTATTGCTTCGTCTCTGTATTTATCATGCATAAAGAAAAAATATTTGACCAGAATTATTAATTTTTGAAATCATGATCAGTCAAAACAGCTGTCTATCCTGATGTTTAAAGATCTCTGTTTCTGATCACCTTTGTGTCTCCTTAGTTCCTAAATATTATCAAAAAAATAGGTTAAAGCGGCACATTCAGAACTCACATTCAATCAAGAGAACGGTAACAATAAATAAGTTTGAAAAGAAGTTTCTAAGGTAACAAATACCAATTTTACCATGTAATAATATTTTATGATTAATGTGGACTTCAACTAGTAGGGAGAGTTCTTAACCAATAGATTTAAAAAGCAAAAGAGAACTTTTTATTTATTTTTTTTTTTTACTACAGAAGATTCAAATAGAAGGCTTTTCAAAAGTGAGAACTGGGCTCCACCTTATTGGTTGACTTGGTTGTCAGCAGTAGTAAGGGGATTCTGGGAAGGGTGCCAGCAGAAGCTTCAGCATTTCGCAAAGGTAGTGACTGATCCAATTAAGCTGGAGCACAGGGTTCTTTTGGGGAGAAAAATAAGAATAGGATAGTAGACTACTTTTACATCAGGGAGAGTCAAATGAGAGACTTAAGAGACTGTTTTCCATTATAAGAATCAGCTAAGATTTTATTCAAGATGGCATAATTAGACGGCACGTCAGAAATACGCATTTGTCTTCAGTGTATGGAAAGAAATACGAATTACAATGAATGCTAGGAGGAAAATATCAGCTAATAGATTTCTGCAATAAGACAAATATCTAATAAGGATTTAATAAATATCTTGCAGAGAACAGTTTAAAGGAAAGTGACACTGTCAAGAAAGAAGGGACAGGAAGCACATGACCAAAATACCACAAAGCTAAAGAGGGCAAATTGAAAGGAAAGACTACTGGCGCTTCCAACCCTTTAAAAGTAAGAATGTTAAAGGTACTAAACACACTGATCAATACAGAAGGTGGAGGATGATCTTCACACACCTGTATTCAGTTTCCTGGTATTTTATTGAGAATATTTATATTTATGATCATTGATGTTCTTGTTGTGACCTTACTGGGTATTAGTATTAGAGTAATAGTGGCTTCATAGAAAGAGTTTGGGAATGTTCCTTCTATGTCTATTTTTTTTCTTACTTATTTAAATCTAGTGTTTCTGTACCTTCTTTGAAAGTCTGATATAATTCTAGGCCTAGGCCTGGGCTTTTCTTTTTTGTTTAGATGGAAGGATTATTATTATTGTTTCAATCTCATTTATTAAGAGTCTGTTTAGGTTGTTTGTCACTTCCTGATATCACTTTGGTGATTTGGCTGAATCTAGAAACTCATCCATTTTTTTTTAATTTTCCAACTTAATGGAGTACAAATTTTTAAAGTATTCCCCTCTAATATTGTGAATTTCTTTGTTGTCTATTACAATTTTTCCCTGTTTATTTTTTAATTCATTGATTGGGGTCACACTTTTTTTTTTCTCTTGTTTAGTTGAGCAAAGACTCAATTATTTCAGATAGTTGTTCTGGGTATAATAGGCTAAGTTGGCAGTTGTGACACTTTAGAACTTGGCATGCATTGCTCTGGGCACTTGGGGGCTTTCACAGCTTCTGTTGAGAAATCAGCTGTTATTCTAATGAGTTTTCCTTAAATTTATTTTGTGTTTTTTTTTCCTCTCGCAGCTTTTCAGGTTCTGTGCTGTTTCCTTGTTCTATATACATATCATTTTATCTTTGAAATTTCAAGTGGAGTCTACATGTAGAAAAGTGAAAGTAGATTCAGCTATCACCCTGCACGCATGTGCACGCGCGCACACACACACACACACACACACACACACACACACACACACATTCCAAATGGATCAAGTATCTTAACTTAAAACCTAAAATAATAAGCCTTAGAAGAAACCATAGGTAACATTCTACAAGAGATACATGTAGGAAAGGACTGTCTTAGAATGACTGTTTGCCTAGAAATTAAAGCCAAGAATTGACGACAAATGAGCCCCAGGTTTAGGGAAAAAACTTGACTCAAAAGACTAGGTAGAAAATAATAAAGTAAGATAGCCAACACCCTGCTATGGAACCTGTTTGTTCCTAAAGATGTGTGCACCCAACATACACATGTATGCATACTGATATACACACATCGAGACAGGCAGAGAGATGGAAAGAAAGAGGGAAGAAAATAATAAAAATAAACTACCTAAATAAGTTGCTCTAAGCCATAAATATATAAAAAATCAATAATTATATAAGGAACAATTACATTTTTAAGGTTTTTATCTGTTGCCAACAATAAATGTTAGACACTATTTATGACATAAAGAAATGTATTATTGTTTGTTTACTGCAAAGTTGTATCTTCCCTTAACACAAGGCGTGTGTGTGTGTGTGTGTGTGTGTGTGTGTGTGTGTGTGTGTGTTCCTATTAGCTAATTACAGTTGCTTCTCTAAGTTAATTAAGTCATGATTGTATCTCTACACATAAAATAGATTTGATCAATTAAAACCATAGCTATTATCAGTT
This sequence comes from Rhabdomys pumilio, assembly GCA_030674055.1. Lineage (NCBI taxonomy): Eukaryota > Metazoa > Chordata > Mammalia > Rodentia > Muridae > Rhabdomys > Rhabdomys pumilio. The sequence goes on from JANHMN010000015.1 coordinate 28,894,570, forward strand.
ATGGTTTTTCTGAGAGGTCTTCCCAAACACAGAAAATACAGTCATTTAGTTGGTTGGTTGTTTTTTCCCATTAAACTAGAAGTTCTGAAAATTCAATGCTTGTTATCTTGTATTTATGATTCTAAGAGGACAAGCCTGTGCAAAGAGGCAATAAAAACAGATTTCTATTTAGGCGGATAAAATGAATTTGAATCCTACCATCACTGAGATACTAAATTAACACTGGAATTGTATAAACTCTGTTAGTATTGATGTGGAATTGTAAGAACTCTAATGCTACAGCCCAAAGCACCACAGTTCAAAGCACCTTTATAGATGCAGTAATCATTCTTAAATCAATCTCCTGCTACACCATCCTATAAGAATTCCTAGTGACTTTCTTTCTCCACTGCAATATCTCATGATATTGCTCCTTCTCAACCTTTCCATTCTGTCCATTAGAACTCCATCCCATCACAAACTTCCTTAGCTTCATGAGCTTATTCTTAACCTTAGCCTTGATCCTGTTTTAGTGCAGAGTGTCTTTTTGCTGTCTTCTGAGGTCTTTCTCCATCAAACATGAACTTTGCAGTCATACCCACAGATAAGGGTGATCTTCATCTTACATCAAGAATTTGGAAGCAAAATAGACTACTACAGAAAACCAAAACCAGAACTAAAATGCAGAGTTGTAGAGCTCAGTCCTAGAGAATACATTTACAAAACTCTCTCAGACCTAAGCCTCAAAGAACATTGTAGAAGAGGGGACAGTAATTCTATAAGAGCAAGAGCATCAGAGAGTTTTCTGTGAGATTGCATCTCCTAGTAATATCTGGAAGTTTCACCAACAAAACTCACCAAGACTATCATCATATGAGTTGAATAAGGATGACACTAATGAACATTTACAAAAGGAAATAGAAAAAAGAAAGCTGTTGAGGCCCCAATTTTGCCCAGAAAACTTTAGGCAACTAAGAAAAGTTGTGAACAAACTAAGTGGTTCTACCCAGGGAAGAGCGTACCAATTTGTTGCTGTCCAGTGCCAAATGGTTAGACCTAAAATAAAAAGACATATATAGCATTTTGGACTTAACAAAATATATTTTGGAATGTATATGTATATATGTGTAGATTGATGTATGTAGTAACCATTTGTGGGGGTTTTTTGTTTTGGTTTGTTTTTTCAAAAAAGAAGCCATGGATTTGAAAGAAAGTAGGGAGGTATATGGGTATATGAGATGCTTTGGAGAAACAAAAGGGAAGGAGAAATGCTATAATGAAATTACAATACCAAAAAGCAAAGGAAGAGCCTCACATATTCATCCAATTCTGGCTTCTGTACCTTTTAATGAACTATGTGGTGAAAATGATCAGTTTGAAGTTAGAAAGCTTCACTTAGTGCTTTACATTTCTCTATCAATTACATTCTTATGTTTATCACTAAATGCTTTTGTTGGACGTAACAAAAATTATAGAATTGACAGAAGTGGATGAAATTGACTATTTAAATGCACATTTCCAACTTTGAACATTTAAAGTTATATAAAGGGAAAAGTTAAGAATAAATTTAAGCCAGCATAATTGTCACTAAGTATATATTGAATAACTTTTAAAATTAGAGATAAAATATATTTAAGGTTGAATCAACGTAGTTCTTAAGGTTTTACCTACATTATTGCAGCAAAAGTAACTCAACCCCTGATTATTTATTAGTTAACTTTTAGAAGTTTTGGCTAATATATAAGTTAAAAATAAACAAACACATAGATAAAATTATCCCCATTCCATTGTTTTCAATATTCTCCTATTTCCCCCACATTCTCTCCCTCCTAACTTCATGGCTTCTGTCTTCTTTAAGAGCCACTGAATCCACTTAACACTGTGATTTGTGCATGGGTGGTTGGTCATTCACTAGAAAGCTGATAGTCATTATTCCTGGTAAAAACTTAACCTGGTACCAGAAGCTATTAGTTTCCAATAGCTTCTTAGCTAGGAGGTGGTTTTCCTGAGCTCTTCCTTCTTCTAGGATGGAATTGGAGCTAGTTTGATCTTCTGCAGATCTTATGCATGCATATATAGCAGCTGAAAGGTCATTCCCACTACAACATACTAAGTGATGCCAAATCCTCTAACACATCATGTATTTTACTTGAGAAAACTGGAGCACTGGAACTGGCATTAAAATCATCCATTAAAGGGTGAAGAAAGTGAGGAACTTAGCATAAAAGTAGTTATATCTCTTTCCTAAATCCAAAATAATGATTGCAAAGTAATGAAAACTAGAAGTTATGATTTTTTTTTACAAAAGAACATACAAAGTAGTAGTATCAAAGGCATATATATATATATATATATATATATATATATATATATTATATATATATATATATATATAATATATATATATCTCCAAGATATTTGTTATTTAAATCATTTCAAAGCCTGCCTTACAGGAAATTCTATAATCCCTATACCATTTCTTTCATTAAATGTTTTGGATGTTAATATTCATTAAGGATTATTTGTTTTAATTTTAACTCATCCAACTTTAATGTGTCTGTGAATATAAATCATTTAAATAATGTCTAGTATATTAGCTAATCAAAATTAAATTTGAAATCAAAAAGCTCTGTGCAGCTCCTAATTGCTTCTTAGGTACTGTCAGAACATTTGCTCATGCCAGACATGCACGTCTCTCTGTGCAATCTCACACTCATTCCCTGCATCATAAGGAGCTCACATTATAATTTATCTTCCTAAGGGAGGAATATTCCTTGTAGAGGTCATTTTTAAGAAAAATCAGACATGAATTTCGAACACGTTGACTTCACTTCCCCTCTCCAAGATAATTGCCTTATCCAGGCTGCTGAAGGAGCAATTTTAAGGATATAATCTGGCAATCGGTCTTTAGAGATGCTGTGAGCAAATGAAAACAGCAAACTCAATAAGAAAGGAAGAGCAGGTGTTCCTTCAATTAGAAAGAAAAGAGAAGTTTCGGATAATGAGACTATGATGAAACTAGTGAAGGATACAACATGTAAAACAAAATCTTAAGCTTGATTCTCTTCCCACATGCTCATCTCCATGCCTCCTTAATTAAATGAGCAAGTTAGTTTGCATCTTTTAACATTCAATCTCAAAACAAGTCCCTCTTTTCATCTTTAAGTAATGACAATGTAGATTGCTGAATATGTAAAACACTATAAGAAATTAGTTTACAAGTCTCTTACTTAACTGAAGTGGATTGTAGCATCTTGTGGCTATTAAAGTTACAGTGAACATCAGCTTTCCTTTCAAATATTAATATGTGAACACTATACATGCATATCATATTATCTAGACTTGAGAAAAATACAACTATATAGATTGTCCATATTTTGTTTTATTCTAATATGTATTGATTTGTTATCCCCAAGAAGAAAATTGATTAATGCTTTAGGGAAATGATGTGGCCTGAATAAAACAATTAGATTCTTGCTGAACCAGTTATTGTATTAACTGTTGAATTGTTTGAGAAGTACAGGTTTCAAATTTCTTTTTAATGCAGTTGTACAACTACATTCTCCCAATGACACCAGAATAAGCCAAGAACAAAGATATGAGACCATTGAGACCATGAGAGACTATTGATTAGCATATGGTTTGTTTTTAAGGAAAATTACAGCTTCTTTTCTTCTACGTAAATAGAAGATATTGTAGTCTTAATAAAAAGACTCTGATGAGTAATATAGACTGAACTAAAAATTTCCCTACAGCAACCTGACCACTCTACTAAATCTTGATCAGTTTGAGAGTGAGAAGTGGGACTCCTATCAACCATTTAAAAATCTGCTCCTTTACTGAAGGGAGAGGAAGAAGGAGGATGCAGGGAAGAGGGGAGGTGAAGGGAAGTGCTAGAAAGAAGGGAAACAGCAGTCAGAATGTAGTGTATAAGAGAAAGACTTTCTAGAGCCATGTATACATTCACTAGCAATAAATAGATGAAACTCATTTTTTAAAACGAAAAAGTCTTGAGTCATCTCTATGTAAATTGAAAGGGTAATAGAAAAGTACAAACTGTAATCCAATGATAGAAATGGTAATTTTCCTTCCTTCTACTTCAGTGTCAGGAGAATATACTTGCCAGTGCCCTGAGACTTCCTTCTTTAACCAAACATCTCTCAGATCCCTGCTAGTTCAAGGAGGGCGTGATGTCACAGATGTGCTTATGAACAACACATCTCCTGTCATGTACGTCACTCTTAACATTGGTCCACAGCACTAATTTTAGTCTCTGTTACTATGTTCAGAGGAAAGGGCATCTCTAGTTGGAAGAAAATGTACTTTTGTCTACTAATTTGGTTTATTCTAAAAAATATATATAAATCTAAGAATTACCAATGGCACCATATGTGATCTGTAAAAATATGCTAAGGTTCTATAAAAATATCAAAAGAATTATATGCATACCCTGCACTTGCCAGTTCACAATTAAAAAGATAAATAGAAAAGATCTGATTATATTCCTGTAATTCTACCTTCAGAATGTCAAGTGCCTTTAACAAGCACAAGGACAAAATATGCTTAGCTTATACTTGTAACTGCAGCACAAACAAAGTTACAAGCTGACAGAGTCAGAAACAGGAGAGAATAAAATAAAGTCTTCTTGCACTGTTTCTCTTCTATCCTCCTATAATAAAGATGAATATTTTGGCTACAATTGGACTAAACGTGAGATCAAGGTAAGAGAAGGCAGCATTTGAGGCTCTGACTAGCCAGCTCAGGAATGTGTGGTTGGTGGTGGTAGTGGGGATGGCACAAACGGATAGATTCTGCTCACTTTTCTGACATCACGTCTGGCTTCTATGTTTACATTTTCACAAAGTCAGCAGGATAAGAAAAAATGATCAGGGATATCTGGCATTTTTTACTACAATGTAGGGACACAAATTATACTCACTAAATTACCATTTTTAGAAAGATAGTTTCATTTGAGTTACATAACCAAAAGCAAGAGTTTGCAATAACAAACTCTGCCAACCCAGATAGGGAGGCCCTAGATTCTTATCTCAAAACTAGAGGATAAGGCAAGGCTAACTAGGATCTACATATTCATTTGATTGGATGTTGTTGGTGGTGGTGGTTGGCATTGTTTTCACTGAGAGGTTTTAAATGTTAGCATTTATAGCATAATTTGTGTGCTTTTGTCTCACAAAAGCTAACATTCTCCTAATGTAATATCTATAGGCAAAGGAAGAAGTAGTGATTTAGGCTTAAGAAACAAAGGCTCTGTGCAAATAGCCACATGTACTACAGCCCACGAACAGAATTATTTTTAATTTAGCAAATATACATGTGATAAATTCGATGTAGTGGAGCAAACACTACAAAGCAAAGGCTAAGGGGGTTAAGGCTGCCTTTGGCAACATAGCAAATTTAAGGCCAGCCTGGGCTACAAGAGATTGTTCCTCTAAAGCTCATGAATAAATAACTAAAAACCTTGAAAAATATAGCTCATTTGTCATGACATATAAAAATATTTGAATAAAATTTGCTTTTCTACTCAGAGTTCTCATTCTGTGTGGGTTGAGAAATTTATTTTTAGTGTGAAACTTTTCTTAAATTCCTTATACAAGACACTAAATTTTAAAATATCTCCTGACCTTGGGACTCTTTTCCTCCTGTTGGATTGCTTTATCTTGCCTTGGTATGAGGGCTTGTACCTTGTCATATTTTATCTTGTTTTGTCCTGTTTTGTTTAGTTGTCTTGTGTTGGAGGCCTGCTCCTTTCTAAATAGAAATGGGAGGGGAAGAGGATCTGGAGAAGAGGAGAAGTTGGGGGCGGTGGGGGAGGGTAAAAGGACTAGTAGGCAGATTAACTGTTTTCAGAATGTATTGTGTGACAGAATAATCTATTTTCAATTAAAAAATACCTCAGAAAAAACCCAATATTTCTGAAAGAATTTATATAAAAATAATTATTTGAGAGCTATATATGGTAAAGCAGATTATGTGCCCTATTAGAAATAAATAAAATACCAAGAATGTGAGACTAGTTGAGCACAAAAGTAGTTAAACTTGGTGAGATGTGAAATTAGATTTTAATGCATGCAAAACACATTCCAATGCATATTTTTAGGTGGAGGCTGATTGACTTTTCTCGGTGTTTAAAATTAAAAGCTGCCTTTAGGCAGTTAAGAACCTTTGGAGAGCATTTGATATTACTAAACTCAAGCACTTGGATTCAGTTCTACCATAGAACCATGCAAAGGCCAAACAAAGTCTCATCCCACGAAAGATTTTGGTGTTCCCATGTACCAGTTCTGTCCTACATAGCAAGTTAATCAGATTCTCTTCCCAGGTGAGCCCACCTCCATATACTGTGGGAAGTATGTTTACTTTTTCTAATATCCTGCTCCAGGTTTTACCCATTCTCCTTTGCCCTCAATAGCCATTAATGATAATAATGGAATAACAACTAGTACATGGCTAGATAGGTCTATGTTAACCACTGATAAATGTGCTCGATAACTATAGTATTATAATCCCATATCTACATGCAGAAGGAATAATTATTAGTCTCTATAGACCATTAGAAGAAAATGACATTTAAATGCTGAGTACCTCATCAGAAGACATGTAGCTCATCAGGGGAGTTTGAAATAACTCACATCTATGTAGGTCCAAAACTGAGCAAAGACATGTAAGCCCTGGATTTGGCATCTCAAATTTTGTTAGATTGCATTACTTTTTTTCTGTCAATGGGTAGATGACAATTCATTTAACTCTCAAGTTCTCTATGAGTTAAAAATGTTTTTAAAATCCCTATGCTGAAATTACATTCTACTCAGTAACCATGTATCGAATGCTTTAATGCAAGACATTTGTCTAGGTAGGTGAACATCAGCATAACATATAATAGTCTTCACCCACTACTGAAATTCACTTCTTTCAGTGTTTAAAAGTTTGTAAATTTTACTCAGAGATCGTACATGGAAATTATTGCCATGATATGTCTTTCCATAAAGTGTCTTTTGTATGGGTTTAAGACAGTTTGCTTTAATGTATTCTGTAGAGTCACACAAGCATGTAATTTGTAGAAAATATAATCTAACAAACTTGGTTTTACAACCTAGGTTTTATATATATGCAGTATGATGCCCTAACCCTGATGCATCATGTACAGAGTTTCAACTATGGATTCTACTTTCTACTTACTTGTCCAAAATAAGAAGTGCCAAATTCAATATTATGGTCATCTAGGAAGGACATGCTTTGCCTTTCATAACTGTTAGAGTGCAGTGAGATTTTATCTCAGGATGTGGTGTCTTTATTCATGTCACATTAAATGTCTTATGCAATAGTGTCAGTATTATGAGGAAGCCGAGTAGGTGAATGATTGCCATGAATGCTGAATAATATCAACCTCATCTAAATGAATGTTGAATGAAACATGGGGTTTCATTAATAAGAAATCTGTGCAGGACATACAAACCATTTGCATTTCTTATTTGCACTGATACCATGATAACCTTGTAGGAGGAAAATTCAGTAAGGTGAGCATTGAAAAGCAATTTTTATTCAGAGGCATTTAACTCAACAAATATTCATCAAATTCATACTGTTTCAAAAAAACTTAGGTGCCAGGTATAAATAAATGTTTCAAGTATAAAATTAACTTATGATCATTTGAAAAGGAATATATAAGCCAAAGCTATTTATCTGTCAATGTGTTGTTATACAATGTGTGTAACAAATGAATACAGATTTTAAGATAATTTAAAGAGCAAATAGCATACAGGTACTTTAAAAACTATTCAGCAATTTAAAAAAATTGAGAGAAATCACAGATCTTAGTATGTAAAAAATCTAAACAATAAGCTAAACCTAGAATTTTTTTAAAGAAATTAACATATGTTCCAAAGTCATTTGGGGCAGGATAAAATAAATGGGGCAGCATTAATTACCAGAGGCGAATATGATCAAAGCGTATTATAAACACATGTGAAAACGTCATAACAATTCCCGTGTAAAATTAATATACACTAATAAAACATAAGTCAATTTTATAGATATGTTTAGATAAACTGATATTGATATTTGTACAGTCCTCTTCAAGTTCTCTTCCATTAGGTGAAAGAATCACACAAAAAATAGCAAATATATTTTTCTTGTCTTCTAAGAAAGTGCCTAACTAGAGCCAAAAAGAGAGTATAGAGAGACATCAAATAGCATTATGCCATTCTTAAGGCTAGTTTTCTGAGGAATTTTCAGTATAACAGGGCAAATCCTAAGCATTTAGTTTCTGAAATACAAAGATATAACTTGAGTAAAATTTAAAAAAATAAACTAATTTAGATAGATAGATAGTAATATTATTTTCCTCAAAAATAAATCAAAGTCAGTATTTGTATATGAATAGATGGATGGATGGATAGATAGATAGATAGATAGATAGATAGATAGATAGATAAGCACACATATGGCTGTGTGTGTATGGAGTGTGTATGTGTATGTATGTAAGATGTGAGTATGTGTTCATGCATGTTACTGTGTCTGTGTGCATACACACACTTATGTGTATGTGTGTGCATGTGTAAATTAGAAAAAGAAACATTATTCTAGAACAAAAAAAAAAAAAGCAGTGGTTTCATCCAACAATTAAAAGCTATAAAGAAGAGAAAAGTAAATTTGATCATTGTTGTTGTTTAAATTCAGTTGTAAATAACTACACCTTAATAAACCCATAGATTGAGAAAAATCATCACCCATTTAAGCTAAAATAATTATGGAAATTTGGGTCAATTGGGGAACCTGTTTTTCCCCTGAAGACGAGAGATTATAGAATCCTGACTATATCATATGAGTTACTTTCCATTTCATAAACACATAGAGCAAACCATATAACACCTAAAATTCTTCTAGCCTGTGGCTAATATAAAATTGAGTTTATACAGGATTACTCTCTCTAATTCAAGAAAACAGACTCACAAGTGTGGACTCTAGAAAAGAATTTCTACAAAGTCCTTGAATTTTTAGAAAAATCAAAATAAAATCCTAAAAATCTGCTGTGTAAGGGGACATTTGCAATACGAAAACTCTCAGTCACAAAAATACATTTTATATAGTATCTTGTCATAGAACTTCATAGCATGTACACATAAAATTCAAAGGGATAATTTTCCACCTGCCAAAAGACAATATCTTATGCCATCATCAAATAGTAATAAACTTTTTAAAAGCACGGATATAAGTAACTAATCATTACTCATTTTCAGTAAGCACCATTTATGCCCCATTTAACTCGTATGTTGGACCAAGTAATAAGCAAACCAAAGGGCAGGCTTAAAAGAATATCATTCTTTCCCACAATTGAAACATCAGTCTTCCACAGATTATTGCTAAAATAAGTCAGCAAGAAAAATTAACAAATATATTTCATAATTTAAAAAGCAAAACTGTATAATACATTAAAAAACAATAAAGGATTAAACTCAATGAATAGGCACTTTACAAGTTTAAAAACATAACTGTTTATGCTTCAAGGATATTCAGAACCTATACAGTTATAGACTGCATTCTGGTCTTAAAGTTATGTTTAAAAAACCTTATAAGAATATTTATTATGTGTGGCTAGAGAGATAGCTCAGCAGTAAAGAACATTGGTTGCTTTCAGAGGATCAAAGTTTAATTCCCAGCATCTACAAGCAGCTCACAGCGGGCTATAACTCCAGTCCCAGGGGAATCTGGTACCCTCTTATGGTCTGCACAGTTGCTGTAGGTACATGATGTACATGATGATGTACATACTTACAGGCAAAACATCCATACACACAAAAACATTTTCACATGTTTAAAAGAGTTGTATAAAGGGGGACATCATTTGAAATGTAAACAAATAAAACAATTAATAAAAAAAGAGTATTATGAAACAGCACCCCCCATCTCTCTCTCTCCCTCTACCTGCAGCTGACCAAAAAAAAAAAAAAATGTGTGGTGCAATATGCAATGTATATAAATGAAAAGGTAGAAAAACTGTCAGTTGTCTCTTCCTCAGAAGAGTTATTGATCAATAATGTAGAAAATCAGTTGGCAAAGAATTAAAAATCTGTTCCAACAAGTACATAGGAAGTATTATAAAACAGAGAGAGGAAATGCATGATCAAGAAGAAATTAATTATTTAGTAAAGTTTAGGGGCTGGGGACATCCTGGGAATGCGCAATGTCAACATAATGCTGATTGTGCTGTATCTTGCTGAAGTTTAGGGATTAAAATAAATAAGCGACAGAGAATAAACCATAAAACTTAAGCAGATAAGAAATAAACTACTGTTTGATTCTTAAAAGTATATGTACAAAGGGAGAATTGTGAATGGGTTGGGAATTCGACTGCTCAAGGCTAGTTAAAAAGAGAGGGGAAGCCATAAACAGGCTACTGGCCCTTCTTCTTGATCATTCTCCTAGGAAACTTCACATTGCTCATTGTTCTTAGCACACAACTTCAGTTAGATTTCGCAAACTTATTCTTACTTTGCTCTCTGAACACCTATATTACCTTACTATTATAAGTCATATAATTATTGTCACAGAACACATGATACACTCTAATTTCTACCAAAGGAATTGGATACAATAATTACAAAAGTCAGATACAATTCAATTTGCAGGTAGCTAACAGAACAAGTTCATTTGGCTCAGATTTCTGACACTGTGCCTGGCTTCATAGAGAATCTTCCAGATTAGCCTCCCTGCTGCTGAGTAAGTTGACTTTCTATGTTAGCATAGTATCTGCCAGCCATGTTAAGAAGACATAACTCTCAAATTCTAAGAAACAGCTAATAATTTTATCTGAGAGGACACTGATTATTATGCCCAATATACAGAAAAACAGCTAAGCAGTCATCAAGATTTTAGTTTCTGTGAACACTTAATACAAGGAATTCACCATGACACAAAATGAAAATTGATAATCATCCTCAAAGAATATGTGTTCCTTTACTTCAGATGGAGGAATCTTGTCAAGGCTGATTATTGGCTACGGTTGGATCTATTTTCCAGAGTTCCTCTTTTCTTCCTTTTACAAAGTACCCTCAGGCATTTCCAAAAATGTCTAAATCCCTTTCTGTTGAGAATCAGGAACAGCCTTTGTGCTTTGAGAATCGGTGTCTAGTCTTTCCCAACTTACTCTGAGTTAACTCATTTGAAATTAAAAAGAAAACAAGGTTGTATAAATCCCTTGGCAGTGATTCTGACCCAGTTCCTAAGATTAATCTTATTTTTCATATATTACAGGTATCACAATGGCCACCAGCATTGCAAGGGCTCTATACATGACTCTCAGGAGAGGCTATAACAAATGAGGGCTTCATGCTTCCTTTAACAAAAACTGTGAAGGAGAAAACAAGTTATGATGAACTTCCTGATGCGTAGGATGAGGGTGAAGAAAGTGACGGCTCTAGAGAAGGCTTCAGAGAACTGACACTTGAGTGAATGCTGAAACCCAGTGAACTAGAGGATGGTTGTTAAACATCTGAGCTTTCTAGAAGATTGTGAAACACTGTGGTAGAGACCAAGAAGCCAAAAGGAGAGGTGGGAAGTGAATGGTCATTGCTGGCTGCTAACACTGTGTAACTACTGGAGCCATCTGAGATTATCTACCAACTGTGTGCAAGGAGGAAGAAGGAACTGATCAAGAACAAACTCTCAGAAAACAGAAGTGTTAGAAAGCAAACATGGAAGGAATCTATAAAAGATTCTCAAAGTGATAGCTCAGGTAGCTAAAAATTTCTATCATTCGTATACGTTTGAAAATATTCTACTGTCAGTTCCTCAATAATAATTAAATAATGTATATGCCAATAGCTTGAAGGCTTACATTCAATAACACAGCAGTGGATCAGAAGTCTTTTAATGTAAAATTTAGACATTGGATTATTAAAAATCAAGAGGCATGATAAAATGTGGGAAAATATTCTTATGGGACGGAAGCAATGTTAATTTTTGTTTTTCGTGATTACTTAGAATCACTCTCTTTCAGTTCAACTGTAAGCTACAGTAAACATTTGTAATTTTTATTGACTTTTCAGCTTATCATCTTGCTTAGTTTAAACTTTGATATTATTTGTCAATAAGTCAACAGGTAGAAAAATGATATTTCAGTCTTTGAATTCTGATTTTCTTGTATATGCTTGAAAGAAATGTCATAACACTGAATAATCACAATATACAAATTTAGCAAATAGCATATCTCACTAATCATCAGAAAGTAGAGACATGGAAGACAAAAGTCCTAGTCTAAGCTCGTGTGTCAGATGATGTTAAAATGCAGAACTCTATTCATATCAGGGTGAAATACAATATTACTACTATATTATCTATAGAACTTTTCCATTCCTGCCTTTCCCATTGTCCTCTAAAAAGCTATCGAAACCTATGTCAAGTGTATTTAAAAATAAAATGTATTTTGGCCAAAATAATCACTACCTGCCTTGCGCTTGCTTTAGTGAGGAAGAGATGCCCCCACCCCTACCCCTCTTTGTGCCTATGGCAGACAGGAGAGCTAGCCTCAATGTCATGAAATTGTCATGCAGCCTGTGGGTCCCTGCCCCTCTCTGGCTACAGCACTAAGGAGAGCGATTCCTTCCCATTGCCTGGGAAACACATTAGAGCTGGCCCCACTGGCTGACATGAGTGTTGCCCAAGGGCATTGAGAGCTAGAGAGCTGGCCCTGCTCCCTTGCTGGCATCATGTTGGGTGAGCTAGCTGGGCCAGTGCTAGAGATCTCACCCTCGTGGTGAGAATACAGAAGAGCTGACCAACTGTCCAACTCACCTTCTACCCAGGCTCAGATCCAGGACTTTGAGCTGGCCCATCCCAACATCTATCCCACTTATGAACTGCTGGAGCAGGTGAAGAAGCTGGTTCTACAGATCCAATATTACAGGATCTCTGTGACATGGGGCAACCACAGGATATCCAATAAAAGTCCTATTAAGAATTCAGTATTGATAGTGTAAGCAGAAACTAAAGGCTTGGAACCATACCAATGACTTATTGCAATTAAGATTTGCAAGTGCAATGATATACTCTGGGACACGCTGGAACACACTACAGCTTTCATGGTGAGATAGAGTTGTTGGGTTCTTATATTTCTTTTTCTTTTATTTTGGGTGAAGTTGTGAGGGTTGAGGGCAGGTATGGAAGGACAGGGAGATGAGTGGGATTGGGGTCCATGATGTGAAATCCACAAATAATCAATAACAAGTTTTTAAAAATCATCTTCACAAGGAAAAAATTGTTAGACATTCTAAAGTCGGGTGTATTTTGTCTTTACTCCAATTCATGACATGATAGAATCAATTATATGCTACAGAATAATATTATAGTGATGAAAGCAGTTGTTTATTTTGACTTAAGAAGTGTATGAAATGTACTCAGCACCACTGTACACACCTAAGATACATTTAATTGTTTCCACTATGTATTTCACTTGTAATTACTAAACAGCTAGAACTTCTTTTGGGGATGATTTAATGAGGGTGCTTATCATTAGGAGAAGTACATGGAGCTGCTCACTCTTTGAACCCTAACTCACTCACATATGAACATTGAGAAAGTTGATGAGATGAAATAAATTCTGTGTCTGTTGGCCTAGAGCAATCAACAGATCAAAACATTGATTTTACAAAGTGGATTTGAAAACATTAAACAAAATGCTGAGTTAGACGGGTTTATTTATTTTCGCTTCTCCTAAAACAATGTTTCCACACCAGATAAAAGTAAGGAGCATTAGAATTTCATAGTTGTGGCAGTATGTGTAATTATTCTTCACAAAGGCCAACTTTGAAAGCAATGAAAAGTGAAATAGTGACTAATATCAGAATAAATTTGAATAAGAAAAAAGTCCCCAAAATCAGTGTTCCAGATCAGACTGCCAACCCAAGGACACACAAGAATTTACTTTGTGGCAAACAGGTTCCAAAGTTTCTGAGCTAATTCATAGTGATATAACACACGTGGCATATGTATATAGGCACAGCATTCTAATTCCAACTGTGTACCTACAGTGTGTTGCTTCTGATAAACACAAAAATCTATAGAGGGCTGAGCCTTTTGCAAGATATATGTAACACTATGGCACTGTTTTCATGGCTGAAAAACTTACAAACTTTGGAGTCACAGCAAAAGAGCCTTGTAATTTCAACTGTATACATTTGTTTACAATGTATATTATGAAAGTATGGAAGACTAGAATCACTGTCTTATATGCCCAATAGTTAGATTAGAATTAGAAGTAGTTGTTAGAATGGAAACACAAATATGCCCTTATGGAAAATGTAAAGGGTGTCAATATCCGGTGGAGGCATTATCAGTTTCAGGACAAGAAGGTATCTTAAAGTTAAATAACCAAGCAACGGCTTAGGGTAAGTGAAATATATTTTGTTTCTAAAACTAGATAAAATTTCTCATGTTTCTCATGTTGAAGGAGAAGCAGAAAGGCTCAAATACAATTCTATAAATCTCAAGGTAAGCAATCTATTTCCTTGGACTAGCATTTTTATCAACACATGTGAAAACCAGAAAATGACTATGTGTGAGCTAGTAACTGAGCATCACAGACACTATGTAAGGTGAATATAGTATATTTTTAATTTTCCCAGAGTTAAGCCTTTTATTTTTAATTATTTCAGACGTAACTCAGAATGTTTATGGCTGGTAGCCATTTTTGATTCCACCGAGGCAAAGACTAGGCAGGATGCTTCTGTGAGCAAGAGCAGCATGAAGCGGTCTGCTACCCAAGCCTGCTCTAAAGTTCAGAACAGCTCCATTCTGTTAACTACTTGTCACAGAAGCAGTCATACTGCAGCAGTGACAGGCACTGTGCTGCTCCAAGGAGAGCATCTTCAGAAGAATGCCAGCCTCCAGCACTGTTAGGGAAGGGGAAGGCACCTAAGAAGTGATGATTCTTCAAGAACATAAATGTTATGCGCTTAGTCACATTTGCTTGACCTAGAAATACTCCGACTCAAAAGGTTTAGAAAATGCCCTCAGAAAGCCTTATCAAGTATCGATCTCTTATGTATATACAAGAAATGCCTTTCTCAAGCAATACGCTGCTATGCTTTTAAGAGCTTATAGATAAAAGACTTTTTCACAAAATCAGAGAAAATATTAACAAAAATTATTTCAAAACTTGAAACCAAATTTATTTTATAGACATGTGTTTTACTTTTGTAAAATATCAAGAATTTCTATTGGTATCTTTAGCCTCGTTGTGAATTAAATAATCTAATGCTCATTTTCAGAATTCTGCTTTGTCATAAATCTAAGAACATGATAATTCACATTTGTATGTGTGTGTATTAATTTTTAAAATAGAAACCGAGTGTACAAAAAGCTGAAATGGAGTCAAATTTATGTTACACTTTTTAACAAAATTAAATTTGTACTAACCTGAAATGTAAAATAATGGAGAAAATATATAAAGTTATATGAAGTATTTAAGATTTAATTTTCCAGAGTTGTGTTAAGGTTATAAAACTATTATGCTAGTCTTATTAACTATTTATCAAATTTAAAAAACTTTTGAGATAAACACTCATGTAGCCTGGTTGGCCTCAGATTTACTGTATAGTTAAAGATAACTTGAACTCCTGGAACTCCTGATTCCCTACATCTGCTTTCCAATTTCTGGTATTATTAACACAAATTACAATTATTCCAAAATTAATCCAATTTCTGGTATTATTAAGCACAAACCTAGGCTTCCTTCACTTAGTATTGGGTTTTATTACCAAATATCAACCTAAAGTAATTTAGCCCAAATATTAGGGATGAATATAATGGGTTGTTGTTGTTGCTGCTGCTGCTGCTGTTTAAGGCGTGCAAAGTGAAGAGCTATTCTCAATTAAGAGGAAACACTCTGATTGCTGTTCAAATGTCACCGCTCACACTCCAAACAGGAAAGAGTAAACTATTCTTCCATGAGAAATACCGTCTAGATATATCTGAGTTTTAAACTACTTATGGTAGCACAGAATGTGGAAATAGAAGACAGAGAGTTGAGTCGTTATTTCATTTCTTAAATTAACCATTTGATTTTTCTGAGCTACAATTTAGACTCACGAAATAAAAAAAAAATCATATTGATCATATAACCTTGCTTGATGTTCAGATGAGAAATATTTGGAGGATGGACATGGCTGTGCTAAATGTATCAGTTTGAAAATTAGTCTCTTTGAAGAAGATATAAATCTGCCATTTTCCAAAAGTTCAGGTACCCAAAGACCAGAGAATTAAGAGAGCATATGACCATGAGGTTTCTAACTTATACTTTTTCATCTTAAAGTTTTTGGCAGTGTCTCTGGTGAATCGTAAGCTAAGAGTAAGCAGAATTGATAATAGTCCTAATCTGAGGTACTTTCAATGAATAGGTTAAATACTGGGATTATTTTCAATGTATCTTTAAAGAAAATAGCCAGCCATAGGTTAAAAATGATTACAACAAAACACTACGATGAAAGCCAATTTCCAGCCTTAGTAGTTGCTACCCTGCAAAACCTAAAAACTGGGAGCTTTAAGAGCCATGCCCATACAGCTACCTCTAGTGCCTTGGTGAGCAAGGATTTGAACTATATCTGATTGTATAAACAATCAATGCAATTTATACCATGAAAGAGAAGCATGTAATTGCTCCCAAGACTACTAGATGCAAAGAAGGTGCTCTGGTACCCTTATATATCTCTGCTTTCTAATATTTTGGTAGATATTGAATGTGGAAATAGAAGACAAAGAATTGAGTCATTATTTCATTTAGTAAATTAACCTTTTGATTTTTTTGAGCTACAATTCAGACTCACAAAATGAAAAAAATCATATTGATCATATAACTTGGCTTGATGTTCAGATGAGAAATATTTGGAGGATGGAAATTAATAATTTCAATTAATAGTTTCAATTAATACCTAAGTCTAAACTTTAGCTCCTCTTTCACTGATAGGCATTACCATGGAACTGGGAGTATTTCAGAGTAGATACAGAAATATTTTATTGTTAAACTTCTAGGGTTTTTGTTTGTATTTTGTTTTTTATATTTCCTCTTGGCTTAGAAGCACTCTGTTACCTATTTAATGGCACAAAACTATGACCATAGCTTATTATATTTTTATAACCAACCTAAAAATAACTTATCTAGGCATATACCAAGACAACTCCCAAGTCATATAATACAATTTTTAATATTTAGAACCTGAATTAATGTGACAATTTTTTCTTAAAAATATATTCATCCTTAAAAATGCTCATTCTCTGATAAGCTTAGAATTCTCTACTCAGTTTTATTCAAAATATAAGATTTTCTATAATTTTAACTTTCACACATGAAAAAATTTAGCCAAAGAAAAATATATACATATGCTAGTAAAATTACCATATTAAAATCTACATTCTTTTAATGAAGTAACTTTGATTCTCAGAGTTTTAGAGGCTAAGAATCACAAACCACGGGTAATATTAAACTATTAAGCTTATAACATTTTATTTTGATTTGTGAACATTTGCTCACCTAGTAAGTCAAAATTTAAATTAAATTTAAATGCATGTTCTCACAAAAACCATAGAGATCTGAATCAAAGCAAATGGTCATTTTCTTTAGTACCTTAAAGTTCTAAGTCTGCTGAATTGGCATTTTACCTGAAATCTCGATCTATATGACAAATAACTAAATATCATACAAAAGGAATGCCCCAAAAGATTCACATTGAATTATTGTCTTACAACATTAAGCCATCTTGCAGAGCTATGATTTTGAGTCTATAAATCCTGAAATATCCTTTTTTACTGCAACTTCAAGACTTGATATATCTTCAGTTGGTAAAGTCTAGAGATCAGCAAAGTTGTAATAGCCAGTAGGAGGTTTGAATCTGAGCTTACTAATGACAGCAATTGACAGAAGCTTCTCAAATGTATCTATACAAGTCTTCTCACAATAGCAATTTTGTCCTAGTTCTCTTTCCATACATATTAAACATATCTCTTTATTCAACTATAAATGATGTTTCACTTCTATTAAAGTTTTCTTCACTTCAATTAACTACATTTCTGGATTTAAAAAAATAATCTATGTTATACTCCTCAAGACTCACATGGTACAACTGACCCCTACAAGTTGTCCTCTGACCTCCACATGTGTACCCCTGCTATTCACACATCTATATACATACACTAAAGCAAACACACAACAATTTATGTAATGATAAGACAAAAACAAATGATAATTCCTATACATGCATTGATGAGACAATTTTACTCTTCGATAACGTAACCACTTCCTGAAATACCCTTTACCTATCATTCCTCAGAAATTTCCATTTTGAGCTGACAAAAATGTATCTATTTATATATATATATATTATATATATATGTGTGTGTGTATTTATATTTTGCAAAATATTATATACTTCATGATGTTTTGATATATGTCTACATTGTAAAGTGACTAAGACATGATAGCAAATATAAAATTACATATTATAACTTATTTTACAAATTATAAACGTAAGTTTCAAAGGTCTCACCACAAAAAATATGAAGAAACATATAAATGAGCTTGATATAGAAAACGTCGTGTTGTTTACTATAAAGTACTATCATGTTGCTTACTATAAGAAAATCTGAAAACGTTATGTTGTTTACCATAAAGGCATACAGATCTTATTTACTAATTAAGATAAGATTAACTTTAAAAGTCAAATTTAATTACAATTAAATCTCCGCATAATTCTTGTTATCAAAAAGTTCAAACTGGACATAACTAGAGAAAAATTCTAACTCCTAAAGATGTCAAAAATGTCAAAAAGCCACTGTACACATATACGTTTCCTTATTCTTAACCAAAAAAGTGTGAATATAAAAAGCAGGTTGCTAAAAATATGGCATGTGTTGGAGAGTACTATTTTTCACTATGGAATGACTAACATAAAAAAATATCACCTACTTACACTCTTGCAAAGACTCCCACACTGCACCAAGCTCCACTTTTCTGGGCTGAGTGTCTTATTGATGAAACAAAAAAAAATCATTTTTAGAATTTCTCTAAGTGCCAACACTCTTATTTGATTGGATTGTAGACGAATGTACTGTGGTATTTGTTACAGACTCCTGCATTTTGGAATAAACCACTTGTTTAAATATATGCACGCTTTTGCTGGGTAATCATTTCTTTGCCATATAGTACTTTCCTAATGGCCTAATTGTATCATTCTGAGAGGGTTTTTTTGCCTTGCCTATATAGGTCAAGTTTCAAGTTCTTAGCTGACAAAATTGTGTTCAATTTAAAGAGATAACATTAAGCAACTGTAGCCTGTGTTTACCACATTTACTTCAACAATTAAATTACCCATATTAAAAAGCTGGTTTATGCATAGCAGGATAAACTAAATAGTTTACCATTTTATCTTTAAAAAGGAATTTTAAAAATAGAATCACATTTAATGCTGTTCCAATAGTAGAAAAAAATTGTTTTAACTTCTAACCAGTTTTTTCTTTAAAAAAATAAAATTTGAAAATGAGTAAGTAAAAGGTTAAATTAAATATAACATTAAAATGCATTATATAGTCTTGGAGGTTTTCATGTTTTTGACACACAAGCGATTTAGATTATACAAGAACAAATTATTTGCATTTAAAAGCATAACTTTCTACATGCCAATACAGAAAAATAGAACCTGTTCTTCTAAGACTCAATGCTCATAATCTTAACCATAATTCATTCATGCTCAGTCTTTCATAATCATAAATTGTCCTTATAGTCATATTTTAAATTATCCACTCTGGGCACCAATTGTAGTTTGTTCTATGATGTAAGATTAGGTGTTTCAAAGGGAGAAAGGGAAATGTCTCAACACAAGCCAGAGTTAATAAGCCCATATCAACTAGTCAGAGGCACTCAGTGCCCTGCACCTAGAGCTATTCCAGGCCTGAGGATACTCTTTCTAATATCAATATTCATTAACTCCCACATTTCCAGAGAAGCAGCCCATATTCTGGGTTGTTTGATGTTGTTTCTTCTTTAAAACAAACACAGAGGCAGAATCCAGAGCAAAGTTTATACATTCAAACAGAGACAGATCAAAGAGAAAAGAACAGACCAACACTCTTTGGCTGGGAACTGGGTCCCTTTTCACCACAGCTCTGGATCATCAGAGGCTTCTGTGTAGAACAGAAGATGAAAATATCCTCGTCTTCATTAGCAAGTTTCACACACATAACTCTATCTCAATTATCCACCAGTAATTTTTTAGTATGCATGTTGTATTTGTGATAGTGATAGCAATGATTTCAAATCTAATTAATGAAAGCCAACCTTAGTATTTCCAGTTGACTCATAAAGCACTATTGACTGAACGACTGAACGACATATAGGAAATATCAATGCCACACACAAAGCACAAATACATACACATACATACATATTCTTGTCAAATGTCTTAAGGAGAAAACAGTTTACCTTGAAAAAAAGATGAGTACCACAATATTCTAACAATTCTGAAGATTTCAACTGGAGCTAGACTGGGTTATTATAATACTCTACACATTTGCTTATTTATCTAATGCCTGGAAATAATTTCCAGGTCCTTTAAAGCATCATAAAAACTAAAGTTTATGTAGCTGTGTCTTAATAAACGTACCATTGGAAAGGAGGGGAAAAATAAATATCAAAACATCAAATGATGCTGCCACAAACTTG
Organism: Rhabdomys pumilio; assembly: GCA_030674055.1. Lineage (NCBI taxonomy): Eukaryota > Metazoa > Chordata > Mammalia > Rodentia > Muridae > Rhabdomys > Rhabdomys pumilio. Next base: position 28,915,274 of record JANHMN010000015.1, read on the forward strand.
TCTCAAAAATTTCTACGCCCATTTGTCTACTGATCACCAGGGAGGGTTGTCAAGTATAAAGCCATCACAGAATATTTTGAAACAGAGAAACCTACGAAACCGGAGCCTGTAGACACTGCAGTAAGAAAGCCATTCTCCTATGTGATGCCATCACAGACCACATGTTGTTCAGAGGTTAAGTACTCCAAATACGACATCAACTATTTCCTATTAAGGCTTGACTACATTATCTCCCTCCCTTGTTAGCTCTGACTCTCACAGAAGTATGACCTGATACAACTTTTCAGCAGTCTCCATATAACTTTTCTTCTAACATCCCTTCATTTCTTCCCAGACATCCTCAAAAGTTTCTTCTGCACCAAAGCCTTCTAGTCCTTTACAGAGTCTTGTATTTGATGGCTGAAAGGCCCACAGTCTAATGGGTAATAGCATTAAGATTAAGTTTGCATCATTGACTAACACCAGACAAAAGTTTCCATGGTGGACATGCTGCTTTTGTTCATGTAAACAATGTTGTGCCTATGTGTTCAGGAATTCACAACTAGAAACCTAAGGGGGGAGGGAGCTTATAGGAAACAATCGATCTGCTCGTATCATGTTTTCCTTCCATTTCTTATAACAAAATGTTCGTTGTTTTGGGGAGAAAATTAGTAATTACCTAATTCTCCATACTAAACACATCACAATCCTGTATTCTTTTCATGTAAAGCCTACTCCCTCTCCCAAACGATTTGGGAGACTGCAGCAAGTAATCTTTATAAGTACAAGGCAATGTATCCTGTATTGGTACAATAGAGAGGTAACAGGACATTTCCATCCAGGCCAAGGTCTATTGACTGTGACCTTGGCCAAAGCACGGGACCTTGTTTGCCAACTTTAAACTGGAACATCTAATCAGCTTCTTCCCCAATTCATCTCCAAGGAACCCAGAAGCTTGGATTGAAGTACTGTCTATGGTGTATTCGAACAGTCCAGGCTCCCTGGGGCTAAAGGCACAGTCTGGCACCAGAGGGCTCTACATACTTTTTCCTCTTGTGGCTTGGCAACCACAAGGTGACATTAGCACTCACTGGGGATGGGCAGGTTTAGAGACTCTATCAGACCAAGCTGCAAGGGGTTTCCCATACCCTGAACTCACCTTCTTTTACAAACCCATTTACCTGACTCTACTCAGCAAACCTCTAACTGTCAAGTTTCCCTGGCAGGAAGGAATGCCTAAAAAGTCCTCACTGAACAAAGTCCTTGCATGTAGAACTCTAGTAACCCTCACCCACCCGAAGCAGAATGATAGTGTAGAAAATGACTGGAGGAGGAGTAGGGTGAATATGTATGCATATTTAACACTTCAGCATCTCCTCATTTCAGATTTATCGTCTAAGAGTGAGCGGGACATTTAAATTATTTTGTGACTTGTTAATTTTTTTAAGTTCTTTCTTTCTCTTTATATCTGCCCTGCAGGTAGAGATACCCACCAGGAGAGTGGCAAATTGGTGGCCTGGGCGCTCTGGGGCCACTCCAGGACAGGTGGTGCTAGAACACCGAAGGGCATCCCATGGGGTGCAGCAGCAGACTGGGGAGGGTCTGGGACCCGGGAGGCTGGGCGGGGAAGGGGCGCCCCGCCCCCTTCAGAATCGCTTCCTCCCGGAGCTCCCCTCCCCAGCTCCTCAGATCTGGCCTGGTAATAGGATTAGCTCGTCCCTCCGTGTGCTGGTGGAGACAGGCCAGCAGGGGACCCCTCATGTCTCTCCTCTCTCACCCTGTCCCCAGGATAATCACCCCCCCTTTCCCGCCCAAAGGCAGTGGCCATGGGGGGTGGGGGGAGTCGGTGTGGTCGGCAATAGGAAGAGGGGTTCTTTGCCTAGTGGTGGCCACAAACACCTCTGTGCAGCGAATTTGCGAAAGGAAACCGGCTGTCCCGGTGTCGCACGGGGGCAGGAGCGGGACAGAACAGAGACGGGCGGGGACCGGAGGGAAAGTGGCCCCGGACAACTTTGCCGGGAAAGTGGGCGACCTCGAGTAGAGATGGGGCGACCTCTGTATCCTCAGTCAGCTCTGGGGCACCGAGGACCTCAGATCCTGCAGCCCAGCTGCACTTGTCACCCGCGAGGGAAGCACCCGGTGGCCTCCAGCCGGAACAACGACTGGCAGGGCAGCCCCGCGCGGGAGGGCTAGGGACAGCCGCCTGTGTGTTCGCAACCCGGGGAGGGGCGCTGCGCCCGGGGACACCCCTCCCCAGATGCCCCCTCGCTGTCCAGCAGGACCCGCGACTACTCCGGAGATGCCGGGTAGCGAGGAGCAGAGCCTGGGATGCGAGCGCGGCAGAGCGGAAAGCCAGCGCCGCCGCCGCAGGACCACGTACCTTGAGCTCCTGGATGTCCAGGTCCGTGGATCTGTCCATGGAGTGAAACTAAAGGAAGTCGAGAGGAACCGGCCAAGTTGCTCCCCGAACCGATCTAGTCTTTTAGTTTCCAGCTGAAACTCAGCTTTATCCTCCTCCAAGCCCCGGCAGCTTCTCTCAGTCTCATTCTCCGTGGTCTCGCCGCCTCCACCGGTTACAAATAATATAAATAAATAAATATTAATGATATTTCACTTTGCTTTACTTCTTCAAAGATTTAGGGACAGTTGATCTTTACCGCCGTGCAACACAGCTCAGTCGAATCAAGCAGAGGAGGGGGAAAAAATCCACTCAATTTCAGAATTTTTTTTTTCTTCTGCAATAAGCTTAGAAACCAGCGAGTTGCTGCATCCCAAGAAAAAAAGCTGCTTCCCTGGACAGCATCATGCGGCAAAATTCAAGCAAATGTGTTCAAACTGGAGAGAAGAGTGTGTGATAAAAGCCTTCCTCCGTCAGGCATACTCTGGTAGCTAATTTAGCACGCTGTGAGTCTCAGACATTAGCTATCATCAATTTCCCTGGTAAGATAACTGGATCCCCGAAGTCCTGCATAGACTTAAAAAAAAATGTCTTGTAGCTAAGAGGTATTCTCTCAGTGGGGAAAAGACGGTAATAAAGTCTGAAGGGACCGTTCTCCTTTGAAGGTTATGCTAAAAGAGTTGAGAGAATAGGAGGAGGCTCCCACTGAGAGAAAAGAGCGAAGAGAAGAGAGGGAGACCGCAATTTTCCTCCCGCTTTGCTGTTTTACTGGCCTTCACCACCAGGTGACTGACTTCACTTCTCCCTTCCCACCGCCAGCACTAAGGGGATTTCTCTCATCTGTCAAAAAGCAACATTTCCTCTCCAGACAAATACAGTCGCTGGGTCTTAAAGACTGCCCTCTGTCCGGAATCCACTAGGTGACAGGCATTTTAATTCCCTTACTGTTCCAGCCTCTTGCTCGGATAAGCACAGGGAGAAACGGGCTTGCCTGTATCATTTTCATGCATCCAATTAAATCTCAGCTGTATCCATTAGATCTGAGCTGTTTAAATGTCAGGTAGCTTTTACCTTAAATACTAATTTTTAAATGATGGAGAATGGGGTTGTCAAAGATTTCTCGCCACGATGTATCTCAAAATAATGTAAGTTTTCTGCTGGAAAACGCTTCTTTGAATTGATTCTAACAGGTCAATGCATTTCCCTTGTCATCTGTAAATTTGGAGGTAGGGGCTCCTCTGCTTCATTTCCATATTTTAGGGTAAACCCTTTGATTTATATTAAGGCTTCGCTCACCTTTTATTGTGGCATATAAAACTCTCAAATCTAAAAATGTTTTCAGATTTCAAAAAAAAGAGCAATGTAAATTATTTTATTTAGAAAAGAATGTATGTTTTGAAATTAATTGAAACCTGTCCACATATACTTTTCTGGTCAACTTCTCTAACTACATTTTCATACTTCTGCACTGCTGAGCTCCAGTCATCTGGTCTACCTGTGCACGTGCTGTTCCTTCTACTTTCTACTAATACATACCTCTGCCTCTCTGTCAGGACATCTCTTTCCTCCTCTGACTCCATATCTTTCTCATTCTCCAGTTTCACTCTAATGTCATTCCCTCAGAAAAGATTGTTTTGAGGGTGAGTCCCTTCGATATTGTATTCAGTTAACTTATCATAGCAGAACCTTGATTTTATCGTTATTGCCTATGTGCATTGATTATCTGCTTGAATGTGTGACTTCTTCAATAAATGATATGCCCTTGAGATATCATACCAGTTTTATTCACCAGCACATCCAGAGCCTAGTAGATGATAAAGCATGCAAATGTGAAATAAGTAGATAAATGCGTGTAAGAAATCTTTGAAGTTACAATTCTAATTCCTAAAAATGCCTGTTTCTTTCTTCCTGTCATCTCATACATATAGTGTGTGTATATTATCACATTCATCCCCATTTTTCTTTCCATTGAGTATTTTGCAGCTAAGCCTGCAGGGCTTGGCTTTATCCTTAAGCATGCTGAGTTCTTTGCTTGAGCCCATTTCTATTTCACTTGCTTATCAAAGTCGTCTTTCTTCTTTGACTTCTGCCTACAACATTCAGAGATAACATGAAATAGCCGATAATCCATAATTAGTGAGCCAAACATCAAATCCTGAAAATAAACATTACATGTCCTGTTTGTATAATTATCTTACATAATACAGGATGGAAAAATAATAAAGTTGCACATAGCCAGTACATGAACTTATATAAAATATAACTCCTTAAAGAGCTGCTTTTCTAAAAAGTACTACTGATTCAACATAAAAATACATAATAATTTTTTAAATCCGAACTGTCATATAAAGTATTTGTATATTGTGTATATTGCCTATCAAATAGTGGCCATCTAATTTTACAAAATAATAAAACAAGATGATGTGTATGAATATATATGAAGAGTGATACTAAGAGGATTTTAGAATTTGTAATTGTAATGTGTACCACAAGGAAGATGATTATGATGGTTATGATTTTATTGTACATACTAGATTTTATAACTATTATTACTATATTATACTGTTATACATATGGACAAAGATAATTAAATTGCATTTTAAAATACATTTACAGTCATAGGTAGGTATGTGTTTGTACATATATATATGAGCACATACATAATAACTTAATTTTTAGTGAAACTGAAATTCAAAACGAAATTTATTCAACATTTGATGTTACTCAAACCTCCATTTTGATGAGCTACAGAAATGACTGGTGACCTCTACTTTAGCTTTGTATTCCGTCTAATTAAATATCTATGTAGCCAAGGACTACTGAGTCTTTACAAGCTAACATGAATTTCCATATAAATTCACTAGTCCACATATTCCTAAAACTCAAACAATGATAGTTTGATAAGAAGCGATGCATTTTGCTATGGTATATTTATATTACTTTTCAAGGCAATCAGGACTTTGTTCCATTTCATCTGACCCACAAGTAGATGAGGCAACTCTCTGAAAACTGAATTGACTTTACACTTAAAATCAGGCAAGGCAGGAATGGGGAAGTAAAATAAGAATAACCATATTTTGTAGAAGTCCTAAATGCCATCTCTGAGACAGCTACCCATGATAGTGAAGAAAAACTTAGCTCTGGCACAAAACAGAATATCTGAAAGGCAAATCATTCAATTTAGCAAAGATGTGCAATTCAAAGGCAAACTGCACAGAGTAATTGCAATACCCAAGCAAGGGGAAGGCAGTGCAAAAACACCTGCAGGTCATGAGATTTTACACTTCAGGTTCACTCATCCATAGATACATTCATCAATGTCACCTTCAACCATGGGTATTAAAGCAGATGCATACCTGCCATTGTGAGCATCTTTAGATTACAGAAGTAGGCTACTTATAAATCAATATACTTTCTTCCAGTCAACAATATATTTCTTATTCATCTGTAGTAAAAAATCACTTACAGAGTTTTAAATTTTGTAAGCCTTTATACTTCTTCCTTCAAACCCTCATGCCAAATTTGCAATTTTATGCTTTTATTTGGCTTTTCATGCTGCATTACATAGCAAGGCAATATTTTATTTCCATGTTTTGAAATTATTAAAAGGAGAGGCAATACATCATGATTTATTAAAATGTACTATTAAATAACTTGTTTTAACAGGTTTCTCATTTTATGTGTACTGCTCAGAAATTTTATTCAAAGTGCTTATCACAGAAGGACTTATCTTATAATGATGTTATTTTTACATAAATTTTTTAAAATCACATAAATAAATATATAAGGTATTAGTTATTACAACTGCATAAGTCATGTAAGTATTAAAATTCAGATTAAGAAGCAAATAAATTAAATGAACGATTGATATTGTGGTTTAGTTTTTTCTAAAAAGCTTCATCTTTTCTCCAAAATTAATCATTTCTGATTATAGCATAGATAGATATAAATTTTAATAGAAAACAATACTAAAATTAAAGTAATTTTTTTAAGCCTCCAACATGGGTCTCATGGTTCTACTCTAACTTTTTCGGCTATTTTTTTTCTTTTGTTGGTTATTTTCTTTATTTACATTTCAAATGTTATTCCCTCTCTTGGTGTCCCCTCCAGAAACCCCATATCCCATCACCCCTCCTCTGCCTCTATGAGGGTATCCCCCAGCCACCCACTCCTGCCTTCCCACTCTACTATTCCCCTTCACTGGGGCATTGAATCCCCACAGGACCAAGGGCCGCTCCTCCCACTGATGCTTCAACATGTCATAAGGACACATGCTCCTCTACGTTCATGGCAGTCATATTATAATAGCCAGAAGCTCGAAACAGCCCAGATGTCCCTCAACAAAGGGACACACAATGAAATACTACTCAGCTATTAAAAAAATGATTTTATGAAATTCACAGGCAAATGGATGTAACTTTTTTCTCTAAAGGGAAAAAATGAAGGACATTTAGTATCTCATGTGTGAATAGAAAGGAGAAAATGAGAAAGTAAAAAACCAAGCAAAGAAAAATCTGGAGGCAGATTTGATCCAGCTTGAAGACAAAATAAAGACAGAGAGTACTATCAAAGCTACTAAATATAAAGACTGGGATTTTTTTTTTCTTTTCTTTTAGAAATAATGACACCAGCAATTGGCAAAGGTGCCTCTGTAGTTGATTACTATGGTCAACTACTCAACCAGATGATTTTAAAAGTACTTGAGTCATGAGTCGACTTACACTTAGAAATAGAGCAACATGAGGAACAGGGTCATAACACAAAATAGAAGAAAAGTTATTGATTCCAAATAAAGTCTGAGTAGCTGGAATGGACTAAAAATGGCACTGGCCTTCCACTGAATAGAATAAACTAGGGAGAAAAAAACAATGAAGAACCTGGAAGAAAATACTTCATGTGATTCAATTCTAAAATACAATTCCCATATCTAGCTTAAATTTTTTCCTATGGCAGCGATGATGTCAGTAGCACAGAACATGTAACTATCGCTTCTCTCTTTTTATTAACATTTGCCTATGATTTGAACTTTATTTTCAAGATATCTATCTGTTCATACAGAAATTCTTTTCTTCTTATTCTTATACTTGCCATGGCTATAATAAAAATACATTAATGGAGTGAAATTATATTCAATAAGTGAATAGCTTATAGCATATTTTAAATAATTTGCCTCACTATAAAATTAAGTTACAATGAGTATTCTAAAAGTAAATAATAAGAATAGGATTTTGATTGAAGCCTTGTCAATTCTTTTTACGGGATGCAGGTTATTGCCCAGGACTTTCTAATTTTTAATCTTACTTATTTTACTTATTTTAGTCAGAAATCCATCGCCTATTGCGATCTAAAATATTTCATTTTTATGTAATGGTAGTAGGTTTGCCAATGTTCTGGAAGATTTCATTTGTTGGTCATTGTTGGCTAGTTAACTTATTTTGCATAAATGTCTTTGGAAACATTCTATGAATTACGGGAACAAAAATTTAAATTTAAAAATATAGTCTAATACTATGTTGTTCAGTTTGTCAGTATCTCACTGATGATAAGAATAGCCAGGACACAACCAACAGATTGGGAAAAGATCTTTACCAATCCCTCATTCGATAGAGGGCTAATATCCAATATATACAAAGAACTCAAGAAATTAGACTCCAGACAACCAAATAACCCTATTAAAAACGGGGTGCAGAGCTAAACAAAGAATTTTCCACTGAAGAAAGTTTAATGGCCAAAAAACACCTAAAGAAATGTTCAGCATCCTTAGTCATAAGGAAAATGCAAATCAAAACAACCCTGAAATACCAACTCACACCTGTCAGAATGGCTAAGATCAAAAACTCAGGTGATAGTAGATGCTGGCGAGAATGTGGAGAAAGAGGAACATTCCTCCATTGTTGGTGAAATTGCAAGCTGATACAACCACTCTGAAAATCAGTCTGGCTGTTCCTCAGAAAATTGGACATAGCATTACCTGAGGACCCAACTATACCACTCCTGGGCATATACACAGAAGATGCTTCAGCATATAATAAGGACACATGCTCCACTATGCTCATAACTGCTTTATTTATAACATCCAGAAGCTGGAAAGAACCCAGATGTCCTTCAACAGAGGAATGGGTACAAAAAATGTGGTACATTTACACAATGGAGTATTACTCAGCTATTAAAAATAATGAATTCAAGAAATTCTTAGGTAAATAGATGGAACTAGAAAGTATCATCCTGAATGAGGTATCCCAGTCACAAAAGAACACACATGGTATTCACTCATTGATAATTGGATATTAGTCCAGAGGCTCGCAATATCTAAGATTCAACTCACAGACCAGATGAAGCTCATGAAGAAGGAAGACCAAGTGTGGGTCTTGAGAGACCCACACTTCTAAGAAGGAGTAACAAAACACTCAAGGGAGCAAATATGGAGACAAAGTGGGGGACAGAAACTGAAGGAGGGGCCGTCTGGAGACCATTCCACCTGGGTATCCATCTCATGTGCAGTCACCAAAGGTAGATGCTGATGTGGATGCCAGGAGGAAGTGCATGCTGACAGGAGTCTGAGATAGCTGTCTCCTTAGAGGTCTGCCAGAGTCTGACATATTAAGAGGCAGATACTCATACCTAATCATTGAACTGAACAAGGGGTTCCCAATGGAAGGGTTAGAGAGAAGACTGAAAGGGTTTGTGGCCCCATGAGAAGAGCAACAATACCAACCAACCAGAGCTCCCAGGGTCTAAACTACCAGCCTGAGAGCACATAGGGAGGGACCCATGGCTCCAGCTGTATATGTAAGGGAGGATGGCCTTGTTGGACATAGGTGGGAGAGGAGATCCTTGGTCCCATGAAGGCTGGAAGCCAAGTGTGGGGGAATTCAAGGGTGGGGAGGTGAGAGTGGGGATGGATGGGTAGGGGCACATCCTCATAGAAGGAGGAGGAGGGGCGATGGGATAGGGAGCTCTTGGGGGGGGATGGGGTAAGGAGATAACATCTGAAATGTAAATAAAATATCCAATTAAAAAAAAAGAAGAAGAAGAAGAGTCAGGAGAGCTAAGGAGTGTCCAGTGAGCCTTATGAAGCTGTCTCTCAGTCAGGATCATACAACTTGTCAGATAGACCACCTAGTGGTAAAAATAAAACAAAAATTAAACAACAACGGGAAAATAAACCTTGATCTTTAGCTGTGGTTTCATGAGAGACTAGAAGTGTAATATTGCCTAGATCATTTTATATATTTATATTTAATATGTACATTTAATATACTGTACATATTAGTGTGAGGGCCAACTTACCATGGTTTTGAGGTTTTTAAAACGCAATTATTCATTAAAGTTTTGGTACCTGTACTGATCCTGGTATTGAACTGAAAGTACACTGCCCACGAATCACACCTGAATAAATAGTGTACATCTGACTGATGAACAGATTCCCAGAAAGCCAGGAAGATCTGCTCTCTGATAATTAAAAATAAAATTCACCTTGGCCAAAACTTCTAGTCAGGAAGGTGTTCCTTCCCAAAGGAGAGTCTAGTAAATTTTTTTCATATTATGAAACTGCCTGCTCTGAATGCTGTGATCTCTACCACTTATATTTCTGGATTTAGCTTGTTTTCTTGGTACATCTCAGAACACACCTGTGGGAGAAAGAATACAAATGTTGATGATTTTAAAGGTAATGTTTTTGGAAATTGAGGGTGGAATTTCCAAAATGCATAATTGGGCATATGAATTTCTTTTGTCTAGAAAGTGCCACTTAATTCTTCTGTGATTAAGTGCATTTGTTTGGATTTGTAAGGCACATATGGACAAAGTCCACGTTGTTTAATGTAACTCTGAATGACAGAGACACAATGAAACATGCGTATAAATTTTTCATTTAATAATTTATTTTGGGTGCAGACTTACAATAGAGGCAATTGTAGCTCATGTTATAAAACTACCTATGTAATTCTCTTATATTATATTAGTCTCTTTTTTACAGTAATATTATAATCTTAATGTTCTACTTGTTTTTCTGATATGGAAGCAATATATGTATCTTCTATATTTTCATTAAAAACTAATTTTACACAACTACATTTTTTCAAGTACATTTTATAAAGGTTTATTCACAACTCACTCATAAGACTGAAGAACTATTTTTAATTTCTTCCTGTATAGCCATCAATTTTAAAACTTATCTATCTGTTACTGTACATTTTTATCAACCCTAACAATTATGTACATAACCAACAATCTTTCAAAAATAAAATTTCTATAGTTTGATAATCATTGCACATCTTAAAATATTTTCAGGATTAAAAAGAAAATTTACCTTTTATAGACAACTTTCCTAGATTTTCCTTAAAAATAGGTAAGATAACAATTACTCTGTATGATATTACAAACATCAGGAGCACTAATAGAAAATAATTCTTATTGCAATTATGTAATTTATCTTTGTCAAAAATAAGAGAGGTAGAAACCAGTTTCATGAAATAGAGGGGCTCAGATTAAGTACAAAGAAATGTTTAACAGAAGAGCACTGTGAAAATTCACAGGTAAGCTGTAGAAAACGGCTAAGGAAATATGGTACATGACATAATCCACAGCTAAATTGATAGATAATAAAATCTTAACTTCTGCTTTAGGATTTCAGACACATACACACACACACACACACACACACAGAGAGAGAGAGAGAGAGAGAGAGAGAGAGAGAGAGAGAGAGAGAGAGAGAGAGAGAGAGAGAAATGGGTGCATCAGAATTTTAATTACCTGAAATACTTACCACAAGACAGATTGGAAAGAGAAACAAACCAGCAACCAAAAGGTATCTCCCCATATCTGAGAACTTGTGACTAATCTGTCTCTTCAGAACACAAACATCCTAAATTATTAGGATTGTATTAGGAGACCTAAAACTATTCTACATCACCTTCCACAGACAAATCAATTTAAGTGAAATAACAAGCAAAGAACATTACCACAAGACATATTTAACTAGACATGCCGAAAGAATTTTATGTATTTCCCTTTGAAGCCACTTCCAGTGTTAAAATTCTATAACTAACCTCCTCACAGATACTCAGTCTAAGGATAACCATTTTTTAAGAGTTTCTATCTTTATTAATGGAATCATAGATTGGTTACCTTTCCAATTGCTATTACAAAATGCCTGACAATAACAACTTTAGGAATGAAAGGTTTATCTCATTCCTTAAAAGCCAGGAATATCTGCTTGTATCCTAATTAAAAGGAGAGAACACATCAGCAAAACCTTCCAAACAGGAAAGTAGGAAAGTCTTTCTTCCCCAAGGAGAGCCTAGCAGCATGTTTTCATATCATGAAACTTGCTGGATTTGAATGAACTCATCTCTACAATTTATACTTCTGGGTTTGGTTTGTTTTATAAATGCTTCTCAGAACACACCTGCAAGAGGGGAAAAAGTCAAATTTTCTCACAGACGTGACATACTATAGATCACAGCAGAGGAAGGATGATAACAGAAGCATCGAGTAGCTGCTCACGTTGTATCCATAGTCAGGAAGCTGATGAAGCTGAGTGAAGATAAGCAGTACGGAATATCTTTTTTACTCAGTATGGAATATCAACCTATTGGGTGATGTGATATATATATATATATATATATATATATATATATATATATATATAT
>JANHMN010000015.1:28927313-28943046 GCA_030674055.1 Rhabdomys pumilio
ATATATATATATATATATATATATATATATATATATATATATATATGAATGATTGGGTCTTTATGACCTCAGTTAAGCACCTGGAAACACTGGTTAATAACACCCTAAAGTGTGTCTCTTCTAAGTGATTCTAAACACAGTCAAGTTGACAATGAAAATAACTATAAATGTATGAATGTTGCTTTATTTTCCTAATATCTCTCTCTCTCTCTCTCTCTCTCTCTCTCTCTCTCTCTGTGTGTGTGTGTGTGTGTGTGTGTGCATGCACATGTAACATATACATCCATCTTTACTATTACTCATGAAAAACTCAAAATCAAAATTAGAATCGTTTTTATACTTCAATATGTGCAAAGATGGTGTTGGGAGATAATGGAGCCACTAAAAAATTCTCATCACTCTCTTTTGTACTATAAATTAAACAACATGGGAGAAATAGGCATTTTTTTAAAGTGTGTACATGTATATATTCTACAGTACAGAAAGTCTATCCATAGAGATATTTCTTTGTCAGCCAGGCTGAATACTACTAGTTTTGACAGACAACACTCAGTTTCTTTTTATTTTTTAATCTATTAATTTATTTTATGTGTACCAGTGCTTTATCTGCATGTGCACCTGAAAGATAGCATCAGACTACATTAAAGGTGGTTGTGAACCATGTAGTTACTGAGAATTGAACTCAGAGCCTCTGGAAGTATAGCCAGTATTCTTAACAGCTGAACCATCTTTTCAGCCCCAACACTCAGTTTCTTATTACAACAAATTGTCCTTTCTTGTTCATATTACAGACTTGTGTGAGTTATTTGGGCAAAAGTTTCATATCATAGCATTACACATCTACAGGTTCTTCTGGGGCAGTGATTCTCAACCTTTCTTATACTGTAACATTTTAATAGAGTTCTTCATGTTATAGCAACTCCCAACCATAAAACTATTTCATTGCTAGTTTATAAATGTTATTTTGCTACTGTTATGAATACTAATGTAAATGTCTAATATGAAGGGTATTTATGACACACAGGATGAGATCCACTGCTCTGGAGTCTTGAATCTTCTCTTGACATACATTCAATTACACAGGATATTAACTTAGGAAAAGCATGTTTCAAGGGGTAGACCTGCTGCCTCATCAAGTATGATACCAACTTAAACATAGCTAGGAATTCTGACATCATTATGGGAAAATTCAGGAATGCAGTCTAGCTTTAAAAAGAAGAAGGAAAGAAGATGGTGAAGAAATCCTGCAATCTCAACCAGGACCACAGCTTTTGACACAAGCTCTTGCTACCTCATAAGCACTCACAGAATTTATCACCTTCTGCCTAACGGGGAGCAAGCTATCTTTTTATTTGTCCAACTCAATGCCTCACACACCAGGACTGGATGTTCCTATTCACCTGTGGTTCCTCATAATTTAGTCACCTGTGAACTTAAAAACATAATAATCACCTATAGAAGAGAATCATTCAGCATCAGTGCATTTGTTCAGCAGTGGTGGGTTTGAAAAAGAGATTAAAAAAAATAAAACCTTTCCCTCCAACTCTCATATACATATGTGTAAGAATGCTAGGATAACCATAAAATTATCCCAATTAAGAAAGAGAAAAAATTAAAATGCTATAGGGCACCACATTTATGAGTCCATACACATAGCAACTACGAAGAACTCCTTACGGATGGAGGCTACAGTCTCCTTTTCCTGGGAATGCTCAGTAGTCTTTGACTTCATCCTGTTGATATAAGAAGAATTTCCTGGAGCAATGTTGTGGCTTTTCAAAATTTTATTCTGCATTTATCTTCCTCCTTACCCTTATCTGAAATAAGAGTTAGAAGAAGGGTAAATTTCCTTAGGGGATGGGTACCATCTTTCTAGTTAGCACTGATGGTACATTAATGCACTGGGAATACTATAAAAAGCTGCAACATCCTGAATGACCTATTTAAAACAAGTTTTGTAAAGTTCTATAAGACAGATGCCCACAGATAAGGTATGCATAAATCTGCTTTCTTCTTTCTACACATTGAAAGAATTACCCTCTGATATGTTTTCCCATGGCTTTTTCTATTTACATCCTGGGTATCACATAATGTGTCCAAATATTCTCTTTCTATACAAATACCCGTCATATTGAATTAGGAATGTGACACAGAAGCCTCATATAACCTACTCAACTTGCCTCTCTATCTCAAAATATGATGAATTAGTATTTTTGACATATATACTTTAAGAATTCACAAGTCAATATGAGACAGAAATCCAAAGATTTTATAACTGTGACATCTAACATGAGAGGCAGTTTTGTTGGTCACAACAGTCTGTCAAATTATTAGTAGGTTCATAATCTACTCTGTTGTTTAATATAAGGAGTAGGAAGACATATATATATATATATATATATATATATATATCTTAGATATGCTTTATTTCTATGCATATCCATCAACATCCCCTTTGCTAAACTAGTAAATGGTTTAGTGGGAAGATAGGGATAGCTGATAACTGAGGAGAATGTTGACAACATGAATTATGTCACAATATGATTGCCATTACTAAAGAGATGTCTTTTACTGGTCCTTTCCATGTGAAAGCTTCTTAGCATTTTTGGTTTTGCTTTATGTTTTACATACATTTTGTATGTAAAGTCCAGTGTTATTTCTGTGTACTTGATATTCCAGAATTCTTGGCTTCTTCTATTTCTTTGTCTTCATTCTTTGTATCTCTTCCTTTAGTATGCAGTCAAAGGCACTTAACAAACACGCACCATGAATTGTTTCTTGGACTTGTTTTCCCACTGAACTAAAAGTTCAGCAGGTGAGTGATCTGACTTGCACATCTCTAATGCCAGTGGTCCTGCCAGACTATTGCAATGCCACACCAGGATTCTCCAACTTTAAAACTCTTATAGTTGACATCTTGGCGTGAGAAACTACTGAGCCAAAGTCACAAGTCTGGTACTTCTGGATAAGAAGAAAAAGAAAAGGTATGTTTGAGAAATTCTCTAGAAAAGTTTTTTTTTTCTTAAATAATATACATGACTTCTGTTCACATTGCATTGAACACAGATGGTTAGCATCACACATACTGCCTGCATTTCAGAAGAGTTGAAAAGGAAGCATTGTTACAGCACTGTTTAAAAGATAACAAACACATGAGCAAATATGGAGACTTGCTAAGAAACTCAATGGGTACTCCTCAACTCTCTATCTATCTATCTATCTATCTATCTATCTATCTATCTATCTATCTATCTCTATCACTATCTCTCATTCTTCCTTTCTTCCTTTCTTCCTTTCTTTCTTTCATCCCACTCCAGATTTTAATTCCCCCCCATCTCCCTTCCAATGGTTCCTCATCCCATACCACCAACCCAACCCCGACTCCACAAGGATGTCCCCACCCCTACCCCCACCCCAACTGACCCCTAGATTCTCTGGAACTACTAATCTACTGAGGGTGAGTTGCATCATCTCTCATTGAACACAGACCCAGTAGTTCTCTGCTGTATATGTGTTTGAGGCCTCATATCAGCTGGTATATGCTGCCTTTTTGGTGGTCCACTGTCTGTTTGACTTTTTTGATTTCTATGGACTGTATCTTGGCTATTCTGTATCTTTTTTTTTTTTTTTTTTTTTTTTTTTTTTTTTGCTAATATCCAAGTAATATCCATGGTATGTAGTGAGTACACACCATGCATGTCCTTTTGGGTCTGAGTTACCTCATTTAGGATAATACTTTCTAGTTTCATCCGTTTGCCTGCAAAACTCAGGATGTCCTTGTTTTTAATATGTAAATGAACCACATTTTCTGTATCCATTCTTCTGTCATGGGACACCTGGGTTTCCAGATTCAGGCTATCACAAATAAGGCCACCATGATCATAGTGGAACACATGCCCCTGTGGCATAGTGGGGCATCTTTTGAGTATATTCCCAAGAAAGATACTGCTGGGTCTTTAGGTACATCTATTTCCAATTTTCTGAGGAACCTCCAGATTGATTTCCAGAGTGTTTGTACCAGTTTGCACTTCCACCAGCAATGGAAGAGTGTTCTCCTTTCTCCACATCTTTGCCAACATGTGTTGTCACCTGAGGTTTTGATCTTAGCTACTCTGATTGGTGTAAAGTGGAATCTTGGTGTCTTTTTTATTTGAATTTCTCTGATCGCTAAGAACTTTGAACTTTTCTTTAAATGTTTGAAAGCCATTTGAGATTCCTCTATTGTGAATTATTGGTTTAACTCTATACCCCATTTTTTGACTGAGTTTGTTAGTTTTTTGGTGGTTAACTTCTTGAATTCTTTGTATATTCTGGATATTAACCCTCTGTCATATGTGGGGTCAGCCAAATTTTTTTCCCAATTTGTAGGTTGCTGATTTGTGGGGAGCCAACAGAAGGCAGTTATCATGCTTGCAGCCTTCTTGAGCCATATACCCTAACAAGAGACTTGTTTACAATAGCGTACAACAGCTGAGCACACTCTGATAACATCTTGTTTTAGATACCCAGGATTTTTCCTTGGGTGTGTGAGACTTAAAAGTGTGATTTAGAGCAGAGACTTAAAGGCATGACTTAAAGGTGTGGCTTGGAAGTGAGACATATAAAAGGTGAGAGGCAGACAGAAGAAAGTAGTAGGCACTTCAGACTTGAGACAGACAACAGAAGATTAGACACTTGTACTTGGAAGAGTACTTGAGACTTGAGACTTGGAACTGGGAACTGGGAAAGAGACTAGCAACTTAGAACTAAGACTGGGAACTAGGGACTTGGAGAGAAGAAGAGAGACTGAAGAATAAATGGGATTGAGTAACACTCTGTCTGGTCTTCATTCTTCAAGTCCGTCCTCACTCTCTCTCTCTTTCTGAACCCAGATCTGCGGACTGGAGCAGCTTGGGGCAGTGTGGGCTCTAACAATTTAGCCCCCAAGGTTTTGGCAGTGCAGGTTCCAACATTGACAGAGTGGTCCGCTACATTTTGGCCCCCAATGTGGGGCAGAGCGGCTCTCAACACTGATTTGTCTTACTGACTATGTCTTTTGCCTTACAGAAGCTTTCCAGGTTCATGAGGTCCCATTTATCAATTCTTAATCTTAGAGCACGACCCATTAGAGTTCTGTTTAGGAAAGTACACCTGTGCCAATGAATTCAAGGCTCTTTGCCACTTTCTCTTCTATTATATTCAGTGTATCTAGTTTTATGTTGAGGTCCTTGATCTACTTGGACTTGAACATTCTACATGGTGACAAATATTTTCATTTTTCTACATACAGACAACCAGTTAGAATAATACCATCTATTGAAGATGCTTTCTTTTGTCCATTGTATATTCTTGGCTTCTTTGTCAAAGATCATGTGTCCATAAGTGTGTGGTTTTATTTCTGGGTCTTCAGTTCTATTCCATTTGTTAACATGTCTGTCTCTGTACCAATACTATGCAGTTTTTATCACTATTGTTCTGTAGTAAAGGTTTAAGTCAGGGATAGTGATTGCCCCAGCTGTTCTTTTATTGTTAAATATTGTTTTTGCTATTCTGGGTTTTTTGCCTTTTGAGATAAATTTGAGAATTCTTTTTTTCATATCTTTGAAGAATTGTGTTTGGATTTTGATAGGAATTGCACTGAATCTATATGATGCTGTTGGTAGAATGGTCATTTTTACATATTAATTCTGCTAATCCATGACCATGGGAGATCTCTCCATTTTCTGAGATCTTCTTCAATTTCTTTCTTGAGAGACTTGAAGTTATTGTCATACAGATCTGTCACTTGTTTTGTTAGAGTTACCCCAAGATATTTTATATTATTTGTAGCTATTGCAAAAGGTGTTTCTTTTCCCTAGTTTCTTTCTCAGTCTGTTTATCATTTGTATAAAAGAAGGTTATTGATTTATTTGAGTAAATTCCATAGCCGGCCTCTTTGCTCAAGTTGTTTATGAGATGAAGAAGTACTCTGGTAGAATTTTTGGGGTCACTTATGTATGATATTATATCATTTACAAATAGTGATACCTTTATTTCTTCTTTGCCAATTTTTATCCCTTTGATGTCTTTCTGTTGCCTTATTGTTCTAGCCAGCACTGTGAGTTCTATATTGAATAGAAATGGGAAGAGTGGGCATCCTTGTCTTGTCCCTGATTGTAGTGGGATTGCTTCAAGTATGTCTCCGTTTAATTTGATATTGGCTGTTGGTTTGCAGTAAATTGCTTTTATTAAGTTTAGGTATGATGATGATTCCTCATCTCTCCAATACTTTTAACATGAAGGGGTGTTGTATTCTGTCAAATGCTTTCTCTGCATCTAAGTAGATGATCATGTGACTTTTTTGAGTTTGTTTATGTAGTGGATTACGTTAATGGATTTTCATATATTGGACCAACATTGTATCCCTGGGATAAAGCCTACTTGATCATGATGAATGGTGGTTTTGATGTGTTCTTGGATTTTGTTTTTAAGAATTTTATTGATTATTTTTGCATTGATTTTCATGAATGTTGGTGCTCTTGTATTTGGGGCATAGATGTTCAGAATTTAGACTTTCTCTTTTGAATTTTTTCCTTAATGAATATAAAGTGTTTTTCCTCATCATGCTTGATAATTTTGGTTGAAAGTTTGTTTTATTGAATATTAGGATGGCAACTCCAGTTTGTTTCCTGGGACCATTTGCTTGGAAATCCTTTTTCTATACTTTTGCTCTGAGATAATGTCTGTCTTTGTTATTGAGGTGTGTTTGCTGTATGCAGCAAAATGCTGGATCTTGTTTGAGTATTCAGTCAAAGCTTATGTCTTTTTATAGGTGAATTGAGTCCATTAATATTGAGAGATGGTAAAGAGAGATGACTGCTGGTTACTGATATGTTTCTTCTGTGTAAATGGATTTATGTGCTTGTGGTTCTCTCATTTTGGCTCTGTTGTGAGATGCTTAATATCTTGTTGTTTCTTTGGTTCAGGTACCTTCCTTGTATTGGAGTTTTCCTTCTAGGATCCTCTGTAGGGCTGGATTGGTATATAGATACTGTTTGAATTTGATTTTGTCCTAGAATATTTTATTTTCTCCATCTATGTTGATTGAGCATTTTGTTGAGTATAGCAGCCTGGGTTGGCATTTGTGGTTTCTTAGAGTCTGCATGACCTCTGACCAGTCTCTTCTGGCTTTCATAGTTTCTGTTGAGATGTCTGGTGTAATTTTGATAGGTCTTCCTATGTATGTTACTTGGCCTTTTTCCCTTGCAGATTTTCCTATTTCTTTGTTCTGTGCATTTAGTGTTTTGATTATTATGTGATGAGAGGATTTTCTTTTCTGGTCCTATTTACTTGGTGTTCTATAGGCTTCTTGTACTTCTATGGCCATCTCTTTATTTAGGCTGGGGAAGTTTTCTTCTATGATTTTGTTGAAGATATTTTCAGGTTCTTTGAAATGGGAATCTTCATTCTCCTCTATACCAATTATCCTTAGATTTAGTCTTTTCATTGTATCCTGAATTTCCTGGATGCTTTTAGTTAGGTGTTTTGTTTTTTTTTAACGTTATAAATTTCCTTTGACAGTTGTGTCAGTCTCTTCTACAGTATCTTCTATGCCTGAGGTTCTCTCTTCTATATCTTGTATTCTGTTGGTGATACTTACATCTGTAATTCCTGTCCTCTTTCCTAGGTTTTCCATTTCCTGATTTGCCTTCATTTGCATTTTCTTTATTGTTTCTACTTCCTTATTTAGGTCTTGGATTGCTTTATTCAATTCCTTCACCTGTTTATGTGTGTTTTTCTGTATTTCTTTCAGTGAGTTATTGATTTATTGATACCCTCCTTAAAGGACTCTATTATCTTCATGAGATAGGATTTTAGGACAGATTCCTGGTTTTCAGCCATGTTGTTGTATTCGGGGCTTTCTATGGTGGGAGAACTGGGTTCTGATTATGCCCATGCATATTGTCTTCTGTGGCTTATAGTTGTGTGCTTGTCTCT
Source organism: Rhabdomys pumilio (assembly GCA_030674055.1). Taxonomy (NCBI): domain Eukaryota; kingdom Metazoa; phylum Chordata; class Mammalia; order Rodentia; family Muridae; genus Rhabdomys; species Rhabdomys pumilio. Next base: position 28,935,270 of record JANHMN010000015.1, read on the forward strand.
GGCTATATGGATATCCCTAGTGTTTGTTTGTCTGAGTGACTCTGTCTGGAGTCTGCCTTTTTTGTTCCTGGGTTGTTTCAGGTCTTTTGATAGGCCTGCAGCCCTGGATGTAGCAGACTATCTGTGGGACCTTCCAACTAGAGGCTCTTCAGAGTAGCAGAGAAGCTGCTGATCTGTTGCACTGGCTTCAGTAGACATCCTGGTAGGCCTTCTGACTGTTGGGTCTTCAGTGGAGCAGTCATGCTGTTGTCCTGGGTGAATATGTTTTCCAGGTTGGCCTATGGACTGTGGTTTCTATTTCCTTGTGTGTAGCAGAGCTGCAGGAAGGCTTTTAGTCTGTCAGGTCATTTGCCCTGCATGCCTTCAAGCTGTGGTGTCAACTGCTCTGAGTGCAGAGGATCTTCTAGGATCGCTCAGCATATGGTGTCTTTATGGGAGCAGACCACTTAACAGTCAACTGCTCTGAGTGCAGCTGATTGTTAACTGATCTGAGTGCAGTAAAATATCCTCAACTACTCTGAGTGCAGTGGATCCTCTAGGATGGGTCAGGATATGGTGTCTTCATGGAAGCAGACCAGCTAGGAGTCTGCTCCATCAGAAAGGACCAGGTCAAGGAGGCAGAAGGGGAGTGGTATTCAGGAGGGTGAGGTTTTCGTGAGTGATGGGTTCTGAGTGCACCAGGCTGGCAACTACAGCTCTGGGACTTCAGGTTGTAGGGGAGGGTTCTTACCAACTGCTCTGAATACAACAGATCCTCTAGGATGGGTCAGTATATGGTGTTTTTATGGCAGCAGACCAGATAAAAGTCTGCCCCAAAAGAAAGTACCAAGGCCTCAACTACTTTAGTGGTCAAATGATCCTTTCACAGGGGCAATATATCAGCTATCCTGCCTACCATATCTTTGTATTATGATTTGCAACAGTAGCAAAATTTAAATTGTGAAGTAAAAACATGAGGAACTGTTTTAAAGTTCACAACATTAGAAAGGTTGAGAGCTACTGGACTAGAAAGTCTTCCATATTTATTGATTGTGCCAAAATCAAAATATTCCAAGTGTATATTAGCAGTGAAATGGAGGTATACATATATACACATGAGGTCTTATTACATACACTTAATAATAAAAATCAAGTAAAACATTAATATGTTTAAATTTATTTAATATTATAATATATTAAAAGGTGTAGATGATAGATGCCACAGAAAGATATACTAATTTCATACCTGATTTTAAGATATTGTATCATAAATTCACGCTCTATTGATAGCCTTACTCATAAACACTCACTTTGAACCTCTCATAACTGAGGCATGAGCATTTTGGCCTAGACACAAAGCTTGTGACCTTCCACAAGAGTCAGGTGTTTTCAAAGTAAAAGCCTCTAATGGGAACATTTTATTATAGTTAAACAACCCATTAGTTCAGAAACAGAGTGGTGAGGATGAGCAAAACAAATTGTTCTAGACACTCATTTTCAAACCACTGTGTGCTCTAGCCAGTGTGGTGAAGCCTAAGCACAAAAGCACACAAGGGACAGTAAAGACTTTAGCTTTGATACCATCTCATGGAATTACAGAATTATTGTAAACCAGAAGAAGACTATATCTACAAAGGCAACAAATCTTAAATGTATAGACAGAGCATCATAGAATTCAAAGTCAGATTCTCAGTAGGTGGTATTTTTTAGTATTAAATGCAGAGCCAATGATATTAAGTCCTACTTTCCTATACCAGGTATATGAATGGGGCTATTAATCCTCATCTTCTTAAGTTACTAGAGTACATAAAGTAGTGATACTATCTATCTTCTAGGGCTATATTTGTTAAGCTGAAATACAATGATTCAGATAAAACTGTTAATGAATTATTAAAATATAGCTGGTAAGCTTGCAATGATACCTTTCAACTTTCATTAATGTAGCAAGAGTAAATGTTGCAATCCATATACGAAATGAAGATAACAAGAACTTAAGTTTTGCTACAATGAAATACTATTAATATCACATTACTTATTCTACTTTATTTATGCCTTATGTATTCTGTATTACCTGTATTATTACTATACATAACACATCCCATGCACTTACATAATTATATTGTGCATAATGTACAAACATGTATAGATAATAATTCAACATAATATGTAAATAAGTGAATTAAAATGTAAGAGTGGGAGATGACAAATGGATAGGAATTTAGGAAAAGGATGCTTTGAAGCTTATGAAGATGAAGCTCTTGTTTTGTATCCATCCTACATGGGGAATAAAGCAAGACTTTTAATCTCAACCATAGTGTAATTCTCTGCCTCTGCTTCTCAAATACTTAACAACGTTCACCTCAGTTTCTCCCCTATCTCCCCTGAGAATGACAGGGACACGCCTCACTGGTCCTCAGAGATGAGCTTCTGCATAATAGCATGGTGTCTGTCATTTGCTCCGTGCGCATCTGCATCTCTGCAGTACCTTCCTGCCAATGTCAGTAGCCAGGCCCCCAGGGCCCTCCATCTGAATCACCACTGAGCTTCCCCAATGTGCCTCCACTGCACACAGCCTTTGCCAATGTCAAGGCAGTGCCTGCCAATGCCTGCTAATGTCTGCACTGAGACTGCCCACAGTCAAGAGTGCTGAGGCATCCAGGACACTGCAAAGGCCCAGAAGAGCAGCATGTGCCAGACCTTGCTCCATAATAAGGCCCAGTTGCCAGCAGATATTTGGATTCCCCAAGTACTACTCTTATGTGTTGGACATTGCTGCTGTGTCCCTTTATTGTGCTTCTGCGTGTTGAAATGAGGTGACCATGCCCTATAACTAAAAATGGATTGATGGTTCTAACATGATACATTAGATAATTTCAGAATTATATGAATTAAGACAATAGTCACATTTCTTTAGGGTGATAGTAATGTAATTACATGTTGTTCTGAGGTATTTACAGAAAGAACAATGGAGGGAAATATAACAAAATAAAATGAATTCTTAAGGAGAAAAAATGGTAAGGAAATATCCATACGTATTCTCAACTTTAATTTATTGATTCATATTCAAGAAAATAATAATGTGCTCATATGTAATATTCTTGTCCAGGACATATTATCAATTAAATAAAGTCAATATTAGAAGAGAAAAATAACACTATTAGCTTGTAAATTTGGTTTTGTTTCAACTATTGTATAATGGGCCTCAGTGGTATTCTTCACTTCAATTTAAACATTAAGACTTTAACTTTTACTTCAGTAAATGAAAATTTTTTAATGAGTTTCTGCAGTACATTTTTGCATTTTGGCCCATGGTAACCCATGTTTCCCACAACCTGCATCTTGATTCCACGTAAAGACTCTCTTACTTCCATAACTGCAGTGGCATCCTTTCCTCCTGTGTCAGACTCAGGTCCTCACATGCTGTTGAGAATTAATTCTTGCGTCTACTTGTTACTTGTTACTGCATTCGGTCACTGTTCTAAGTGAGTTTTCTTACTCCACTGGGTTTTTATATTGCTACTGCTTTTGTAATTTATCAAATCACTTTTTCTTTGAACACACAAAATTTTGAAAACCCACAACCATTTTCTGTCTTTCCTTCAAAGCCAAGCTTTGGAAATTAGGGTGAACTTACTTTCTCTGTGTTGCTCACAGCCTTTCCTCCTCAGTTCCTGATAATCTAACTTCTTCAAGAGCAAGAGAAAAACCAACGGTAAATGACATTACCCCCAGATCCAGGAGATACTTGGATGGTTTTACCTAATATGTCCTTAAGTTTTTTGTTAAGTGAGTCTTTGCATTGCTTCTCTTTAAGTCTCTTGCACAAGCTTTATGATGTTATTCTTGTTTTTTCAATATAGCTGGTGTTTCCAATTACATTTGTGGGATTGTTTTTTAACCTCCATCCTCTTCAAAGTTGATTGATCTGAATCACCATCTGATTCTATCTCAAATCCAGTGCAAGTTTTCATTTTAACTCAAGGTTTCCTACCATTTCTTACAAGACTTCATCTTTTAGCTTTAGATTGTACTCAAAATGATCTCATACTTCCCTATAGGCACATAGGTCATCCTGGCAGGATCACATACTGGTGGAGGATTCTCAACTCTTGGAGGCTGGTAAGCTAAAGCAAAAATAACAATATTGCTCCCCAATAGCACCTTCCAAAAAATGTTCCCAAGAACATCACTTCCTTCCACTAAATGCTACCCCTGAAAGATCCAGCTCCTATAGAGAGGTGGAGCTGGTGCAGGCTTAAAGCCTGCACTTTTATGTCCCAGTCTCATTGGCTTGGGAAGATATTCTATAAAAAGAGCATATCAATAAAGCCACAAAAACCTTCACCTACAATCTGCCATGTCTTAATGTACTATGGCAATGATGGCACAGAACTACAGGGAGTGGCTAACCAATATTTGGTTTATCTTGAGGCCCCTGCTATGAGTGGGACTCTATGACTTCCACTGGATTTCCAGGAACCAGAGATTGGATAGTCCATAGTACTAGGGCAGAACCAAACATGAACTGGCAAAAAAAGAAAAGAAATCTGCAAAATGATTTCTGATAATATTTTGCTTGAGTCATAGATAGGTGCCCAGTCATCACCAGAGAGTCTTTCTTCAGCAGAAGACGGCAATAAGTACAGAGACCCACAGCCAGGCATTATGCTGAGAGAATCTAAATTGGAGGTCTTCCTTGGGTCCTTAACCAAGGAGATTGGGGAAACCCACAGAGGATGGGGAATGAAGACAAAAAGATTCAGAGAAGAGAGAGGACACCAGGAGAATATGGCACACTGAATCAACTAAAAAGGGCTCATATGATCTCACAGTCAGTGAAATGGCAAGCACATGGTCTGCATGTGTCTCCACCAGGTCTACTGTGTGTACATTATGACTGATAGCTTGGTATTCTTGTGAGACTCCTTACAGTGGGAGCTGGTGTAGCTGTGATTCTTTTGCCAGCTCTTGACACTTTTTTTCTATTGGGTTGCTTTGTCCAGCCTTAATCTGATGGTATTCACCTTGTATTATTTTGCCTTATTTTGTCTTATTTGACTGTTATCTTTTAAGAGGCCTTCTCTTTTCTGGGGAGGAGACAGAAGGGGAGTGTACCTCGGAATGAGGGGAGTTTGGGGAACCTGGGAGGGGTTCAGAGAGGGGAAACTGCAGTTGGGATGTATTGTAGGAGAGATGACTCTATTTTCAATAACAACAGCAACAGTTTCCAGCACCTATCACTAGCACCACAGGTTGGGGACTTAGCCAGCAATACATGAGCCCTTAGGCACATGCCAATTCTGAGCTACAGTGCATAGTGAAGACTGAGTTTTATTTTACATCATATCAGACCTCAGCAGCCATTCCTTTAGAAGTCTCTGGTAGCTTCCTATTATCTTCTGCATCTAACACACTTCTCCAAGCTGTCAAATCATATGGTTTGTCCTGTCCTTTCTACTTTTAAATGTTTTCATCTTCTATATGTCTCTCATTTCTATCTAAAAATGTCTAGAAATAGATGATTTCACAGTATAAATATTAATTGATAGCTCATAAAGATATATCCTTTCAAGATTAAATAAGAACAAGATAATACTGTAATATAGGCATGAAAACATAGAACTTGCATAGCTTAGCCTTCTGAATTGCAATCAGTTACATTCACTATTGAAAGTCTCTGTTCCTAAATATTCCAATCATAGCTATTCTTAAACTTGAGTGTATAAATTCTACTTTGTTATTTTTAGATTGGTTCTGGTTTTATTTGGTTCCCCAAATAAATTTGTGTGTGCCTGACTCTTCAATCCTGTTGCTGTTTTGTCTTTAGCCTTTCTTCTGAGACACCTGGTTTATCCCGCCCTTTCCGGATTTTCCTGCCCATTTTCCTGTCCACTTTCTGTGTTCAGGGTAATTTCTCGGCTCACACTACTCTTCTTTATATCTGCCTGAAAATCCCATCCAAAGCTGGCATATGGTAGTTATGAAACTCATTTATATGTACAATTCAAACAAGTTTTTCCTATTTTATACTAAAAAAATTCAAATCTCTGAATACACCATCAGTTTCATGTATTCAATATACATAGAAGTTAATCTGTACCATCTTCCATGAATATGAATTATTTCTGTACATTTCCAATCTCAATTGAAATCATTATACATGATTTTCCTTTATGCTTCATCATTAAAGCCCTTGTTAAAACTTCTTGCCTTTGTTTGAAACTATTGCTTTAGACTTTATCTTTAGACTACTTTCACTGCAATAAATCTACTTACTCCAAGTAGGCTAAAACTCTCTCCAATCAATTCTCTTTCCTATTAGTTGCATTTGGTATCTGAATGGTCTGTTCATAAAATGCTATATCTGTGACTTATTAATAAATATTTCCTGTTGAAGAAGGCTGTGATATAGAATTGGCACAATAAAAACAGTTGTTCAAAACTTAAGTTTGCATGGTGTCTGTTTTTGCTTATATTTTAAAGCACAATATCTAGGGTAAAATATTTTATTAGGGTAACATAAAATAACTTCATACCAAGATGATAATCGTTGATGCCGGATATGAAGTGGTTTTGAAACTGAGGAAGACTTCAGAAGATGGAAAGATCTCCCATGCTCATAGATCAGTAGGATTAATACAGTGAAAATGGCCATCTTACCAAAAGCAATCTACAGATTCAGTGCAATTCCTATCAAAATTCCAACACAATTTTTATAGAGATTAAAAGAGCAATTCTCAACTCCATATGAAAAAACAAAAACAAACAAACAAACAAAAAAAACAACCCACAATAGTCAGAAGAATTTTAAGCATTAAAATAAATTCTGGGGAAATCACCATCTTTGACTTCAAGTTGTACTGCAGAGCAACAGTGATAAAAACAAAAACAAAACCATTGTCTTGGTACAGAGACAGACAGGTTGATCAATGGAATAGAACTGAAGACCCAGAAATAAACAAATACACCCACAGACACTTAATTTTTTTCAAAGAAGCCAAAATCATACAGTGGAAAAAAGAAGGCATCTTCAACAAATGGTGCTGGTCTAACTGGCAGTCTGCATGAAGACGGATAAAAAATGACCTGAATTTATTACATTATACAAAGATCAAGTCCAAGTGGATCAAGGACTTCAACATAAAAACAGATACACTGAATCTAATAGAATAGAAAGTGAGAAATAGCTTGAACCGATTGGCACAGCAGAAGGTTTTATGAACAGAACACTAATGCTTCAGACTCTAAGATCAACAACTGACAAATGGGACCTCTTGAAACTAAAAAGCTTCAGTAAGGCAAAAGATACTGTTGATAGGACAAAAACAGCAGTCTACAGATTGGGAAAAGATCTTCACTAACCCTGCATCTGACAAAGGGCTATTAGACAAAATATATAAAGAGCTCAAAAGTTAGACTCCAAAACACCAAATAATGTAATTAAAATATGGGGTACAGAGCTAAACAGAGAATTCCCAACCGAGAAATCTTGAATGTCTGAGAACACTTTAGGAAATGTTCAACATCCTTTGTTGTCAAAGAAATGCAAATTAAAACAACTCTGAAATTCTACCTTACAAACATCAGAATGGCTAAAATCAAAACTTGAGCAACACTACATGCTGGTGAGGATATGGATAAAGGGAAACACTCCCTTATTGCTGGTGGGATTGCAAACTCAAAAGGCAAAGTGAACTACTCTTGGGTAATGGCATCTGAGTTTGACCTCTCACCTACGTACATACATACATACACACACACACACACACACACACACACACACACACACACACACACA
>JANHMN010000015.1:28950499-28969918 GCA_030674055.1 Rhabdomys pumilio
ACACACACACACACACACACACACACACACACACACACACACACACAGAGAGAGAGAGAGAGAGAGAGAGAGAGAGAGAGAGAGAGAGAGGAGTGTTCCTGATAAAAATGTTTTCAATAAGAGAGAATCTATTATGTCTAGCAATATTTTCTTTTCTCATGGTTTAAGTGAGAAATTTTCCTCCTAAGCTCATGTATTTGAACATTTGCTCCCCTGTTTATGAAACCATCAGGAGGTGGAACCTTGATAGAGGAAGTATGCCATCAGAGCAATTTTGAGGGATGGTGGGCTCACTATATTCTGGCTCTTGTTCTCTTTGCTTCTTGTGATAGATGAAATGTGAGCTCTCAGCTTTCTTTCACTGTTGTCATGCCTGTTTGCTGTAACCTTCCCTAATGGTATGGGCTCTCTCTGCTGGAAGCTTGCCAAAACAATCTCTTTTGTCATTGAGTTGGTTTGGGCCCTGGAGTATCACAGCAGCCTCAAAATAACTAATACAATATTCCGCTTATATAAAAATATATTTGATGTACAATCAAATATACAGAATGTTCTGAAGCAAAAACAAATCTCTTTTTTCATTGCTTGAATGAAAAGCATGCATTCTATAACTTTTTAAAAAGTCTTATTTAGTCATTTTGAATTTTTTCCATCACTTAACAGTAGCCCTTCAATTTTCATTTTACTCATTTATCCTCTTATGAATAATTTGCCTGTCAAAAATCCCCATGTGAATTCTGTGGCAGTTAAGGATGAAAACAAATTACTTAAGCAAAATTTTATTTTACCTATAAGTTACCTCCAACTGTAGAAATGTGATGTCAAACCCAATATTGTACATTTAAGCTTAAAGATTTTAGACAGAAATCCCTCATAATTCTTCTAAGTAGATTTTTAATAAGTCACATGGAAGTATTTGTTTTGACAGGTAATTTTCTATTCACATTTAAAATACACTCCGTTTTCACCTTTTCCTTTCAAATGGTGGGGAAATGAGTCATAGATGAAGTTCGCCTAATATTTTTCTCTTGATCAGACCGGAAGGTTACTTTTTAAACAAATTTACCAACTTAATTTAAGTCTCCCAGGACTGTGCTCATGTAGATCAATAATATTCCATAACTATATTTTAAATGGAACACCCTTTATATTTACTTAAATAAAACATACATACTAAGTATCATTGATAAAAGAGAGTGAGAAATTGAGAGCTACTTTGTATCTATCTGTACCAGACATTTTATCTGCTTCTTTTAAGAAAAAAAAAAATCTTACAGTGTATAGGATGGGTGTTGTACCCTGTCTTATAGATCATAGACCAAAGTACAAATTATTATAGGACTGCCTGAGCAGACTGGCTATGTGTTCTCTTGGAATATGTACCATGGAGTTCCACCCTTTCACAGAATTTAGAAAAAAAAAAAAAGCAGTTCCAGTCACCACTACATGACGGTTAGTTTTATGAGTTAGAACTTACATCAAAGGTCAATATACTGAATGTTCAGCTCCAGCTTGCGCTGATATTAGAAGGTGATGTAACATTGAAGTCAGATTGGCTAATAGGACATTACATAATTGATGATGACACCTTGAAGATTGTAGTAGCATCCCTACCTTTCTTCTCATTCACTCTACATCTAGACAGCTAGGAAATGAGTGAGAGTTCTTCATTGCTTGTTTGCTCTATAAAATACTGTGCTGCCATATAACCAAGACAAGAAGACCAAAGGACCATGACCTGTAACTGTGAGCCAAAATTCAGTTTCCTCCTTATAATTTTAAATAAGCAAGTGTTACATCAGAATGAGAAAAGGTAAGGTGAGGAACAGTGAAAGTAACAAAATCATTTCCACCTTGATTCTTCCCATTACCTCATCTCTTCTCAAGATTTCATACATACTACAGTTCGGTATTTAATGTTCTTCTTAATAACTAACATTATATCATGGCATATTCTTTGTGTATTTGTTTATATGCTGCCTACCACCTCTCTATCTCACCACCACCACAACCTCAAGCAGTTAATAGAGAACTCCATGGGAAACAGATTTATATCTCTCTATTCAACACTGTTTCGTCAATACTAAGAAGCTTAAGTGACAAGTAGAGGAAGTTCGGGCAATGATTGAGTAAATAATGGTTACATGCAACCTAGTATTAATAGTGTATGGTGTGTGTCCTGATTGAGGATTTTGAGTAATGTGACAATAATTGAATGTTAATGATTCTTCAGAGAAAACAGACAACTTTATTTGTGTAGGCAAAGCTACAGAGACATGGGGATCTTTGAAACAGGCCCTTCTATAGATTTCCTAGCAAATAACCCTTTCCTCTAGGAGCGAGGTCTAGTGTCTAGCAGACTTCCGATTCACTCCTCTTAATAGATTCTACAATGTTAGTCGTGGACTGATTGCCATAAGATATCAACATTTGGAAAACAAACTAATAAACAGGCATTGGTCAGCTCTCTTCTGAAGATGCTTGGAGAATAAGCTCAAATTGAGGCATACACTGACTCTGTAATGAAAAGAGAGAGTTGAGAAATAAGCAGACACTAACGAAAGCCTGTAAAAAACTGTGTGTAGAACAGGAGGGAGCTCAGTTTCTTTAAGTCTAATTTACACTCGAGGCAAAATACTTAATAACTATCCATTCCATTTCCTCTAAGTTACATGTACAGTGGTTTGGTGGTCTTTATGATTTTTGAAAAAGCATGAATGATTTCAGAAATTTTACTTATCCAAAGGAAACTGACTGAGTAACAACAATCTCAATATTTTTAAACTGTGTAGTATTAGCCAAATACCAAGATGCATTTATTCAGGTACAAACTCATTTAATAAATATAATTTAAAATATTCCTAACAGCACTACATGTTTATCTTAAAAAATAGAATTGGTTGTTAACTACTTGCTTTATTTACATATTGTATAACAATTTATTGCATCTCATCCCAAGGGTAAATAATTTTGAAGTAAACAAAATAGGACTTTTAAATATAAAACTAACATGTCACAACATATTTTTCGAGATTGTTGAAAATACTTTGAACAAATACATATTGAGGATTACATTATGTTGGTATTTTCAACAAATAAATATTGGGAAATACATTATGTTGTTGATTGCTGTGATTTAAATGTGGAATACTCCATTGTGTATTTGAACACTTTCTCCCACATGGTAGTGCTGCTTGGAAAGTCCTGAAACCTTTGGGGCCAGGTCCTTGCTGGCAGAAGTCGGTTGCTTTGAAGATGGAATTTCCTTCTGGTTCAAGAGCACTCACATTCTGGGGGTCCACTACACATTGCAAACCCTGGTCACCATGAATTAGAGCAGTACCATCTCCATTCTTTCCCCATATGATGCAATACCCTCTAAAACTCTGCACCCAAACTAAGGTTTTCATCATTTAAGTTATTTCTGTCAGTTATTTTGTGAAAATGACAAGAAAAATAACTAAATTATTTAATATGTATAACATATAATTACTTAAATATTTAAATGATAGATATATAAATACATATAAAAATAACTCATACAGGAAACCTGTTTTTGCAGGTTAAACAGCCTCAGAAAAGTAATATGTCACCTGTACTTTGAGATTACGAATTGAGAAATGAAACAGATTCTTACACAGACGAGAAAGCACTTGTAAGAACTCTAACAATGAATAATGCAATACAAATTCCATACTGGGCTAACTGAGGCAAGCCAGTATGACTGGACTGAAAAAGTATAACAAAGTTTGAAGGAATACCAGATGCAGAATAATCAAGATGGTGCAAGATCTGATCAAATGATGTGAACATCACTATACACTTTCCTCTGTAACAAAATTGCCACAGTGAATGCTCTATAAAGCCCTTACTCTGTGCTGAGTAGACTTTCAAGTGTGTCACATTTTAAACTTCACATTACTGGAAGTAGATCCTAGCTCCATCTACATTCTACAGCTAAGAACACAGAAGTGCATATCTGCTGGTTGTTGTTTTTGTTGTTGCTGTTGCTGCTACTGCTATTCTTGTTTTCTTCCAGTTCCTTCTCTCCTACTTTGCCTGAGAGTTTTCAAAAAGCTATGAAGGCTTCCACTAGAAAGTGAAGATACCCTTCTTCACAACTGCTGGCCTGCCCTGTGCTAGAGTCTCCATATGCACATTTCTGGTGTTTAAAGTATAATTAAAAAGAAAAATCCATAGAGAACATTAGAAGATGCTATGATACCTCACACACAAGAATCCACCCATTACTCTATCGTTATAAATCCTAAAAGAAGTGAAATGAATACCAAGGGGCAATGAGGAAATGTAAAAATTATATATAAAGAAACTGTGACAAAGAAACCAAAATGAAGGAGGTATTTTAACGAGAATTATGCCCAGGGGAAAACATGGGAAAGACAAGTCATTGTGTGGTGACAATGTAATGATATAAATCCACAGTGCCATGGAGCCCTATTTTACCAACTATTACACATTCACAGGAGCCTCTCCATGACTCAGTGACATATTCAGGGCAGGCATTAGTCTTACGTGATCAGTAAAGGAGATGAACCACCCTCGCCAAGCATACACCAGAGACAAAGCCTGAGTTTAAATATCAGTTTCCTGACTCTGCTCTGTGTCTGCTATTATATAACAGCTAAACAAGAAAGGACAGAGAAAATATAAAATGAAGAAACACCAGTGTTATAGGAGAGAAAGACTGTACAATATCTCCAAAATTAGTTGATAAACTATGAAACAAAGGCATGATATAATATTTATATATCTCCAATGTTATAATGCTTTTTTGTCTTCTAGTAATATATGCCTAGAGAATCTTTCTCAAAACTTCTGCTGGCTTTAAGTTTTTTTTTCTTACAAATAGAACCTGCTTTGTTATTGTTTTCACAAATTTGCATAAGGATTCAGATAATTATTAAGAATCTGAAATATTTTAAAAACTTTAAGGCCAAATAAATGGATTGAGTTGTTAAGTCCAACTACTGGCTACTGTTTTTATTTTTTTCTTCTGTATAAGTATAATTGAGAAAATTGAGAAATGCTCCATGAATACTAAAACACAATATGATTATCATATTAAAAAGAATTGTGTTCAGCTTTGAATTGTGATTGTAAAGTGTGACTCTTGGATCCAATGTGAGTTAAAAGGCCTGAAGTTTGCTCATGCTGGCTTAGCCAGTATCGGTGTTAGGAAAGTGATGACCAAGAGATAGAGTTAAAAACTATATATTTTATATCTTGGTGTCTGGGATAGTCATGAAGTTGCTATCGAGTTGACAAACCTCAGTTTTGGTCACAAGTTCCAATAGGCAGGGTTATGACCCCTATGAATAAAACAGAGGACATACATCATCCACTTAAGCTTACAGCTCTTTTTACTCACCTTCTTTTTCCTTCATTAGTCCTAGGCATAAAGCCAACATAAAATTTATTTCTCACTGTGCCCTCTCTTTTTGAGATTGTCTTACTGTTATTTATGGCCAAGGAAGCTAATGCCTATACAAATGCTAGATTCCAGTTAAACTCGTGTTCACCTCAAATAATGGATGCTCAAGGTACCTGATGGCCTCAGCCCACATTTCATAGGAAATTATGACAATTTACCGGCAATAATGCCACCTATTCTCAGATAACTATTTAATGTCATTTTTACTTTCCAACAGCTTTAACCCATCACTTCTCACAAAAGTTTGCAATGTGGTCTTGAACTTTCCCAAAAGTATTCGCCCTAATCAGCGTATTTCCATGTGTTCGGTAGAAATGAAGAAGGACATTCAAGAGCAGATAAGTATGTGAAATAATTTGCAGATAATGCCTCCCTCTTAAAAATCCATAATTCTAAATAACTAAAATAATTGAAATTTAAAAAAATAAATAAAATAAAAAATCTATAATCCTTATTAGCATTCCTGGTAATTTAGTGATTTAATTAATGCAGAGGAACACGGTTATGGTATTCTCTAAATGTATCCAGCATATGGGCTTCAAAACTCATCACCCTAGTCAAGACCCAGGATTACAGATTACAAGACTTTAAGTCCCCCAGAGATTGGACAATTGTTAGCTGCAATTTTCTGAAGAAGCCCTGAGTACTTTGTACAACTGGAGAAAGAGAGAGCCAGGGGACCGGGATTCTTTGTCAGAGAGCTAAGAAATGATCAGGTTGAGATTTTGTACATGATGGCCTTTCCTCTCTTCTAACCCCAATTTCTAAAACTATGGCAACTGTGGATGTATTTTCTATTCTCTAGTTTTTAATGGCATATAAGTGGAATCATATAAAGCTACATGTTCTGTAATCTTGGGTGACCAGTTTTTCCATCCTATATAAACAATGAGATTCACCCAATTCCATACACTGTTTGTTCCTTTTATCGTGTATGAATATACTACATTATGTTTATCTTGTTAATTTTATTTTTACTATGGAAGGGCAATTATATACAATTTGAAGATCAGAGCAAAGCTGCAATAAAAGTTCATACATAGACTATCTGTGGTTAAAAATTCTCATTAGTCTGGAATTAATCTATGGGAATTGAATCGCTGGGTGATAAAGTAAAGAAATGCTTAATGTCACTTACCTTATTAAAGGCCATCACAGGGCTGGAGATATGGCTCTGCAGTTAAGAGGACTCAGGTTTGATTTTCAACATCCATGTTTCACCTCACAACTCTCTGTAACTCCAGTTCCAGGGAATCTCACGCTTCTTTCTGTGTTCTGTGGGTACCAGGCATGAACACAGGAAAGTAAAATATATAAAATATAATACCTATAATAAAAAAGTAAATACAAAGAAAGAGCTATCAGACTTGTTTTCCCCCTAGACTGTGTGTCATGTCACATTTCCACCAGGATTTCATAAATGAGATGATCTATCATGTTAGGACTAGCATTTTATATCACCTCTACTTTTATTTTAATCGGACATACTGAATTTCAATCGTGGCCTTAGTTTTCATCTTCTAGTGTTAAATATCTTTGCATGGGTATATTTGCCATCCATGAATTTTCCTTTATTGAAATGCTCATTCAATTTATCACTGATTTAAAAATTAAAGTTCTTTTCTTACTTTGCACTTTGAGTACGCAATGTATTGTGAGCATAATTCTTTTTTTTTTTTTTTCGGATACATAAATTCTAATTACAGTCTACCACACAAGCTTCTTTTCTCCTCATATTTTGAGAAAGAGAATTTTTAACTTCTAGGAAGTCCAAATAATCAATATTTTTTGTTATAGATTGTGATTGAGGCATCGTGTTAATAAATACTTTATTAAATGTCTTACACTATTATAGTACATATGTATATGTTTGTATATGTCATGTGTGTATATGAAGATCATAGGACAACCTGGGAAATCATCTCTTTCCTTCCACCTTATGGGAATTAAACTGAAGTCATGAAGCTTAGTGGACTTCACTGAGTAGCCTCGCGGGTCCTCTCTATGAACGTTTGATATCTATGAAGATTTTATCCAATATGATCTGCTAAAAGTTTTATAATTTATTTTTATACTTAGACATAATAATAATTCTGAAATAATTGAGGTTTAGGACATGCGTTTTATTGCATTTCTGTACTAACAAGCTGTCCTTAGTAAAATTAGTCTCCTAGAAATGAGTTCCATTAGTTTGACTTCATCAGAAATTACCTTTATTTCAGCACCATTCCTGAATAAAAGTTAATCTTCACTGGTGACAAGGGTATAGGCTGACTGCTTTTGTGTACATTTGTTTTGTTTGAGAAAAATCTGGTTTTGTCTCTGGAGTTTTTGATAAGATAGGTAAAGCCATAAAAAATTTGTTTCTGGGTTTGTACTGTGTTGCTTTATTCTGTCTCCTTTTGAAAGCTTGATTTTGATTTCTGTAAAGGTGGATTTCTTTGAAATCATATACACTATTTAGGATTTGCTGAGCTTCACGAATTTATTTTTCTCCAAGCTTGAGATGCATTGTTCATTAATTTTTCAATGACTGATTTATCTTGTATTTTATTTCTGTTTGTGAGTATATACAGCATCGTTTCTCCCCCTCTTCTAATACACCAGGGATACAAGTATTAAGAGCTTTTAGTATTACTTTCCTCTCTGGTACCTTTGGATTTATTTACTAAGATCTTTCTCTCTGATATCCAGATTAGATATGTTTATTTTCCCATATTCAAGTTCACCTCTCTTTAATAGACTCTCCCTTGAGAGTTTCCATGAAAATTTCTGTTTTCTGTAGTTTTGGTTAGGAAATTCTTACGTTATTCTTTCTTGTTTCTTCTTTATTCTTTTTGCTGAGATTGTCATTTCATTTTATCTAAAGCTACATGTCTCTATTGGAACTAACCTCCATCTCTCTGCATGGGAGCATGTGTGCATGCATGAGACTGAGCCCAGGATCTTGGGTATTCTAGCCTAGCACTTGACCTGTGATCAATATCAGCAGGTCAGAACTGATTTGATAATAGGGTTATAAAGACTTAGGTTAAATAGTTCCACCTCCTATGCCATCATAGATTTAGCATCTGTGTAGCTTTTTTCTCAAATTAATCAGATTATACTGACTTCTCAAAGGACAATTAATGTTTCAATATATTGTGGATATTTAAAAATACTGCAAACTATTTTAAAATTTAAATTCACTGTATCATGATGATACTTTATTTGAATGGGCCATAAGCACAGCTTGTTTCAGTGTACAGATTCAAATTTACCTTTAGTAGATACTGTTGCAATATCATTTCTGTTTCAAAGTTCTGATGTGCTCTTAGAATGTTCTTCCTTGCCCCCCCCCAAGAGAGCACAACCTATGATGTTATCACTGGCAAGCAACATTGCTATTTTAGCTCTTGAGGTTGGAAAGTATGCTTGCAGTCAAATTCATGCATGGACACCCCAGGAATAACAAAAACATACATGAAGCTACAGGGTGACTCTTATGAATATCTTCTAAAGTACCTTTCTCTCCTCTGAAAAATCTCTTTTCAGCCCCAGACCAGAATTGAGCTCTTGACTTACTTTGCTTTACTGTTTACCTCCCCTAGATATGCTCAAGTCTGGTGCCAAAAGGCAGAGGACAAAAAGATAGAAAAAGAAATGGCAAAATTTCACCCTCCAGATTTGTAGATCTTCAGACTTTCAAGTGAAGAATAAATTTCTCTTCCCAAATATTGACTGTATATTCCTGTTGACACTGTTGTTCAATGTCCTCTGTTGTACAGGGGATACATGCCCACTCTATGAGTACAGTAGAGAATTTCTACTGGAACACCAGGAGTGGAAACAGCCCATTAGTGGGCTTCAGAAAGATGTTTATATCCAGACACAACAGAGAGAAACACAGCCAACCATGGATATTTTGATGGTATTTTAATCATGTCTCTTCTACCTATTCATTTCCAGTTAGTTACACTTCAGAGCAGCCTTGCACTTCGTGCACTATTGAATTGACTTCTTTCACTGGGAAAAAAGACAGGGGCAGAAGACTGCTTACTCCATTTTATCCAGAACCAGTCTCATCATTTGCATTTTAAAGGTTCTACAATGTCTCACAAAAGACTTCTTTAACATTTTTACCCATGATTTCTGAAAAATGTGTATAATCAGAAATCAATTTACCTAGCATTAATAAAAACATGCAGCATTAATTTTCAGAAAATCTTTTGAAGGTACTGTTTTAAGATGAAACCATTAGCTCAATATAATCCTCAAAATATAGCTAGTCTTTCAGCTGATCTTGAAATAAATACATTGATGTGATATGACACTAGCAACATCTTTGCTTAGTCTAAGATTAGGAAACTAATGTCTTTATTGAGGCTGCATTTAAGCATTTCAGTGATTTGTGTAGATTTTTCTATAACTCATATAATGCTATTTGGGATTAGAATGCAATTGTTAATGATTCAAGATCATTACTCAATTAAGGTTTCTCTTTTGATCCTCCATATTTACTGCACAACCTCCACCTGACTCACATAGCACCCTGTGGTATAACTCTTCTTTAGAGAGGTGTATAGTCACAAACTGGATTTAATGCTAAAGGCTATTCTAGTGTGACATTGTTCAATTATATTCAAAGTAAAAACCAAAGCAATGAATAAAGATGTAAGAACTCATTATAGTGATTTTAGTGTGCAAAACTTAATCGATTTGAGTCATTGTAAAAAGTTTCTATACACTGGACAATGTAAACAACAAGCATTTATTTTTCACAGCTCTGGGAACAGAGAAGTTCCCAGTTAGATATCCAGTGAGGTTTTTCTTCCTGACCTGAAGATAGCTGTCTTCTCCTTGATTCATCCTTTGGTGAAAAATTTAGAAAGAGATGACAGAAAACGTCTTTTCCCTTCTTCGCTGAAGAGGACAAATTTTCTCATAGAAGACCCACTTTCATGACCTAACTCTTATTTATCTCCCAAAAGCTTGACCTCCTATTTACCATGCTATGATTTCAACTTGTGAATTTAAGGGAGACATGACACCATGTTCATACTAATATGCTTCCTGATTCTTTGTATTTAAAATGGTCAAATTAAAATAATATGGTATGAAGAGAACAGTTTACATAAGAAAGCTTTTATTGCTGGCAGAGACATGTACATATTGTATCTTACCTATATTAGCTTTCTGCTACTGTAACAGCTGAGAAAATGGGATTATACAGAAGGATTATTTAAGTTCATTGTTCGGGAACTCTAGTTCATGGTTCTTTGTCTGATTGCTTTAGAGCCTGAAGCAAAGCAGATGGAGACTTTATGGCAGAGAAAAATCTTCACTTCATGGCTGGGATGTAGAATACAAAGAAAGAAGAGGAAGAATCACCATCACTATCAGACAGATTCGATCACCTGCTGATCGCAACAAACTTTGGACCAGCCTTTGAGGAGCACTCCAACTACAAACCATAATACTATTTTGAATTGACATCTATTGATGCCTGAGAGAAGAGACAAAAATACAAATTATATATTCTAATATCCTCCACCAAATAGGACCAAATTGTGGTTTGTAAAATACATTCTGTGTGTGGTGACATGAAAGTCTTTCTCGTGTGAGCATCCATATTACTATCTGGCCAAGAATTAGTCTATGTCTTATTATGCATTTCTATTACTGTGATAAACACCATGACAAAAAGAAATTTGGGAAAAAAAAAGGGTTTATTTCAAAGGAAAACAGGCCAATAACTCAGGTAGGAACCAAGAAATAGGAACTGAAGCAGAAGATAGAAGAAAGACTATTAGCTTACAAAATTTGCTTTTATATACTCTCTAGGACCACTTGCCCAGGAATGGCATTGCCCACAGTGGGCTGGGTCCTTCCACATTAGATACAGTAACAAATAAAAACAGGAGGCCAGGAATTTGAAAGTTAACAATGAGAGGTATGTGGGAGAGTTTGGAGGAAGGAAAGAGAAGGGGTAAATGTTGTAACTATATTATAATCTCAAAAGCCAGTATAATAATAAGAAATATGCTCCATCAGCTTTCCTATATGTCCATCTCAATTGTAATTCCCTTTTCTAAAACGATTTTCACTTACATAAAGTTGACAGAAACAAAAACAAAAAGCCTATTAGACTTTTAGCTTGCTTTCTATTCAGTGAAGAAAACTATTTTCTATTCTTTCTTCAACCTTACAAAAATCGATAGGTAATGATTATAAATGATGATGCTAGTAATGAATAAATCCATGTACTATATTATAGAAAGTACCTGCTTCAAAAAAAGGCTTCAACAGTCAACATAAAGTTCTTTTAATAACATGTGTCTACATTGCAATATATTAACCTTGCTTATCAAAACAGATTTTTCATTACATTTTTTTCCTAAACTCATAGGTCTTCTTTATTAACATTATCTAAAAATTAATTGACTTACGGTGAGACTTTTTGTGTTGTTCCCCATCCTTTTATTTTTGAATGATGTCAAAACCGTTTTCAAAATAAAATGAATATTGGTTAAACAATCTTGCTGCATGCTTCATTTTCTCCCAATAAAATAACCTATATCAAACTTATATTTCTCTTTAATAAGAATTTAAGCAGTCAGATTCATTCAGATTTTTTTCAATCCTCTCCTTAGAATCTGATTATATTCATATTTAAAAAGTAATTTAAAGATCAGAAGACTCTGAAGTCGAGAGTCAAACTACATTCCATTGTGAGTGATTAAAATTATGACTTTCTAGGTTTCAGTGTTCTAATAAAAGAGTAGAATTAGTTATTTGTTGAATAATTTTCTACATAAAGAAGAAAATCATGGGATCTGCCCTTAAAGATTATTAATGGAGAGAATCTTACATTATATTCAACCAGGAAAAATTATACTAATTTTATAGTTAAGGAACTCTGTGGAGGAAACTTTTGTCTAAATTGCCTATTCATTTGGTCATGACAGAGGTTTATGTATTCTCATCTTTGTGCCATATATGATATTAAGTAGAATTTAAGAGATACCATAATGAAAATAATACTCCCTTCCAAAGGGCTTATAATTTGGCCCTTTAGGAAATAACAGACACCAATGAGAATCTTGGGCAGGGAGAAAGTTTAAGTATGTGATTTCGAGTGACTCCAGGATGCTGTTCACATCTGGGTAAGTCTTTCTCCAATGTTCTAGTGCTTTCCAAAATGAGGTGATCAGGACACAGTCTGACCAACCATTGAGAATACCTGTCACGGTGAGTCACCATCATGGGGGTGAGAGATCTGAATTAGTGACTTTTTAAAGGAACAAAAGAGGTATGAGAGTTCTTAGAAACAGGACTAATATTGATAATCAGAACTCAAAACAAGGCTAACTATGCCTTCAAACATATTTGATAAAATATGCCATGTTACCTGTCAAACCTGCCTGTAAAACATCACTCTGAAGCTTTTCTTGATTGAGAAGTCCTGCTTTCTGTTGTACTACTTAATTTAGTCTTTTAGTTTGTCCCAACACATTGAAATTAACCAGCTCCATTCAGGTTTTGGTATCTCACATTAAGAGATTCTGTAATTGATCATGACTCTATAATTGACCTCTGAGATTAAATTAGTACTCTGTTAACAGTTTTCACATATGTAATTGCCATGGAACCTTTAAGTAAGAGATGATTCTAGCATAAAACACAGTTATATTTAGTGTTCAGAAGTCAGGAAACTTTTCATATAAAAAGGTATTTTTTTTTAATGACAACAAGAAGAAACAATAAAAACTAAGTGTGGATGGGAACTGATGAGGGACATTAACAAAAAAAAATTGATAAACACAGAAAGGATTGGAGGTTGAATGCATACTATGATGTAAGTAGAGTACACACAAAATAAAGTAAGAGTTCCCTAAGTTTAGGGAGTAAAATTTAATCATAGCTTGAAGTGGCCTTATATAATTTGATTTGTTAAGCACTGGAGAAGTCTGTAAATCTAAACATCACAGCAGGAACCTATATGTTGTAGGAAGAATGGAGGAACTGCCTAGTTTCTGGGAGACAGAGTGAGGCAGCTAAGAGTCTATGATCTAACAGAGATGAGGGGCATTATCTGGACAATGAAGACAATAATGACTATGACATATTTTTATTATTTAATTTTATTTTTTTAACTTATTTACTTTACATCCCTTTCACTATCCCCCTCCTGGTCACTCCTTCTCTCCCACAGTCCTTCCTTCATGCCCTCTACCATTGTTCTCTGACCCCGGCACTTCAAGTCTTTGCAAGGCTAGGTGCTTCCTCCTGCCAGACAAGGTAGCCCAGCTAGAACATATCCCATGGACAGGCAACAGCTTCTGAGATAGCCCCTTTCCAGTTGTATGGGACCCACATGAAGACCAAGCTGCACACCTGCTACTTATGTACAAAAAGGTGGAAGTCCAGCCCATGTGTGTTCCTTGATTGGTGGTTAAGTCTCTGAGAACGCCACGAGTCCAGGTTAGTTGACTCTGTTCTTTTTCCTATAGAGTTCCTATTCCCTTTGGAGACACAATCCTTCCTTCTATTCGTATAAGAGTGCCCAGGTACCATCCACTGTTTAGATGTAGGTGTCTGTATCTGTCTGAGTCAACTTCTGGGTGAAGCCTCTCAGGGGACAGCATGCTTCTGTCTACAAACATAACACAGTATCATAAATAGTGTTAAAGATTGGTGCTTGCCAATCCATGGAATGGATCATAAATTGTCCCTGTTATTGGTTGGCCATTCCCTCAGTCTCTGCTTCATTCCCTATACCTGCATTACTTATAGACAGGATAACATTTAGGTTGAGTGTTTTGTGGTTGGGTTGTTGTCTCTATCACCCCACTGAAGTTCCTTTCTGGTTACAGGAGGTGGCCTCTTCAGGTTCTATATCCCCAATGTAATGAGTAACATTCAAGGTCATCCCCATTGATTCTTGGACAATCTTGAAAGTAAAAATTACATAAGTTTTTGGTGAGGTAAAACAAAACGGGAGAAGTAAGAGGTATATATACAATAAAGAAAAAGTTTTAAACTAGTGACAAAGGTAGGTTCTAGAAAGAAGAGAAGCTAATGGTGGAAGGTGGAGGTGGAGGTGCTCATTCCATGTTTGGATTAATGGGGACAGAATCTTGAAGACTTCAGAGTCAGAGCAGAATTGGCAACCACGGATGCATTAATATCTTGCGCTAATAATTAAAATTACAAAAGGTGGTAAGGTAGTAATGCAACACGTGGGATGATTCTGAACTGCTTTCCTCAAAATGTGTCTGAGGTAATAAGGAAGAGAGTAATGGGTACTGGAGAATTATTGATTCAAGAAAAAAATGTCTACTTCAATTTTAATTAAGAGTGGCAGGTCACTTGTAAAATGGTTATCAAAAAAATTTAAGAATATATGTCCATGTCAGTTGCTGAGAGTATGTAAAGGAATACAAATGTAAAAACATACTGGTTACAGATTGCAAGAGATAATACCAAAACAATGGGGAATTTGAAAGATACAGCAAAGTATAAGGTTCTCAATAAAATGTTACTTACCATGAGCAAATAGAAACATGAGCAGCATCCTCAAAGAATATATGTACTGGTAATAAGTAGGATCCATTAGGATAGTAGAACGTGTTTGGGAAAACACAGTTATGGAAAGGAGAATTAACAGTCAATGAGTAATAGTCAAAATTGCCTAGGATGAAAAGATACCTAGTTACAAACCACGATTCTTTTATATGTGTCAATAATATGTAAAGAATGCTAAATTCAAATGATCAAACTTGTCTAGCATCATGAACTTCAAGAATACACAGTCCTTATTTTCTTTCTCAGTTAGTATACCAAGAGGGGCAGAGCCACCTTCTTCCAGAATCAATTTAAATAATAGTACTACTTTATCCTCCAGTGATTTGATATTAATCTCCAATCTACTTGCTGAAGCTGCCTTAGAAACTATTTAGCTAATAGTTAACCCTTTTACTAATGGCTAACATTCACTATTTAGTACCATAAATCTACATGTGGGGCACATAATTAGTATAATAGCAATACTTAGTATCAATCAGTTTGCATATTTATTCTCAGTTTACCTCTTCTCCACTGTTCTTTAAGATGAAAACACAGTTTCTAATGAAAATTATTATAGAATTAAAGTCTTTAAAATATCATTTATTACCTTTATAAACATATTTTAAAGTATACTTAAACCCTACCAGGAGATAGATCATCAAGCAGTGAATTTGTATCTAGAAAGCCATAGCTTGTTCAGAACATTCAAAGTTGGAAGAGACAGAAGTGGAAATATAAAACAGATCAAACTTTCACAAGAAGGACTTTTCCTAGGTGGGAGAAAGTTTTATCTTTCTACCCAGATTGTTTGTGTTCTCCAAAACATCTGCTGCCGTCTGGGGTTTCACTAGAGCAGAAGGCTCATCAATGATGTGGTTGGAGTGAAACTCTGAATATTTAAATCAGTCAAAGGAACAAACTGCAGGATTATATGTTCTATAAATTTATTTTTAAATCATTTTTTTTCTCTTCTGGGGGTTTCTATTGACAAAGGAAATGATTTCGGGAGTTGGAAAAATTGCCTATGTACTCTTATCTAATACCACTCTGAATCTTGCCTTGGGGAGGTAGTTAAATTTGCTTCCAAACATCATTAAAAATTCTCTGAATTATCCATTATTGAAAGTTACCACCATCATACTCCTATTTGTATTCTTCATACAGGAAGAATTTAATCAGTAATGTTCATTAGCTTCTGTGTCATTTTTGATGCCAGCTACCTAACATACGATCTTTGCTTCCACAGCAATCAACCCACCTCTCCAAAAAGTAACGTCAACAGACATCTGCACCAGTTACTACCAACAGATGGACAACTACAGAGACGACCCAGAGAGCAGTGGTGTAAATGTTGCAAGCCTATGAGCTCCTTTTGGGAGTAAGAAAGTCAGTCATAGCAATGAACATAACATGTCACACCATTTGTTTTGCTGGACATTCCTATCAATATTCATATAAGTCATTTTTAGTGTCCATGAATGTGTTTGCTGTTAAAATGAAGGAGTAGATGACAACACTTTAAAAACATCTATTAATCATTTATCACCTGTGTCTCTAGGGTCCTGCAAATTTATCTTGCCAGATCTTTCCACTAATTTCATGAAAGCCTCCAGTTTTATTATCTAGCCTTATCTGTCTTTCTTAACCAACAGAATAATTTTTTTTAAAAAAAATAATCTTAGTTAATAATTTTACCAAGATTTCGTTGAGACTAAGAAGATAATCCACAACTATCTTATCATATAATAGAAAATATTTTACATTCTATAAATTTTGGATTTGATCAGAGGTTCTCTTAGTACACATTTACAGGGTAGATTAGCATTTATATTGGAATAGCCATTATGGAAAACAATATGAAGTCTCATTTTGAAAAATAAAAAATAGAGCCAAGCATGGTGGCTAACACCAATAACACATGCACTTATCAGGTTGGGGCAGTAGAACTGCCAAGAGTGATAGGTTGCATCGTTAGTTATGGAGCACCCTGTTGTACAAAATAAAAAACAAACCATAAATACAAACCCAGAAATTTCACTACTGAGTATGTATACAAAAGAAATGGATTAATTATATGGAAGAGACACCTATACTTTCATGCTTACTGCAGCACTATTCATGACAGAAAGAAATATGTATGTCCATCAATGGAATGATTATTTGCTTTGGTTTTGGTTTTAGTGACCTACATACTCAGTAGAACCCTTTTCAGCCACACAGAAGGTGTGAAATACTATTTAGTAGATATTTAATTGAGTGAAATAAAGGAAGGATAGAAAGACAAACACTATATAATTTCACTCATACATAGAGTCTAAATTAGTTAATTTTATAGGAGATTATTGTCAGAGGTCAAAAACAATGAGAAGAGAGCAGATAGGAGAAATTTTAAACAGGTACTAAGGTATTCTTAAAGCTAGAGATATAAATTTTGTTGTTTTGTCACATTGTATGGTGACAGAAATTTGGAGGACTAAGTCAGACCGACTCCAAGACAGGCTTCAAACTAGCAGGTCAGAGAACTAGGCCCAAATTTCCATATCCCAGAACTAGAAAAGTCTGGGCAATCAGGAGCTGCCTTGTCTTGTGGCCTGAGGCAAAAACAGTGAGGATGAGTCAGCAACAGTTTCTAGGTTTCCTCCTGGAAAGTCCCTGGAGCCCTAGCCAATCCCAGAAACACCCATACTTCTGGAGATAGAGCCAATCAATCAAAATAAAGGTCATCTACTCCGCCCTGCAATTCCCCTAACCAGCTTTAAAAAGAGTCTTCAAAGCCCACTTCTTGATCTCCATCCTGGTAAATGGTAGATTGCTGAATGCTGGATTTTTGCAGAACAAGGGTTCTTTGCCTTTGTATACTACTCAAGTCCAGGTATTTATTCTTTGATAAATCACAGGCTCTTACAAGATGATGATAATGATGATGATGATGATGATGATGATGATGATGATGATGATGGTGGTGGTGGTGGTGGTGGTGGTGGTGGTGGTGGTGGTAGTGGTGGTTGTGATGAAGTACTGTATATTTATGAAAGCCAAAATAGAGGCCTTTGAAAGATTGCATAAGAATATAATAATTTCATGAAGAAACAGATGCATCTACTTTGTTTCAAATATTATAAAATGTGGCATGTATCAAAATATCCCCATAGTGTCCCATAAATACAAACTATTTTAAATTTAAATTTTTAATGAATTTTTTAATGAATGAATTCAACTTACTTTAGTAGAGATAGAGATGCCACCTTGAATTGGACAAAGAAAGTCAGTTATGTGAGAATGATTTTTAATAGATAGAAACATTAATGTTGGAACTTTAGTGATCAAAAATAATTGTTGTAACAAATATACAGTGTAATTATTTTCTACTTTTTCACAAAGACTCTTCTGTCTTTTCCCTCCATGAGTTAGAGCATCTTAAAATACAGGTTCTAGTATGCTCTTTTACTACATTGAATATACCACTAACTACATCTTTTTTTATTTTTTATTGGTTATTTTATTTATTTACAATTCAAA
This sequence comes from Rhabdomys pumilio, assembly GCA_030674055.1. Classification (NCBI taxonomy): domain Eukaryota; kingdom Metazoa; phylum Chordata; class Mammalia; order Rodentia; family Muridae; genus Rhabdomys; species Rhabdomys pumilio. The sequence continues at coordinate 28,969,020 of JANHMN010000015.1, forward strand.
TGTTATCCCCTTTCACAGTTTCTCCTCCACAGGCTCCCTATCCCCTCTCACCTCCCCTTGCCTCTATGAGTAGGGCACTGAGTGGGTAATGGGGCAGAGTACCCTTAAATGAATTCTTAATGCTGATCTCTTACAACCTTTGAATTCCCAAATGGTTTAAATTTTCATGTTAGAATAGTAATGATATTTGGTAAGATGAGTCCATTGTACATAAGCCAGTGTCCAAGAAGCCATGAATAAAAGTCAAAGTTTTAATATTTACTTCTTTGAGAATTGTATACATTTACACAATGTATTTTGATTACATATAACTTCCATTTTCTGTGAAAGCTCCTCTCAGACACCTCTACCACACTCCTTCTCAACTTCATATCTTTTTTTAATTGAGTTCAGTTTTTAACACATATACAAATATAAATCCATTCACTGGTATATGAACAAGCCACCAGGAGTCCCATTAGTGAATACTACTAATTCTCACTCCTCTGGAAAACAACAACTGCAATTAGTTTCTCTGTTGAGGTAAGAGTTTAGGAACTTTGACTGACATGATCTTGTCTGTGGTTTCATGCTCGCAAAAACAATCACTATGAGTTTAATATCTTACTGAGCCATAAACCTAATGAGCTAGAATAGCAATACACCTGGCAAAATATGCCCATGAATGCAGTAGTGGCAAAAATATTATGAAAATAATCAATTGTTTTCTGATTGGGTTTAACATCTTCCCCATCATACAGATCTCACACCTGGAAACATAAATTGAATCAAGAACCTATGGTACTCACAATGCAAGTACACACAGATGAACAGAGAGGGAGAGGAAGAGGGAGAGAGAGAGGGAGACAGAGAGAGAGGGAGAGGGAGAGGGAGAGGGAGAGGGAGAGGGAGAGGGAGAG
>JANHMN010000015.1:28979209-29004826 GCA_030674055.1 Rhabdomys pumilio
AGAGAAGAGAAGAGAAGAGAAGAGAAGAGAAGAGAAGAGAAGAGAAGTCAAGTCCTTGGTTAACTTCCCTGCCACCTGCTTTAAGTCATGTGTTCCCACTCCGTGAATCTCACCTGGAGATGGCCTCTGATATTTATTTTCAGACAATGCTTAAATCCTGCGGACTTACAGCAGAAACACCCATCACTCTGCTGGTGCTCAGAATTAAGAGAAATATAAGGAAATTCATCTTCAGAGCAAGAGAAAAATCTGTCACAGCTGTAGGAGCACAAGCCCAGGGGCAAAACTCCCTGAGTAGCTCATCAGGGAGCCCCAGGCAAGTCTCAAAATGTCCGCCGACTCATTTCTGACTATAAAAAAGGGGAAATAATAACTCTCCTCTCCTGGGGTTTCTGAGGATGCTCTGGTTAGTACGTGTAACGCTCCTAAAATAAATGCTAACAATGTTTAATAAATGACAGCTATTATTAGCTAAAACGAATTCCAATAAAAATAGCAGGAGCTTTTCAAACAGGGTTTTACTCATTCTATTTTGCTAGATCAAGTGCTCCCCATGACCATTTTTTCCTGTTTTCAGTAATGAAGGGAGATTCCCACAATGCTTCAGTTCATCACCTAACCTACATGCTACACTAGCCAATCAAATTACAGACATAATGAGAAAGCTCCGCTACTTCTGTGCTTCTATGGTAGTCTCTAAAGTAGAACAAAAAGACATTTTTTCCCTGAAAGTAAGCAACACTCTGGTTACTCATCACTAAGTACAAAGTTAGCTAAGATTCTCATATATAAAGTCTGAGATCCCATCAAACAGCAAGAGGAGAGTGTCTAGGGGGGGAAAGAGTGGCACGAGTAACATTTTCTTTGCTGGGTTGACCTACATCTCCTGCTATTGGTTGTGATTTTCAATTCCCAGAGTCATTGTAAACAGACTGAGTGACAGCATCGTGGACTTTTGGGAGACAAAGGGCAAGATGAGCTATGTTCATTGGGAGGGCCTGTGCCTGTTGTCTGAGGCTGTGTGAGACGTTCTCATCTGTCCTGCACCATCCGTCACTGCGTAGCTTTGTCTGGATGCCTTCACTTTTAAAGGGGTATCACTTCTGCAGGTTACAGGGCACTTTACAAAAGTTAATGAGGTTATATAACTGATTTCGTGAAAAGCTGAAGACCTTGGTAGGGCAGCTTGGTCGAATAAACATGAAATCTCATCTCCGAGGGAAACTTCAGGCTCTCTAGACACGTTCTTAAAAAAAAAAAAAAAAAAAAAAAAAAAAAAAAAAAAAAAAAAAAAAAAGAAAGAAAAGAAAGAAAAGAAACAAAGGAAATAGTGCGTTTGGAGACTTTAAGACAATTTAGAAACCTTTCTAAATTCCTCCTACAAAATTGTTTTAGATTTACTTCCCCATCTAGATGGGGGCAGGGGAGGGAACTATTGTCACTGAGGTAAATAAAGGAATCCTCAAAGAAATAACAACAAAATCTGGAAAGACATTTGGGGTCACTTTGCTCTTATACTAGCAGCAGATTGTATCTAATGCTTCATCTGTTTCCAGGATTTCACTCAGTATGGGAACATTTTCAGAGATAAATGTTTTCCAAGTCATCCTGACTTACGTTTACCAGGATCCCAAATATGTTTCTTTTCTATAGTCTAAAGACAGTAAGTACTTTCCTTCCAAGACTATTCCCGTGTCCACAGCACAATATCCTATCTGAGTGGGTTTTCCTACATTTACTTTAGTCATCACTGAAGAGTCAATGCCATTCTGCATCTGGCTAGGGAAAACAAATGGACCTCTTCTTAAAGATCTCAGCTTGAGTAGTTCCCACCCACTTGATTCCCTCAGTGAGCAACCTCAATGAAAAAGTTGACTCTGAGTAAACCTTCACTGACATTTCCGTAAGATTTAACAGAAAATAATGTCAATGATCTTTATTTATATGTGTTTGGAATGAGGCAACACTTTTTACTCTGAAACAACAAATGATCCCAGAAAGTACCAACACTTCCACTAAGTAAAGACCGTTCCCCATACCTCCAAGAGCTCTTGTCATGGGCTACTGGATAGTTCCACTTCACCTTGTAATAATATGTGCTGCACTGATTGTATCTCAGGAAAAAGTCCCATAGTCAGCAAGCGGGAGCAAGCAAATATAGTCTTCATTCAGTTAAAGCTAAAGTAAAACTCATGTTTTCTAAAAATCCACTCCATTTTTATGTAAAAAGAATTTACATATTATTTTTACATGTTATAAAATGTACATATTTTACATATATTTAAAATTTACGTATTATAATTTTATTATCATTCTCTTATAATTTAGGTTCTGATAAAATATCCACTAGCACCACAGTCATTTCTAGAGCTACAGTTCAGCTATATGAAACACACTTACATCATGTATCTATCAGCACATGATGGTTACATGATATAAGTAACCAACATGGATCGGTTGCTTTCAGAACTCTTTTTGTCTTGTAGAATTGAAGAGCTACAACCACATGGCAATGCTCTGTGCTCTGGCCACACCTCACTCCCAAACCCCACCCACTACATACTCCACACATCTCCCTATCTCTCTCTATGGTTCTGAGTACTCTAAGAACCTACATAAAAATCACACAATAGGTGCTTCATTTATGGCATTACTGTTGTTTGGCCCGGGTGACTAGCTTATTTAAATTTGTACAATGTCCCTGTCTCATCCATGTGGAAAATTTGTTATAATGCCTTTTCTTTTGAAGCCTGACTATTAAAGATCTGTTATGTAATTGTGTATTCTATATTTTAAATATCCATTTATTGGTAGGCACTTATATTATTCCCACTGTTTAGTTACAATGGTAATATTATAATATAACAACTGTGGATAAATCTTCCTTCCAGACCTTTCCATCAGTTTCTTTGAATATACAAGAAGGGAAGTTGCCGTATTTTATGGTAATTGCTTTAATATTTTGAGGAAAGTTCATCCTATTTTGTAAATGACTTTCTCACTGATGCTGATTCCATCATTTTCTCACTACCACTTGTTAATTGTGTGTGTGTGTGTGTGTGTGTGTGCGCACACACACATGTGTGTATGCAAACATATGCATCTCTGCATGAGCATGTGTGGATGCAAGTACGTGCATGTGTGCATTTTCATTCGACTGTGCACATCTTCATGTGTGTGTGTACATGTGTGTGTGTGTGTGTGTGTGTGTGTGTGTATGATTGTGTGCACAAGTATCCTCTTGTGTTTGTGTTGATAGTAGACATCCAAACAGATAGGGATTGCATTGTGTTATGCTGTTGGTTTGCATTTCCCTAATGATTGGTGCCATTGAGATTCGTTTCTTTCTTTATTGATCACTTATCCTTCTATTTTAGAGACATATCTAATGTTTGCTCCTTTAGTTTAAAGTATTTTATTTTTCTGTTTCAAGGCTTCTTGTAGGTCTTCATTTTACCTTCATATCACAAAAAAATGTTCAAATATTATCCTCTATTCCATTGATTATCTTTTGATTCTCTTGATAGTCTCTAGATTCATCAACAGCAACTAAATCACCATGTAATTATTTCTCATAACATAACTGATAGTGGAACAGGCTCATTCTATACTTTTGCAGAAAATCTTTCAATAATGTTTTTTGACTACTGATGGCTTATTAGTAGACTACCCTACTTGTACTTTACCAATTTTGAGGATTCTATCCTGCTGGAAATTCTTGTGGGTTGCTTCAACAGACAAATGATATCTTCGTAGGGTGCTGCCCAGACTCTCCATCCTAAAGAGCAGGCCATGCCCTATCCCAAATCTTTTAATATACCATAAAATAAAACTTCCCAGCTATGATGCCAGAAAGAAGTTAGTAATTATATCCTTTGATTCTGGAGACGAGAGTTAATCAAAAATGTGATACTCTATTTCTCACTAATTTCTAAGAATTCACAGCTTGAAGAAGAACTCTTACCAAGTGCAGTAGAGTTTTCTTGTAATGGGGTTCCAGGGAGTGCAACGTCTATATGCATGCCATCCTGGAATGCTGAGGGTACAGGGGCTGTCATTTGGTCAGGTTAACTCTTCTACACTTCCTCACTATATACTCAAGTAGCACTTTACAGAAGTAAAATTGCTCTCTTCTCACATACTCTAAGTTGTCTAAAGTTCTGAAAAAAAGACTCCATAGTCTTGAACAAGAACTAGTTTCACCATACTGGTGGCCTTTTCTGTTTGTGTACCTTGATGTTACTGTTCATTTTGGACCTTGCAAGGTATCATGAATCCTGTCTGTATGGATTAATGACACAATACAAATCATAGGTAGATAGATAGATAGATAGATAGATAGATAGATAGATAGATAGATAGATAAGGACCCATTAACTCATATGTTAGAATATATGGTTCCAATTGGTAGAACTATTTGGAAAATATTAGAAGACGCCATCCTGTTGTAGGATGTGTATCACTGGGGGTAGGTTTTGAAGTTGAAAAAGCCCACACCATTCCATTTGGCTCTCTTTCATTCTCTCTGCTCTCTGGTTATTGTCTCAGGCTGTAAGCTTTCAACTACTGCTCCAGCAATGTGCCTGCCTGCCTGCCTGCCTGCTGCCATGCTCCCAAAAATTATGGTACCAAACTTACCCTCTGACATTGTAAGCCACAATAAGCTCTTTTCTATAAGTTGCTCTGGTTATGCTGTTTTCCAGCCAATATACAAGTAAACAAAAGAACACTGAGAAGATATCCGATAGTCTTCCATACTATCAGATAGTATATATTTCCTATCAATGTGCCTGGCATGGTGCCTACTAAGTTATAAATGGCTTCTCTTCCAATTAAATTGTCATCGGCAATAAAAAGGACAAATTGGGACCACTACTACTGTTTTAGATATAAACATCAGCCCTTAGTGATCACAGGAGTGATCATGGGACTTTGTTTGTTGTCCTTCTTGTTCTTTGACTATTTGTCTTGCTTGTTCCTTGACTATTTGCATCTATTGTATTAAAAGTTCCTCAACCTAGAACTGACCTTAATACTTGCATGTAATTAAAATGGTACAAAAGCAAATTGGGAAAAATTAAAATTAAAACAAAACAAAACAAAAAGATGTAGACACAGGTTCCTGGAAAAGCTATTTAAATAAAGATATGAAGGAGTAACCAGGTAAAGGGAGGCTGTACTTTCCTGGTGGATTTCCCATCCTCTGATGTTAACACATTTTTCATTTATTTCTGTAGAGAAAAAGCAAATAAAACCAAAATTATATTCAGAAAAAACAAACAAACAAAAAAGATATAACCATCAGTTTTTTTAAGGTTGTCCCAGGGACAACCAGGACCTTGTCATGTTAAACATCCAAAGAGAGAGGAACAAATTTGAATGACCTAGAGAGATGAGCCTCTCAAAATGTTCATTCTAGATAAAGAAGGAAGGTCAGTTACCCTCCTGGTTTGCACTCTGCAAGGAGAGTTGCTAAAAGGCACATATGTCTGCCTTGCTTTACTCCTGATAGCCATAAATAGACACTCAAAGCTAGGATTTAAGCGGTGTTAGTTTACAATAAGAGAATAAAATGGGGGAAAGTGTGTGGGAGAAGACTAACCACCATGTAGGTACCTACAAACCCAAACAGGTAGAAAAGGGAGGGGTAAGCTTGATATACCAAGAAAACTCAAGGCCTAGCAAATGCAAAGAAACTACTAGCTTGTTGAAGTATTCACACACAGAGGCACACATGCAAACACGCACACAAGCCTGGGAACAGGAGAATGAAATAAATTGTGTATACGAACATGGTATTTTATTTTTTTATTAGTTTATCATCATTGTGTGTGTGCATGATGTCTATGTGGCCATGTGTGAAACAGGCTCCATGTGAAGGTTAGAAGGCAACTTTAATAGACTCAGCTCTCTTCTTCCAAGGTTCCAAGAACTAGGCACAGGTCTGCAGGATTGCATAGAAAATGCCTTTACCTGCTGAGCCATTTCACCAGCAGTCATTGTGTTTATTATAAATGCATACAAAATATAGAAACAGTATGTAAGTAAATTAAAATAAAATTGCATAATTTCATTTAATTGAAAATCTGAATTTTATGTTAACATTATATACTAAAACATTTATATAATAAAATAGGAAAAACTTAGGTTTGTCTTTTGTGCCTATATAAGAGGCTCTTATAATAACTTCAGTTGCCTAAACTGTGTTCATTCACAACTATTCATGTTCTTTACATTCAGCCTCAAATTATTGCTGTAATCATGTCCTTGTGCGAAGGAGTGGCATCACTCCACAGGCTGATGATGGAGCAATTGATCGTTACCTTGGGAGACACTGAAGATTTTATGAAGAGATGGAAACTATTTGGCTCCAAGGATGGAGCTATATACCTTAATAATGCTACTCCATGAATCCTAGTTCAAAAATTAAAGCATAGCTGAAACCTAACAAGGGAAGCAAAATTATCCTTCTTGCTACTCCATTTGATATCCAAAATTTGCCTATTCTTAAATCTAAAAGAAAATGTTAAATAATTCAATCAATAAATGACACTTCTTTGTAAATTACTACAAAATTTTTACTGTAGCTTAATCAGTCAAGGTCTCTATACTCAATATTGTTTTAATGACAGCTTCTACTCAAAAAGCAATAGATGTTTTTGCTTTCCTAAGTTGGCTGCTGTGGTAAATATTTGAATGTTTCTACCCTACCTTGAATCATTTAATTCCCAAATAAAAGACACAAAATTTTTATATTTATAATAAGCCTTAAAGCACTAGAACTGGGCACATGTAAACCCCCTATGATATTTTGTCTATCTCAAGGTCAATAACACTGAGATATCACTTAACATATTTCACCTGGACTTCTCCTACTCCATCAGACTGCCCCTCGTGGACATGCACTCATCATCTATCTACTCCAAAATGGCTTCCTTCTTTCTCTACTCTCTCTCCCTTATCTCATGTTCCCTGCCTAAGATCCCATGCCCTGGACCTCCAACCCCACCTATCTCTGTCCTGCCAGGCTATAGGCATCTTTATTAACCAATCAGCAATAACTTGGGGTAGGAGCAAGGTTTACACAATAAATATGTGAGGATCTGCTTGTCTCATAGCAACCAAGTCTTGGGATAAAGTATTTACCATTTGAATACATAGCAGCACCATACCAACCCACTATAGTTGGGTAGCATTCACCAAGTTTCTATTTTAAACTGCCCCTCAGATAAAGTTTACTCCACCTAGAGAAACATAAGATATCTTTCTAAGGCAGTCCATGCACATATCTCACAGTTTTTCAAAAAATGGTCATCACATCTTCCTCACTCTACGAGCATGGCTATGACATTTTAGAGATAATATCCTCACCTGAGATGATCACAATGACATATTTATTAATGACACATATATTGCATCTACAACTTTTAGCCCTCTGTTGAGTTCTGGTATCAAAAATGTGGCAATAGCTGCTCCTATTCTCTCAAAAGAATAATTTCATGGTAAAAGGATACTTGTATCTTTTATTGTACTTCCTGGAGTATATGGACCACTTCTGATGGCAATTGTTGGTTCCAGAGTTTTTAATGCAAGATATTTTCCCTCTTTGTCTCATGTTATCTACTGCTAAAACAAAACAAATGACTGACTCCTTTCTTATCCTTTCCAGAAACAAAGATTTTGACAAATCCTGAACCTGTAACCCCAAAGCGGGTAGGAATTCCACAGGAAAACCAACCGAGTCAACTAACATGGATTCTTGGGGTTCTCCGAGACTGAACCACTAACCAAAGAACATACATGTACTGGACTCCAGCCTCCCTGCACAGAAGTATGGATGGGCAGCTTGATCTTCATGTGGGTCCTGAATAGCTGGAGGAGGGACTATCCCACAAGCTATTGTCTGCTCATAGGATATGTTCTACTACCTGGGCTGCCTTATCTGGCCCCAGTAGCAGAGAAAGCTCCTTGCAGAGACTTGAAGTACCAGGGGTGGGGTATCCAGGGTCCCCTCACCTGCTCAGAGGAGAAAAGGAGGGAGATGGGAGAGTTGTGGGAGGGGTAACTGGGAGGGGAGAAAATGAGAGGGGTGTAAAGTGAGTAAGTTAAAAAAATTAAATTGAACTAAAAAAAAGAGGTAGGGGCCTTTTGGAAAGTGTCTGACTAATGATAGACCTTTCTTCATGAATGATATCTTATCCTTTAAAAAAGTATCCCTCAGATATCTGTATGGTCTTTTCTTCCTTTCCACCATGTGAGAACATTTCATGCAATCCCTTCTGGAGGATACAGCTACAGGAGGCACTCTTAAAAGAAAAATAACACACTAATAGCTACCAAGGCTTTCTTGGCCTCCAAACCTGTGAGGAATAAACTTCTACTATTTATAGGTTATGTAGACTAAGGTAATTAAAGAACGATGAATGAAGCAAACTGCAAAGTTTCCCTCAAACAGATGGAATCAAGCCTAAATTGTCACATCTATTCTACCTGCAAGAAATCCTGGCTTTTCCTTTTCTCAGCCTGTGGCAAAAGTCCAGAATGCTAAAACTACTCACCTTCTTCCCTGAGAAGTTTGAATACGAAGAAAGTCCCCTGTGAGTAAAGAGCAATGGGAATTCATAGACTGCAGGAATAGAACCACTCTTTATATGATAGAATTCCCTGACATGCAGCTTCTGATTCCTTAGCCAAGAATAAAAATAAATATAAATTGACTCCAAGGAAAGATGAGATCCAAGATACAGCAGATTTTTCCAAACTTTAAGCAGTTCCTTAGTGCTGGATGCCCTTATCATCTTCACATATTTACGTAAACTATTGAGCTGCCAAAGAGTTTTTTCTCTTAGGAAAAAAAAATGCACCAAACAAAAGGCAGAGGCACACACACAGTAGCTCGGCACATGCCATCACGAGTCCTGAGACTACAAGGCCATATAAGAATACTCTGTATTTCCCTCATGGTTACAGACGCCACTATAATCAAAATACATATTTCATTTATTGGAATGCAGTCATGGGTTCTGGAAAAGACATTGAATAGCCCTTTCATGTTCCCCAATAACTCCTTGAGAGACAGATGGTAGTTTCTATATAACTTTTCAAACTTTACCTAACAAGTGAAGCCATAAAGCCCTCCCTCTTACTTCTAAAACATGAATCTATACAGATTCCCACAACACCTCTGTACTTGAACTTTTTGAAGCCCTCAATTCTCTCTTTTCATTCAGCCACCTTTCTTTACATTTCTTGCCCTCATGAAACAGATAGAACCTTTCTCTCAACTGACATACTTTCCTTGCTCCAACTGATTGTCATAAAAACTCTGTGAGAATAGAACAAAAGTTTGAAATTATTAGTAGTCCTTAATACAAACTAGCGTCTCATAGTTTCCAAGGTAAAAATGTATTTACCTTTCCAAGTATCTGCCATACTCCCTTGCTGTTGTTCACAATGAACGTTTTCCTTCACAACAAAAAGCAGCAGGCAGCAAGTAGAAAATTTTAGATCTTATTGACCCCAATATCAAAATTAACCTCACTATGAAATCTGAGACTCTCACCAATTTCTAGCAAAGGAAACCTGAAAAGAATATCCCACCACAACAAATTATAATTAAATTCCTTAAGTCCCAAAAGTATTCATAGCAAAAAGACAAGATACAAGAACTGTACTAATTGGACACAGATTCTCATTGGAAACAATGCCAAAAATTTAAGAGTAGAGCATCTTGAAAGTACTAAGAGAAAGAAAAATAGAGTGATAGCCCAGACGTTTTAGCCCAGTGAAAATACAGTCCAAAAATAAAGTTGCAAGAAAGATATTTTCAGACATACAAAAGCTGAAAGAATTCATCACCTGCAGACAGCATTGGTGGTAAGAAACGTTCAAGGAAGCCGTTATGATACATGTGGAAAACAGACAGCAAAACACCTAGAAAAGGAACCCAGAGCCTACCCCAGTCCTGTTTCAACGATGTAGGGATTATTTTAAGTTTAAAGTCTAAGATGAGATCATGTGTTTCAAGATGATAGCTATAGACAAGAAAAAAAGTTAGAAGATATGAGAAAATGTATTAGGAAATTGAGTAATTTCCACAAAATTGAAGCATTCTGTATGATCTGTGTAGTCTGTTTCAGCAGTGCTTCAGAGCCCCTGTCTCTATGTGAGGGTGTAAAAGAGTTGTCTCAGGTTAGCACATTTGATATACAAAAGAGGACTCATAGATAGTTTCTGTACTTTCTTAAATATCATTTGGCAAGGTCACAGTAGAAAAGATGTCCAGTCCCAGGAAGAGTATTTTCCCTGGAAGAGTAAAAGTTCTGCATTGCTTTATTCTTTAATACAAGGGTATACTGAAATTGTTACCACGAGCTTTGAGGGCAAAGTGTAAGAATGCATTACTAAGCAAGTCAAAACACACTCTCCCCAACATATTTCAGTGATGTTATGTTTGAACACACAGTAAGAACAACAGCTCTTGTAGACATTTGGAAAAATGAAGGTATTCTAAAGTGACACTTGTACCCTTTGTCTATCAGATGACTAAGATAGTGAGTGGTTTTTTTTTTTTTTGTTTTTTGTTTTTTGTTTTTTTGTTTTTTTGTTTTTTTGTTTTTTTGTTTTTTTGTTTGTTTTGTTTTTTTGTTTTTTTGCTAAAGTGGTGATTCTCTAAGAATATTATGTTGGGAGAAACAAAAAGGCTGTACTCTAGTACTACCAGAGAGGGATTTTGTCTTCTAGAAATATATTTCATATAAAATTACTAACTTGGCTGGACCTCCTTATAGTAGAAGCTAGCTCCTAGCCACCGATGAAGAACTGGGCCACACCTGGGCTCAAATTTGCTTTTCATTACATCTACATCTCATATTTTATGACCACAAAAATGGAAATAGGGTGGATAATTAAAGCTCTTTGTTCCTCTTTTCAGTATGTCTAAGGTAAATAATTATTTTTCTGCTTTTCACTATTAAATTTTATTTTTGTTATTTAAAAATTTTGAGAATTCTATACGAGTACTGTGCTTACATCATTTCCACCCACTTCCTCTTCTCTTCCCAACTCTATCAAATTATTGATCTCTTCTTCACTAATCATTATGGTTGCCTATATACATATATACTTTGTTATATTTAAAGCCAGTGGCAAATCTACGTTTGTTAGGCTGTCGAGGCCCAGTAACAATATTCAAAAAGTATAAGCAATGTAAAATTGGGAGAAAGTCTGAGGATTCACATGTACTAAATGTGGAAAATAGAAAAATAATTTAAAAATTAATATTCAGTAAGAAAAATAATATACAGAACATCACATTTATGAAAATTAACATGTTGTTATAAATAAGAAATAATCAAAAATATCGGAAATTTTAAATTTTCATTGCTTTATAATCAGTGAAATTGTCAAATAATAGCGTACACTTGTCCCAAAATGGGTAACTCAGGAATAGCGAGATGTTACACCAGCATGAATATGGTCAGGAGGAACAAATTGTTCTATATACAGCTGGAACCTGCCTAGCCAATTGAAGGTGACAGATGGGCTGTGACTCATGAATGCCTAAGAAAACTGTTCATTAGCCTCCAGCAGCCATGATGAAAAAAAAATATATCCACTAAGTCTGGTGTTTCCAGTCACTGTCTTACGGGAGTATTCTTATCAATAGGGGAGACTCAAGAGCTTCTGCCAGGGCAAAGGGATTTAGGAAAAAGGAACTACCAGTTTGTACTCAGGGAAACACTGGACTTGCTGGAGACTTTCTCCCCTGCATGCTAGAAAAAAATATCTCTGACTAAATTCAGGGACCATCTTTAGGACCCAGGATCAAATCAGGTGAGGTCTCTGTTCTTAGGCACAACTTAGCTGGCTTCTTAAATGGTTCCTTTATTTTTGCTATGTAGTGATCTTAGTGGCTTCTTCTGTATGGTATAGGTGAAAGATGGATAATAAAATCATCTTGTACTAACAAACACCAGACAATGGAAATTTTTTTTATAAAGACAATAACATAAACTTTAATATTTCTTTTCTCCTTGAAGAAATAGTTCAAATATGGTAATTGAAGTGATTGCTTTTAGAGACCTGTATTATTACAGGTTTTTTTCCTCTGTGTTTTGTCAAAGACCAAGTAGACCTTTTGCTCATGGTTGGGTCTTGATTGTGGAATGTCCCTTCTCCTTGCTTTCCAGGACAGCGCATACTCAGTACTTTACATGTGACTTTATTCTCTAAAGAACCCATTATTCCGATAAAGTATCCTCAAATGTATGGTTGTTATACAAATAAGAAACTAGTCAACAAAAAACCCTTTCCCTTGTACCTGCTTATTGTTCCCACCACAATCAAACTATAAAATGAGCATTCATACCTGCAATATTCATGTTTAATCTCTGATCATTCTTCTGTACTCTCTGATTCAACTTTGATTCACTTTATAATATCAAATTAATCTCATGGAAGATATCAATCAGGTTTCTGTTCCCATGACTTCTGGGACATTTCTTGAATTCAGATTCCTTGAACTCTGAGCATGGAAATAGCTATTATGTTCATCGGACACACTTCCAACTAAACTTCTAGTAGTTTATTACTGAGTGATTTAATTTCTAAGTAAGTTCAACAGTGTCCTTTTTTAAAGTAATTTACTAAAAATCTGATATTTTAGAAATCTCAGCAATGAAATTGGTATAAAACAATTGTGGGAATATTTGTAGGAAAGATCAAAATGTCACTATACATGGAAAGTCCTTCTTCTGTGAGAGGATATTTGGTAAACTGAGTCAAAACGAATTAATGGGTTTTCATTTAGTGAAAAAAATGAATGAAGGTCTCTTAAACACTCTGTGAAAACCCTTCTGTGGGGGCTTTCTTTGGAACCTCAGGCAGAGCCCACCTCTTCCCTATAGGTCAGCATTGAACAGACACTTTGAGGATGTATCTGGAATTTCAGAGTTTTACTTAGTGCAGTGACTAAAAGTTGCCTTGTTCAAAGTGAAACTCATCTTTTCTTGTGTCTCTGTATACTTGGAGAAAGTCACAGCATTATAAATTGCACAGTTGTGTGCTGTCATTATAAACCTTCCACTTTCTGTACACACATTGTACTGATAATCATTAACTATTTCAGCTTATTTATCTTTATTTCATCATAATGCCCCAACTAGATAATTGAAAGTGTATCAGAAATGGTCTTGCTCTTTGCATCACTGTGTCTCTCTATCAATGCCTCTCTGTCCCTGTCCTTGTCCCTGTCCCCCTCCCCATCCCCCCCTCTCTGCTTTTCCCTAAATATATATACGAAGTATTTATTTTTGTTTATTAAAATGGAACTGTGGTTTTACTATTTCTATAACTACAACCCAGAAATAGCACCACACTGTTTTCAAAGTAAAAGAGAAACACTTTGGATGCTCATATCCCCTCATGTCCCATCACCTGCCGTTCTGTTCATTGCATTGGGTTTCCATAAAGTCATAATGATGATTCAGAAATTAGTAGCTGTGATAAGCATCTAGGTTTTCTCAAAGTCTGTTGATTCTTTTTTCCAGAGCAACACAGTGTACCTGGATACTGGATCTCTCTGGTAGAAATTAGACATTCCAGAATAGAGTAATCAGTAATACAGTAAGGTATAATCACATGACCATGTTAGGACAACAGAAGAAGGATGAAAAAGAGGTTTAAATTGTCTATATCTTCTTTTCAAAAGAAAAAATATTATCTTTAATTCCCATCTGTGTTTCACCTCATGCACTAGATTATTGATTAGGAGCACAGTCTGTGTTGAGGAGGCAACTGGCAACTTAGAACAATGAACTAAGGGCAATAAGATGGGAAAACAAGGATCATGGATCACACTTGTCATCTTACTTTAAGCATTTACCAACCTCCATGTAGTGTATCTGATAGATATATTTAATTGAGAAACTGTGCTTTGAAATCCAGTGGCTACAAGGAAAAGGCTTGCACATCCTCAGTATAAAACTATAATAAGTATTTGCTAATACAATTTCAAAGAATAGGGAAATCCAGAATGACCACTGCCATCTCACGCAGCTGGAACTTTTAATAAGTATGTACCAATCCCAGTTATATCAGACCCATGTGGTCTTTCAGATTGGAACTCACGTATATGATTCTTCCTCCCCTAGAACACAACTATAATCTTCTGTTCTGAAAAATCTTCACCAATTCTCTCATTTCTAGCAAAGATAATACACTGTACAGAAAAAGTTAGCTAAATTGGGTGCAAATTTGAAGACTCTTGATATTTATCACTGTGTGGATGGACTGCTTGGCTGTTAGGTGTTCAATGGCCTTTGCTTACCACTCCACTATAGAGAGGAGAAATCTGTTATGTAGAATGGACTATCCAAAGGCAATTTCATATGCAATGCTCCCTCAAATAATATATATTGTATTGTAAATATGTATGTTGGTTAATTATAGAATAATCACTGGTTTTGTAACTGTTAACTACTTTAAGAATTGAATAAAATCTGGTTAAATAAGAGTTACACAAGTATATACAATAGTTTAAGGATCTATACAAGTGGTTCTTCCCAAGCAGACCTTCTTTCCTCTCAAAAGTAAAGTTCTTGTGCGTTCTAACACTGTCAGTAAGATGTCTGTGAACTTTATTAAATGATGGCATACTGGAGGAAAAGAGGAAAGTTGGAAAGAAGGAAAGAAGGACAGGAAGAAAAAAGACTAGAGAAAGAAAGAAAAGGAGAAAAGAAGAGATAGAGAAAAGGGAGAGAGGGAGAGAAAGAAAGAAAAAGAGGGAGGGAGGAAAGGAAGGAAAGGAGGGAAGGAAGAAAGGAAGGAGGGAAGGAAGGAAGGAGGGAGGGAGGGAAGGAGAGAAAGAGGTTGGGAAATAGCAACAGACAGCTAATGGAACCTGCAAAATCTGAAACCTGAATGATTTCAGCTGATAGCTCTCATGTAAGGGAGTAATTAAATAACTTATTATGATGGTTTATTCCTCTCAACTTACTTTTATTCGTATGCATTTTCAAAACAATCTACTTTCTAAGTGATGTTAAAAAAACACTTAACCAAACACAAATATAGACATTCTTGTCCTGCCAAGAATGATGACACATAATTCCACCACTCAAGACATGAGTTATATGGCAAAACTCTGAAAAAGAAAGTACCCTCTGGTGAATTGCTTTGGCTTTTAATTGTAAAGTAACCGATTAATAATCCTAACAATCCTAGCGTTCTCATGAATTTATTTTAGTTAAATGATCCCCCACCTAAAAACATTTTAACCATTTAAACACCATAAACCTAATACATTTTAATGGGTTATAATCTGTATTCAACTTGTATGTAGCACTGTGTCTCAGCCTTCTTTTTCTCACCTCATTTGTCAGTATAAAAGAGTCATTTACAACACAGAACACTGTCACACACACACACACACACACACACACACATTCTCACAGCTGTTCAAGGGCTA
Organism: Rhabdomys pumilio; assembly: GCA_030674055.1. Taxonomy (NCBI): domain Eukaryota; kingdom Metazoa; phylum Chordata; class Mammalia; order Rodentia; family Muridae; genus Rhabdomys; species Rhabdomys pumilio. The sequence continues at coordinate 28,994,679 of JANHMN010000015.1, forward strand.
CAGTGACAAGATCACTTGAGCTCAGAGGACTCCAGGCAGCTGAGGCAGCAGAGTGAGATGCTATTAAACAAACAACAAATGGGGCGAATGTACAAAGTGATTCCGTCTTCTAGGAGGAGCTTTTACTGCTGCATTACTTATCTCCAGCCTTAAGCTTCTGTCAAAGGGACTTTAAATATTCACACAGCATTCCAGAACTCCAAAGGATTATCATTCACAATAACTAAATGCTATAATCTTTCCTTAACGTTAAAATCCGTGTTTCTTCAAATAAGAAGAAAACAAGCAGGTATTAAAGAAATGAGATGTGTTTCAAAACATCTCTCCTCTGTCTTCATCAGACTTATCAATTCAGAAGATGATACTCAATTGTCTTCTGCATTTCTATTACTCAAAAATGGCCTTTTACCTTTTCAGAGATCCAATCTCTCCTTGCTTTCTGTATTTGATTTGAAAACTGATTGATAAGATACACTATTATTCTACCTTTTTCCTACTTTCAAATTTATATCTGTATCTAAACATGTACAAATATCAACTCATATAGAATATGTGATGACCAGAATGTAGGTGTAGACATACAAAATATTTGCATGTTCAAGTCATTTTCTTCATTTGCAAATTGCAGAAAAACACAGTATTATCAAATGAAGTCATTTCCTGTGACAATTAATTTATAGAATTTACACTTTGAACATGTGGACTTCTTATAAGTTGAGAAGACTTTTTGTTGTCTTGTACAATTTAATGAAAGAAGTGGTTGCTCAATATGAAAATTATCAAGATATATAATATAGATAATATAGATAAATATGAAGAGAATATATAAAACATATATAAATATATATAACATATTAAGATAAATAAAATCATATAATTTAGTATTGATAAACTTGGTTTGAACTTATCAGTCGTAAGAAATTAATTTAATCCAAAATAATGTTCTTAAAACTAAAATGAATCAATATTACATTAGAGAAAGGTGAAACTGGGACACAGTTACTATTTACTGATAGTCAAGGGTTTCATCATTAACTGTGCTACTTTTATAAGGAATAAAGTTATGAAACATGTATGTTCCTCTCTCACATCCACTTAACGTTTCTAGTCAAAACATTGCTTTCTTATTTCAGCGGACTTGAGATTCACCTTCACAGAGACAGAGTGAGGAAGCTGTTAGTTTATAAATTTGTTTCTGTGCAGACTGATGCATATATCCAATAACAAGCACACACAAATATCTTATAATGAAATCAAAACTAAAATATTGAATTCACATATTAAAAACTATAGAACTTATTTTGTCCAGTGCAACAATCTTTATTGAGGGTACTTGACAATATTTTTCTTCTTCGATCTCATAAGAAACATTAAAATACCAAATTATGTATGAAAGTACATTATATATGTGTATCATACTAGGAGAGAACTTTTGTTTTTGTTTTTGTTTTTTTTTCTGAAAATCACTTGCAATTTTATTTAGTCCAGAGGGTCAGTAAAGGCAAAACTTCATGCTGGCCATGTACACTTTTTAAGAGTTATGTCATAAAATCACAAATGTTCAGTATAATAAAAGTTTTTAAAAAGCATAACTAAGTATTAACTCTAATTGTGGTCTATAGACTTCCCCTTTTCACCACTGATACCTAGAAAATATCAAGGGCTTCTTAAAATAACTTTGTATTTGCCCCCGAAAATTGGGAATTGCTGTCTTCTCTCAGTGACTAACATACTGACAAGAACACAATATGGATCAACACAGTTGTAATGCACTCACAATTGATGGAAGATCAGATGTATGGTGATAAAGTCTTACTGTAGTGGGAATGAGGAAGTAGTGGTTTTAATGCTGCATTATTGGCAGCTTTAAGTTAAAATTCTTAGAAATTAAATCAGTATTTTAGAACAAATAAAAAAGCAGAACACTGTAATGAGCAACTAAGAAACCAGATTAGTTAATGATAAAGCCATATAATACATACCTAATTATTTTACTGTTGAGTAGAAAGCCTTATGGAAGAAACCAGTCCCACATACATTCCCATTGCTGAGTACTAATTATGTTCCCTAGTTTAAAGGGAACATTGCCAGGTTGGGAGGTAGCAGAATTTAAGTGATCTAATGGAAAACTTGGGGAAGATGGGGGAGGGGGCTTTAATTAGACTTCGTAAATAAAAAGAAGAAGGGAGAGTAAAATAACAGTAGGGATACCCAAAAATAACTATAATACATTTAAATTTATATAGGAATATGTATATTATATTATTTGAATGAACTTTTCCCATCAAGGCTGACAGAATTTCCTTAAGGAGTCAAAAAGACTACTTAACAGAAACCCAACACCTGGATTGAAAACCCACTTTGGACTTGTTTATTATGATTGTCCAAGCAACTCCAAAAACATTACAAGATATTGTCATTGCCCTTACTTGCACCAGAGTTAGAATGTAAGTCTTTATTATTCAAGACACCATGCACTTCAGACACCAGTCCCAGAAGCCCCCGAGCCAGAATTGATCTGAAACCATCCTCCCTGAGAACTACCATTCATGATGTCAGAAGATGCCTTGTAAACTTCCAAAAGATAGAAACATCCAACAATTTTACCTAGTTATAATGCTAATGAACTTGAAAACTGGCCTGTACAGCAAGGTAACTGTAAGAGTGCAGTAGTAATACACATACATTGGTGGTAACCAAAACCTACCAAATTAGACTTACAACCCACTCATCCAAAGAGAAATTATGCTTATTACTGAAAACCTAGCTAACTACTCAGTACTATTAAAATATCTTAGAATAAAACCTACAACTACTATTTTACTAAGTCAACTATAATCCCTAAGTCTATTCTAAGTATTTGTCTTTACACCCATAGTCAGATAATTGTAGCCTTAACCCATCACCAAAGAAATCTTTTGTTGTTGTTTTCAACAGACAAAACACCATTATAGAAAAATCATAATCAATTAAAATGCAGATCTGTAGAGCCCAGTCCCAATGGATATATCTACAAAACAGCTCTCACACCTAAGGCTAAGGGATCATTGCAGAAGAGGGAGTGGAAAGATTGTAAGATCCAGAGAAACAGGGAGTGTGCTGTAAGACTGTGTCTCCTACAAATATCAGAAGCTACACACACAAAGTCTCACCATGAGTGCCCAAACATAAGCTGAACAAGAACAACAAACATGCTGAAATGGTTGTTCAGGAGGCCTCAGCCCAACACAAAAGTCAGAAGCCACTAGGAAATAATGAGAGCAGGAGAAGTAGTCTTCCCTAAGGAATAGGATAAAAATTGGTTATCTAGTACCAACCCATTGACCGTGAAAACATGGACAAGTTAACATTACACCAACAAAGCAGGTTGTATTAATGTATTTAGGAATTGTGTGTGTGTGTGTCTGTCTGTCTGTCTCTGTGTGCGTGTGTGTGTGTGTGTGTGTGTGTGTGTGTGAGAGAGAGAGAGAGAGAGAGAAGCAAAAGTTAATTTAAAAAAAGCCACAAGAGTGAAGAATAGCACAGTGGTGCATATATAAACATTTTAAGGGAGTAAAGAAAAGGGTAAAATCTAATAATATTATAATTAAAAAAAACTAAAAAAAAGTTTTAAAATAAAAGGAGCAAAAACATTAATATTTTCTTTTAGACAGTGTCACTTTGACCAGGATGGTTTCAACCTCAGTATTCTCCTGCCTTAGTTTCTAGAGTATTGTGATTATAGGCACCACAACTTGATTGAAGTAACAGTCTCAAAAAGCAATATGAATAGAAAAAAATGCGAAACATTACAGTTTAAAATGTGTCTTCATTTGCTTTTTTGGGGCTGTTCTGTACTGTTTGATGTTTCCCTATCTTCTTCACTTCACTACATAAGCCATCAGATTCTTCTGCAGGGACACTGTTTAAAACCCACTTTCCATATAGTAACCAGAAGAATTCTCCTTGAGAAATAGTTCTGGTCGAGTTTGGCAAGTATTGGAACCTTCACATGTACCTGCTTTCCTCAGCTTTCTTTCCTCATACTGTACCCTGACAAGACTGCTTTAGTTCTCATGCCTTCTGCTTTTCTATTGGATTATAACCTAGATTATTCTACCTCAGAGCCTTATAACCACATTTCTCTCTATTGGCCATAGTCTTCTTTTAGAAAACTACAGTTTATATGCTCTTTCTTGTCTTAAACCTGCTCATTTCAGTAAAACTTACTGTGGTCTTATTCCTCAGTACAACCTGTGTTTCTAACCTCAACTAAATCTCAGCCTAGACTGTTGATCTTTATTGTGCTGTTCAACTTTTTTTTATACCCACATGATCATCTTCTAATAACGTTCAGGTTATTTCATGTCTATCTTTCCAGTGAACTTAAATAATCCCAAAATGCTTATCGTTTACATTCTTTGTTACATAATACATTCCTTGTAGAGTTGTTGACTCATCATAGATGCTCAGAAAATGCTTATTGATGACATAAGTAGTCATCAAAGGAGCACAACCCTAAAGGGAAAGTAGCAAGAAAGACAAAAGAAAGAGAGCACAAATGAGAATGCGACTGAATTAAGAGATAAAGGAAAGTAGAAAATGAATGGACCTAAGTAAGAGCAAAGCTGTGTGTAAGCTATAGCAAGAAAAAGACAAATGAAAATTATGTAGATGATTTGTAAAGTGACCTAATTACAACTGCCTTTCCCAACAGTGTCAGACTTCTAAATGATACATGCATGCCTGTCTTCACTCCCTATCTGCAACTGTGGCACAGGCACTGACATTGACTTCTTACTGAACTGTCAATGTTAGAGGGTCATAGTAAATTACAGTAGGGTGACTACATACTGATAACCTTATTAACTTAGTAATGTGAATGTGGACAAAAAGAATTATGTCTTCCATTGGCCTCAATACTCTTTTTCATTAATTGCTTGTGTACTGGATAATCTACAAGCCTTAAACATCACAGTCGCACAGATTCTCAGAGTGTGAAGAAATGTTAGAGAATATCTAATCCAATTCCCAGTCTGGTACTTAAATCCCTTCAATGCACTATCTCTAGAAACAAGCTCCTCTCTTTTTAGGCATCTCAGCTCTTTCATGTGTCAAGACAGCCTATCATTCACTCCAGTGTCCTCATATGTGAGGTCTACTTCTGCCCTTAGGCATTGTAGACAAAAGGCACTTCTGCTTTCCCAAAGAACAAGTCTCATATTTAACAAAATCTCCCATTCTGAGTTTAAATCTCTTCCATTTGGGGACAGAATATTTTCTGTAATTAAAAGACTCCTCAACTTCCTGAAAGACTTCTTCAAGGTTTGGGTTTTCTAAACCATTCCTACGGTTCTTAAACATAACCTGAGACGACTACATTCCACGTATTACTGAGCTGTGTCAATGGAGTGAGCAAATAAGCCTTCCATCTTACATCACTTCATTCAATTTATACAGCAATTTCATTAGCATATATGGCATTTACAACATTCAATCAAACAAGGAATTATTCAGTGAAACTTGAGAATTTATAGTCACAAGAGCAATTCAAATGCCATTGAAATATTTGATTTATATCTTATATGTCATAGAATGTTCATAGGATTATGGTGGTCTTAGTCAACATGATACCCATGGGAAGAAATAGGTCAGTTGTTAACAACACAAGAAATATTTGATATTCTTCTAGGGGACATGGGTTCAGTGCCCAGCACCCACATAACAGCTCACAACTGTAACTTGTGGCATCTCTGGGCACTGCACACAAGTGACAAAGTATGAATATGCATAAAATAGAAATAAATATAAAATAAATGATATCTAAATAAAATATGTTTAGGTACAACTAATTTATTCTAACTAAATAGATGATTTTTACATAACAAATAAAAATAAAAAATCTGACCCACAGATTATCTTATTTGGAAGCCACCATAATATTCTAAAATGTTTCTCTCTATTCATTGCATAATTAAGTAAAAACTTCAGTAATAACAATTTAATATACTACAATTCAATGAAAGTTTTTATGTGATAGCTATTCTTGATTGTCAACTTGACTGCATGTCTAGGATTAACTAAAACTCAAACAGCTGGATACACATAGGTAGGATGTTTTTTAATAAAATTATTTAAAATGGAAAGACCCACATTTAATCTAGATCGGTTGAGGCAAGAAGATCCACTTTTAATCTAGACCCCACTTTCTTGTGGCAGCCTCTATAAAGGCTCTATAAAGGCTCTATAAAGGCTCCATAAAGGCTCTATAAAGGCTTGTTGCAGCCTCTATGTAGGACATGAAAAAAGGAAACTTTTGCCCTTTGTCCACTTATCCTGTATCTCCCTATCAAGTCCTGTTCTGTACCATAATTAGAACCTATATCCTTGAAATCCAGGATACACAAAATCCTCACTGAGGAATCCAGCTTCACAGACTGAACAACTACTGGATTATTGGACTTTTCATTGGTAGACAGCCATTGCTGGATTATCTGAATCACAGCTTGTAAATCAAAGCTTGTAAGCTTGTAAGCTTATAAAATTTTTTCTATATATAGATATAGATTCATTTTATTAGTTCTGATCCTCTGGAGGAGTAGCTCTCAAACTGTGGGTTACAGCCCCTTTGTCTCCAAACTATTCACTTTATGATTCATAACAGTAGCAAAATTACAGTTATTAAGTAACAACAAAATAATTTTATGGCTGTGGGTCACCAAAACATGAGGAACCGTGTGAAAGGGTCACAGCATTAGGAAGGTGGATAACCACTTCTCTAGAGAACCATGACAAATATACTTTGTGTTCCTATCTGTGGTCTGTATTTCAAATGAAGTTTGAGCTCTTAAGTGAGAGAGTTTTTAACATTTCTAAGCAAGTATTACTTTCACAATCAAAATCAAAAGTTAATTCATACCTCAATACTTTAAGAAATTGATGAATAGCTTTATAAGTATGCATGGCACAATTATACATAATATGTAATTATGCTATAGATTATACAATGCTTATCTTGTAGTAAGATATAATAGCTTTATATGTACATATTTTATACATGAATATAAATATAAATTATATAATATAGATATTCTAAAGTCATATTTGACTAAAACGTGTAATCATTTTCACTTTACTTCTTGACAGCTATTCTAGAAACTTAGCAATGAGTTCATAAAATGATATTCTAAATTTAGTCTGCTGTGAATAATGTCAGCCAGGGGTTTGCATCATCTTTATTTTCTTTACAGTTCCTTATATGTTCACATGCACTTGATTAACTTTCGATGACATTACTTAGGCAATTAGGGCAATTGCATTGCCCTAGTCCTATTAAAATGAATTCACTCATGCCAAATAAAGGAGTTGCCCTACTCCTTGTTAACTCTCCTTACAAATTTGCATAATTTTTGCTGGGTTCAGAAAGGTCCTGACAGGATAGCTAATTGGATACTACCAAACAGTTAAACACAGTGACAATTTCTTAAGTTGCAGAATTTAGAATTGGAAAAGGTTAGAAAAGTCATCTAGTTTGACCTTCTACACAATGATAAGTCCTTGTTCAGCATTCAAACATTTAAACATGAGATTTTTCCCTTGAGTTTAAAAGAATTTTTTGTAAAATCACAAAATGTGTTTAATTCTTTTATTCTTTAGTTCTTTAAGTCTTTTAATTCTCTTCTTTGTTATATGTAACTGAAATATTAACTGGTACTATATAAAATTAATTTTATTACATCAAAATACAAATGAAGTTAAGGACTTAAAAGTGCATTTATTCGTAGATGGAAAAAATGCTAATATAATAAATTTAGTATTCTCTTTAATCAAGAAAAAACTATTAAAATATACATATATACACAATAGATGGTACATGGATAGAGGTATAAATCAACAGAGAGACAGGTAAGCAAATGATAAATAGTAGTGTTTAATTTTCTTCATTTCTATCTTAATTAGTTCAGGCTCCCATAATTGGGTCATTTAAAAAGAAAACAAATTGTTTCTTATTAACTCCTTCCACAAGCATTGCAGAAACAAAATAGTGACCACCCACCAGGCTCTGCCACTTAGAAGGTCAGTCATACTACCTCTTAGCATGACTACATTGAGAACCAACTTTCCAAGTTATGAATATTTAGAGTAACTCTCTGGATTTTGGCAGATCACTAAACAGTCTTTCCAACAGAAGGTACTTGTAATGTGTTTATCCACAGGAGAACTAGTAGAGGTTTTCTGTTCAACCTGACCTGCTAGAGTGACCCATGGTAATGCCAGTTACTTGAGAGCCTAGAAGGGATAGGGGTAAAAAGGATGGGAAGTCAGAAAGAAGGAAGAGGTAATGATGGGGCAGAGGAGAAAGGAAGGGAGGGAGGAAAAGGAGAGGGAGGAGTAGAGAGGGAATGGAGGGATAAAAGGAGAACAAGAAGGGAAGAGGGGGAGGAAGAAGGAAATGAAAAGAAGGAAAAGTAAGAAAAGGAGATGGGAGAAAGAAGTAGCAGAAAAAAAAAAGACCAAGTGTAGACTAAAATAAATTGGAACTCCTAATCCTTATGACTAAGGATGAAATGATGTAGGTGCTGCAGGAAACAATGTGGTCATGACTGAAAGAATAAGCACATAACCACCACATTGTCCAGCAACGCCTCCCTTAGGAATATTCCCTAGGATTGAAGACAGTAACTCAGACATCTGTGTAACAGCATTAACAACAGTGTGATTCACAACACCATGAGTCACAACAGTGTGAGTACAACAGTGTGAGTCACAGCATTGTAATTCACATTACAGCATCAGTCGCAACAATGTAATTCACAACAATATGATTCACAATGGTGTATTTAACAACAGTATATTTCACAACAGTGTGATTCACAACAGTGTAATTCACAGCAGTATAGTTCACCACACTGTGATTCACAACTGTGTGAGTTACAACAGTCTGATTCACAACAGCCAGACGGTGGTGATTACTGAAATATCCCCACAGATAAATTCAAAAGCAAAAGTCACATACCCATGTAGCAGATTATGGCTCAATCATAAAAAGGAAGCAGATTAAACACTGTGTTAAATTTAAAAATCTTTAAAACATTAAGTGACCAATGTAAAAATTGCTCAAGAGGAGAGAGTAAGGTGGTCTATATTTTAATAAGTTTGGAGATTCTGGCTTTGCTTTGTTTTGTTTTGTTTTGTTTTGTTTTGTTTTGTTTTTCTGAAAATAGACATTGGTCATAGTTGAATAACGTCGTGAAAATGTGTAATGCTGCTTGAAAAATAAAATTATATTTAAATTATCAAGTACAGAACATTTGAATATTTTTTACAGATAGAAGTGTTATATTTCTTATATTACAGAGCATATAATAGTTCAGGAATATGAAGGTCAAAGCACATCCTTTCATGTTATATAAAGATTTAATACATGTCAAAATATTCTTTATCTAAAGACAAGTTGCAATGTCTATAAAATGCAAATCTATTATTTCTTAACAAAGACCCTTCAGAGTTATCAGCAGGTGGCACAGGCTTATATTTCCTGTCCCAATGTTCAAAGCCAGCGTGGACTATAAAGAAAGTTCTGGACCAGACAAGAAAAAGATAAAGGACAAACATAAACTAAACTACACAAGAATGTTGTCTTTGTTACAGCTGAGTCTGCTTCGTGCACTCTCCCCTACAGACATGCGTTCATATACACACACGTTCTGCCCGTGACCCAAGGAGAGCATTGTACAACACCCAGAGAGCACTGAACGTTCTCCCTTTGATTTTTACATTTTTGAAGAATGTCTTTCCTATTCAGGCCCCCTGCTGCACACACATACTTTGATTCCTTTAGCTTCTACTAGAGCATCTAACCTGCAACAGCATCGAGCAACGGCCTTGCCCCCAGACTTGCTCTCTGTTGCTAGCTCCTCTTTCTAAAGGTAATCTCATACAAATGGAATGACCAATCCCAGGCCCGCAAGATGCCAAAACAAGAAAAGACACTTGCGGTCACAGCTGTGCAGTTGAACTTTACTCCACAGGAGCCACATGATGGTAAAAGAAAACTGAGTGCCATTGGTTATCGTCTGACCTCAGTGTAAACACACGCACACACGCATGCGAGTGCGCAGGCACACACACACACACACACACACACACACACACACACACACACACAC
>JANHMN010000015.1:29010811-29091730 GCA_030674055.1 Rhabdomys pumilio
ACACACACACACACACACACACACACACACACACACACACACACACACATGTTCACACACATACATTCAGTTTAAAAATTAAAATAAACAAAGTCTTTTTTAAATTAAAAAGGAGTAAAATTTAGATCGTGTAATAAAAGGCTACAGGTTACCTCCTTCAATCCCAACAATTAAATTCCTTGAATGCTTTGCTATGTAAGATCATTGTTATTTTAATTTTTTGAGACAAAGTCCTGCTACATAGCCTAGCCTGCCTTGAAACCATGGCAATCCTGCCTAAAATTTCTAAGTGCTGAGATTATAAGAATGTCTGTCCTACACAGTTGTCATAAAAGATCTGTTCTGGCCTTCTAGAGCCATAAATGCACACACACACACACACACACACACACACACACACACACACACCCATTAAAGGCATAATAAAATAAAATATTTTAAATGAAGAACAGACATTGATTTGACTATATAAAGGGTAGCAATTTGCATAAATTATGTCCAGCTGACATAATAATCTATATTACTCTTCTAATCTCCTTATGATGATATTAAGATACAGCTGCAATTGCCTCAAATATTATTTTAGGGAAATAAATGAGACTATTTAAGAATACTGTGTATGAATTTGCTACTTTTATTAATACTCTCTGTTAAATGAAATGGATAGAACATTTTTGGAGATAAATTCTCCTATCGTTTATTCTTTCTACATATGAGGCTAAAAGTAGCAAATAAATTTTATTTTTAAAAAAGGAAATGTCTTCTCTTTCTTTTTATATAATTTGGAGGCTGAGCATCATAATAGAATTTACAGAAAGGGAAACTTAGTTGAAATTTTGAGTGGGTGGCATATCATTGACGAGGATATTTTACTGTGTAAAGGGGAACTTGGGATGACAACATAGAAAGAATATTAAAATCTTCTAATTTCCCCTCATTTGAACTCAGAGAGTCTTCATGCTGCAGGTCTGAGTTGGAAGCAGTCCTGCACAGCTCAGCTCAGTGCTCTGTCAAGCTGTGTTACCCTAACTTTTGCCATCTATCCCTTCCTGGGGCTCTTGTTGCTTAAACATGAACTTGAATTTCTCTGGAGAAAGAAAGCTGAAGCACAATATAAGATAATTTGGGCATGTAGGGAGGCATACTTCTTATAAATCAAGCCTTAATAACTGACTTAACATATCCCAGCCTCAGCTTAAGTGGGGTACTATGTCATTTAAAAGCTGTCATGTTTTAGAATTTTCTTCAGTTCTCTAAGAAATGATAGAACAGCATAATTTTACCCCTAAGCCTGTCAATGCATCAAAATTCTGATTTGAAGACTTTAACGTAACAAATGAATTGAATTGTGAGTGGGCTTGAAATAACTTTGTTGTATTTGATTGCATTATAGTGTGCCTAGCAACCTATGTATAGAGCATCCATCAATTCTGCTTAGACAACTGGCTTAGATTTGTTCTTGTCATGATTTTCATGTATACTCTTCTCAGTGGCTTACAAAATTTTACATCTTCCTGTGTACAGCACAGACATAGAAGATTAAACAATGAAATTAACCTGATATATAAAGTCCTGAATCAACCCACCCAGAACTTGAAGAAGCTTTACAGAATGAATAGAAGACATTCATGCAGGACAAAGCTTTGTGTTGATCTTCGAAAATGAAGGAGAAAGAGGAAGAGAAAGAAGGAGGGGAGGGAGGAAGATGTGCAGAAGAGACAGGCTGGCTTTCTTTCCTTCAATACCAATAATGTGCCTTGCATAGTCCAGATATATAAGTAAGTAGATTACAGTTTGAAAATTAACACAGTACTCTTTAAGTTCAGTGAACCTAAGAAAAGTGGATTTTTGAGTAAATAATATCCCATTAAAATAGTTGACTGAACACATGACAAATACCACATTTGCTAATCAGGTTATACCATTTTAACTGACTTCTCTTTCATTGCTCAATAAAGAAAAAAGTCTTTACTCTGTATCAGTATGCTCTCAAAAATAAACAAGTAAGTTCTAGCTCTTGTGTTCTGAAATTACAAAATACTACTTGAGGTTAGAAATGTAGCTCAGGGATAGAGGACTTGCCTAGCACCTTTAGGTCCTCCAAACAAAATCTAGGACCTAGAACTTAAAATAGAAAACAATAGTACATACTTTTAGCAAAAAAAAAAAATACAAAAAAACAAAAAACAACACACACACACACACACACACACACACACACACACACACCATTGTGGTACCACTCCTATTATTTATTACACTTTCCATTAAACTAGAAAGATACAAAATAAAATTCTACTCTAACTGTAACAAAAACAATAAGCTGCACTGAGCTCTTTCTGCTTTTCATGTAGACGACATAAATCATATGAATAGAGAAAAATAAACCTGTATTTTTCTTCTTTCCACTTAGATGGATAAGGGGACAGAAAGAAAACCCTCAAATAACAGGGTTTTGCTGCTGTTAAAGGTAAGAGTTGAAATGATTGCCTTTTCTAGTGGAATACATTAATTAATTTCAGAGAACTCAAAGCAAAACAATGAGCCATGTGTGTGTCTGAGGAAAACACTGCTTTGTGCAAAAACAAAAAGGCCTTAGGCCCCTCTCCAGCACTGGCAGGGGTAGTTGCTAAAATCAACCTTCTTACAGAAAGAAACTGCAAAACCCTGACACTGTACACAAGCACACTGGGGAAAACTCGGGGAAGAGGAGAAAAGGCTGGAAAGGAAAACCAGGATTTGAGGCTGCTTTGGATCCAGATGTTTGCTGCCAAATCTGGAGTAGGAACTGAGACTAAGAAATAGTCTGTAGGTAATATGTATATATATATATATATATATATATATATATATATATATATATATATATGTGTGTGTGTGTGTGTGTGTGTGTGTGTGTGTGTGTGTGTGTGTATCTTTAATATATATATATATATATATATATCCCTTAGACATATATATAATATATAAGTGTAATATTACATATATATATATATTATATGTATATATATTACATATATATAATGGAAATACATGGAAAAACCTGGATTTCAGAGATTCCAGCAAAGAGTGGTTCTAGGCAGTACAAGGTAGATATTTGAAGAAGGTAAATAAACAAAAACTAAAAATCAAGATGTTTTGTCTCGTTTTACTTTTTGGTTTTTGGGTTGGGGAGTGCTTAGTGTTCAAAATAATGCTTTCCTGACATGCTCATTTGTATATACCATAGTAATATTTGCTCATATTTGCCTAACATTACACTCTTCATGCCTTCCACCACTGATGCCCATCCTGTTAACAAATGTCCCATTTCTGCTTTTGTAATAAATTAGACAAACAAACAGACATATAGATATAGATGGATTAAGTAATGACACCTAGACAGCTATAGATATTTTACATATAAGAGAAAACAGGGCATATTGTCTTCCTTATTCTCTTCTCATACTGTATTCTTTTCCCATCCTTTAGAACTCATCTTTCCTCATCACAGGTCCATAGACTGTCTTTTAGTTTCATCACACACACATGCACACACACACTCACACATGCATTCATGTGCACATACATCCATGTACACACACGCAACTTACACTTTACATTTGAGAGAAAATGTGTGATATTAATTCTACATTGAACCTACATTGATTGTCAGAATATGATATTTAATTCCAACCATTTTCTCACATGTAACATAATTACATTTCTTTTCATACCTTTGTGAAATTCTAAATTTGGAGAAAAATTATAAATTGCTTCTCTTAATAATTTTCTCTTTCAGTCTCTGAAATGAACTAATGTCCTTTTCTGTTTTACATAAAGCTGTGTTTACCTTGGCCTCACACATGGCTAAGAATTTTTCACTGTATTCTTAAAAATTCACTAATGTATTCTTCTAGAAAAACAACCATTTAAAAATGAATAATTTTTAAAAGAATAGATTTTTCTTTAAAAAAACAACCATTTCAGACTTTTTTTAGTTTCACATACCACACGTGTGTATAATGTATCATATAGGAACACACACACACACACACACACACACACACACATATATATATATATATATATATATATATATATATGTACAATCTTAAATAGTCATCTGTTAATGGGTATCCAGGATGGTCCATATATCTTGGTTATATTGCCACAATAACCATGAAGAAGCAAGCATCTCTGTGGCATGCTGACGTAGATTTTTTTAAACATACTTTTAGTAACAGTTAAGTCATTTGTCAGTTATAATTTTAGCTTTTGACAAACATCCACACTCATTTCTATAGTAGCTTAACTTGTGTGGAGAGCCAATGATGCTGGCACCTGACACTCGTGGGTAACAAGTAATATTGCGCATGTGCAGTGGCAAAGGACCGCCTATCACCGCTCTACCTGGGAGGTAACATGGGAATTTGAGCAAGCAGCCAATCAGATATGTCCACCCCACCCTAGGGTGTATATAAAGCAGTGCCATGTTAGATCCGCTCTCTCTCTCCTCCTCCATGCTTGGGAATAAACATGTGCTGCAGAAGGATCCTGTGTGCCCACGTGCGTTCTTGCCGACGAGACGATTGCACGGGTCACAAACTTGCTTACTTACAACCCCCCAACCCACCCTTGATGATGTATAAAGAGTCTTCTTGACCATATCTTTGCCTGCTTTTGTTCTTATTTTCTCTTGTAGTGATTTGAATAAGTGACTCCCTTAAATTTCTATATTTGAATGCTTAGCCACCAGTAAGTGGAACTGTATGAAAATATTGGAAGGATCTGGAGGTGTGGCCTTGTTGAAGAAAGTGTACCACTGAAGTGAGTTTTGAGGTTTAAAAAGCCCACATCAGGCTAAGTGTCTTTCTTGCCCTGTAGATCAGAATTTAATTCTAGCTACCTCTCAAGTACCATGCATGCTGCCAGGTCTCCTGTCATATGATAATAGTCTAAACCTCTGAATCTTTAAGCAAATCCCAACCAAATGCTTTCCTTTGTACGAGTTACACTGGTCATGGTGTCTCTTCACAATATAAGAGTGACTAAGACTGAATTTGGTACTGAGAAGTATATTTCTATGACATGCGGGATCATGGTGCTTGTGATAGAATGTGGACTTTGGGACTGTACATTAGGGAAGCAATTGAACATTTAAATTAGGACTTAATAAGCCACACTTATAGGAAATGGAAGACAGTGGTTTTGAGAGCAAATTCAATTATGATAGTCTAGCTCAAGAGACTTCATAGAGCAAAAATAATAGTAAGTGGCCTATGGACCTTTCTTGTGATATTTTGGCAAAGGATATGGCTGCTGTTTGTCCTTATCCTAAATATCTGACAAGGGCTAATCTGAAAATTTTTTGATTAACTGTGTTGGCATAGGTGATTTCAAGACAGTCTAGTATTGACTTTGTAATGAGGTTATTAATAATCACCCTTACAAAGATCTATAACAATATGGAGCAAATTAGACAAAAAGAAATATAAAATGTGGAAGTTAAAGAGAAAAGGAACACCAGACAGTGTAACACATCTAAGTTCAGTGTCCAAGGAGATGAAAAGTTTAATGAAAAACCTTATGCTAAGTGAAATAAAGGAATAGGTAACTTCAGAGCAAGACTCTCTCCAGTGAAGCTTCCACTTGTTAAAATGAATTCAAGAAAGTTTTAATCTGTGAAGAAAATCATCAACAACAGAGAACTGAAGCAAATACGTCTGAAATGGGAACCAAGTACCAACATATTAAAGAGAAGGACTTGGCAAATCCAGCCACATGGTTATAGACTTAGAGTCAAGGATACAAGAAACAAGTTGGAGAGTCTCCCTCTGCAGCTAGGAAAAGTGGCTAAGGCCAAGCATGTGTCAGGGGTGTCCCTACATAGAGACACAGAGAAGCCATTATTGAAGCTTATGGAGGTGAAGTCTGAATTTCCTTTGAAACCTCAAGATGGTGGAGATTCTAGAGTCCTGGGATACCTGCCAATGAAAGCTGAAGACCAGGTATGGAACAAGCCCAAGAGATAGAAGTATGTTGTACTTAATCACAAAGGTAGAAGGAGCTGCAGATCTGAAGAATGCTTTGACACCAAACACTGAGATGCAGAATTTGGAGTTATCCTTGTGGGCTTTCTTTCTTACTTTGGTCCGGTATTTCCTCATTATGTGCCTTTGTCCCTTTTCAAATGTCTATTCTGTGCTACTGTATGTTGGCAGTATATGATCTGCTTTTTTTATTTTATAGGGGGATACAATTAAGAGACTGTCATAAGTCTCAGAAGAGACATTGAGCTTTGAACTTTAAAGCAGTGTTGAAACTGTGATAGACTATAGGGATTTTGAAAGTTGGACAAAGTGCATTTTGCATTGTGCTATGGTACAAGACTATGAGGGTCAGAGAGGTGAATGTGGTGGTTTGAATATAAATGACCTCCAAAGGCTGATATATTTGAATGTATGCCATCAAGAAGTAGAACTGTTTGAAAAGATTATAAAGATTAGGTGTATCCTTTTTGGAGGATGTGTGTCACTAGCAGTAGGCTTTGAGATTTCAAAAATCAGGTCTCTTTCCCCGTCCAGAAGGGCATTAAACAGGGGTCTGGGCAGGTCATCTGAAAGAGAGAATGATGGAAATGGCCAGACACAAAGAATGACAATTTGTCTATAGTCTGATCAAATAATGATTTTTACTTTTTCACCATTCTTTGTAGACTTGGTTCATTTCCAGGAATTCTCTACTTTTCCAAATATGAACATGTGCTAAAGTTCTTGGTGATGTAAACTAAAGTTCCTAGGGTGGCAGGAGGGGAACAAGGATCTACAACTTTGGTCAAGATTGGCCAAATGACAAAATTAGTAATTACAGAGAGTTAAAATTTGGTAGATCAAAAGTCTTTTTTATGAGCTCTTTTCAGTCCCTGTGAAAGTCATACATTGTCTATCCCTGTATTTGCCTAAACATCCTATGATCATAAACACCTTGAATGTATAGTGTTATCAAGACACCTAGCTTCTGATAATCCCAAAAACCAAACTCTATATAAAATCCCAAAACTCTACAGAAAATCTAGGGCCTACAACAGATTTCCCTTTATTGACATCATCCCACCTCACTGATATTGCTTCTGCAAATGAGAATTACTGCAAAAAAAAAAGTCATCTGTAAAGACTGATTTACTGATTAAAACTACAGTTAATCAGAGACATCAGAATGTTGTAGATCAAAAAGCTAATTACCTTATCTTGGGCTTGCTTTATCTCCCTGGATAGCCAGTCATTCCTTGCCCAGAGTTAACATAGTGTGTCAATAGATGCAAACTTCTTGAATCCTATTACTTAGCAGACCACTGGTTTCCACCAATCCAAAAGCAATAAGTGTCAGTAGCATCTGAGGCCTATAGAAAAGCTTCCCCATCTTCCTGTAATCTTCTCTTTAGCATATCCACCAAGGTAATTTAAATTTGACCTAATCTACAACTTATTTTGTTCTATAAAACTAGAAAACTTCATAAACTCAAAATCTGGGGTAACCTAAATATGTGTTGTTAGAACATAGTCACTCAGAATGGCTCCAGAATGAATTCTCTCTAATGTCTTTTAAGATGAGAGCTGCATTCGTTGGTTGGTTGGTTGCTTGGTTGGTTGGTTGGTTGGTTGGTTGGTTGGTTGGTTGGTAGGTTTTATGTTTTGTTTGTTTATTGTTTTTGATCAACAGCACCAATAAATTTGAAGTATTTTAAGAATTTTGATTCATAATGTTCTTTGTTCTATTACTATAAAAATTAATCACGCTGGACCATAAAATTTGGAGTAACCTAAATCTGTGTTCACGTGCCACGGTATCTCATATACTTTACTCCATTTTAGCTGTTTTTGCATTGATTGTAGACATTAATTTTAGAGCAGATGCTATTTGAGTTTCCAGAATATATAATATTGACGTTGCTGAAAATAATGACAAAGAAAAATATTTATAGCTTTGCATAGAAAGATGTTATCTTCAAAGCAGCAAATATGAGACTAATATCTGAATATTAAAAAAGAAAAAAGTAAGCATAACACAGATTATTTGTAATAGTACTGAAAGAAAATATTACAAGCTCAAAATTCCATGATAAGAAAAGTAATATATTAAAATTAGTATCAGATATTCCAAACAAAAACAAGTCAGGCAGAAATTTTCAGAACACTTCATTAAATTAGTGTAATGACTGTTCTCAAGTAAAAGAAAACTTATGTCAGAGGAAAAGACAAAAATAGAGAAACAAACAGCAAGAGGAAAAACTCATGTCAGTAAATTTAAGTACATTCTGACTGTGTGTGTGTGTGTGTGTGTGTGTGTGTGTGTGTGTGTGTGTATGTGTGTAACAGAGCTCTCCAAATATTAAAGTAGAAATTATGGCAAAAATCACTACCTATTTAAAAAATATGTAGTAATAAAAAATCAGTTTTAATTATATGAAAAATAATATTATTAAAAATATAAAAAGCAAGTAAGCAAAATAACTGGAACAGTATACATGTCTAATACAATAATTTTAACATATAACAAAGAGAAAAACTTGAAAATTTGAGCCAAATAATTAGCAAAATTAATTGCAGCAGCATATAGATAACTGTTACAATACTTACCGGCTTGCACATATATGATTAATTAGTGTGTATACATGAACCATTTGAAAATAAGTAACTCAAAATTCTCAACAGTTTCAATGAGAATTTCAGCATTGAAGTACACTACCATACAGACTGTTTTCTGTTGGCATAATGTAATAAACCACAGTCAGTCTCAATCCATATAAATATTAAAGAGTTTTCTTATAAATAAGTATCCACATAAAAATTATAATTAGAACAAAAAAATTTAACTAAATAAGTTTATTTGTGCAGCTTATTTTGGAAAGTTAATGCACCATTGATACCAAGTCTGAAAAGAACATTAAAAGAAAGAAAATTATTCACTAATCTCCCTGAAGAATGTCAATCTAAAACTCCTTTACAGAATAGGAGCAAAAAAAAAAAAAAAAAAAAAAACCAATAATGCTACACACAAAAGAAAATGAAAATATAAAAGAATAATACACCACATTCAAGTTATGTTTATTTTCATTCTGTTAAATTGGTTATTCATTTCAAATTTTCATTTTTTTACCAAATTACCATAATAAAGGATACAAAATCATGTTGCTGTACCACTAAACACTAAACAAGCCGACAGCACTAAGAGTGCTTCCTAGTGATAAGCACACTTTGTAAACTAGAAACAGATAGGAACTTTCTTATTTTATACAATTTATTCATCTTTTTTAAAAAGAAAATATTATGCTTCAATATTAAATAAAATACCAATATTTTATATTACTAGTGATAAATAAAACTAATATGTATAAATATAAACATCTATAGAACAATTCTGATAAAATATTTATGTATGATCTCCAATTAAAAAGTAAAGGACATTACATTAAAAAATACTGGAGACTATTGTAAAGAAGGTAACCTATCTAAGGAAGGTTGGAAGACTCAAAATTCTAAATACATCCATGGATCTAGTCAATATAAGGACTGAATTTAAATGTCTGAAAGAATTTACTGTTCTGCCATACAAATAGAAATGTTAAGGTCTCAGTCAAGCAGTCTTGAAAAAGGAACACCGCTCAAGAACTTTCTTTGATTTCATTATGCTTTTTAACAACAGGGCTTTTGTAATTAAGACAAGGGAATTACTTTGACTATGCAAGCATGCACCAAGTACTGGGTTAGACATATAGTTCACAGGATGAACATGGCCTAGGGCCAGAGGCAGTGACAGTAATCAGAGAAAGAGAACAGAAGAATGTAGTCTATCAAGGCAGAAACTGTCATCTGGCAATGGTTATTCCTGGTATGTGAAGAGAGAACAGTCCTCGTGGAAGGAAGCCTTACCTTCCACAATATACTATAAACAATCATTTGTCAAATGGATAGATATAAATATTAAATATGAAACAAGAATATTCCACAGAAAAATATCCAGATGACCTTAAAATACTAAAATATCTTACATAGTATCAAAATTGCAGTAATTTCAATTGAAAAGAAAAAGCACAAAGGAGACTATGAAATCAAAACTCTGCTGATACAAAAACACTTGGTAAGTAGAAATATATATATATATATATATATATATATATATATATATATATATAATGGTTTTGACATAAATAATTTTTATCTGTCACGCATTAAAGAATTTGACAAATAAATAAAAAGTTGATAATCCACTGGAATATGAGCAAAATATGTGAATGATTATTAAGACAGATAATAATGCCAAAAATGTTTAGACAAGAAAGTAAAACAAAAAAAAGAAATGCTGAAAGTAAAAATGTTGGACAATGACAAAAGTTGAGGAACAGTATGGAGCCACCAGAACTCACACATTATTAGGATAGAACTTCACTTAGGACTTCATCACATGGACTCATTTGGAGACTGAAATATAGTGTTCATCTGTATTCTCAAAATACATGTAAAAAGGTTATAGTAAAACTTTTAAAAATAAAATTAAAAAGTTACCAATTGTTTTAAGGATAAAAAAACCTATATCTAAACAATAAAATACTACATATCAATTTAAATTTTTAAGTAAAATTCTACAGTCAATAATTGGAATGTATGTCACAATTCATTTACAAAAGTGTATGCATTAGGTAACTAAAATTCCAGTGAGAAAAAAATACATAAATATATGCTATTGAAAGGCAAAATAGTAATTAATCATCAGAGACATGAAAGAGGCTCCTCAACTTCTGGATGCCCCCTTTTTAAAACTTTCGTTTTTTAAGCAGTGGGATAAAAAGTGTTCACAGAAAAATTTTATAAGACATACACAAAAAATATGATCAAAAGAGCAGGAAACAAACTCCCATGAACCACTCCACTATTCATTACAACCCCAAGGTAAGAAAGACACAAAATGCCCATGACTGTATGTTATTAAATAAAGTATATGCTGTAATAGAGAAGACAGGGAATCATCTCATATCTGATCAAGATTCACCCAGAGTCAGTATGGAAGAGTGGTTGCTGTAAAACCTTAGAGACCTGAATCTGATCCTCAGAACTCACAGAAAGGTTCAAGGAGAGAACCAAGTCCACAAACACGTCCTCTGACCTCAACACATACTCTGTGACACACACATATATACTCCATATAACACCAAACAAAAATAATAATAACTAATACATTAAAATCTGATCAGGCAATCCAGACAAAATAGAATGCTTCATGGTGACACTGACAAGAGGTTAAAACCTAATCAAACAAAACGTCTACAATGTTAAGGGTCACAGTGATATTGCTAAAGTGCAGAACAAGAATGAGAAACATGGACAGGGCATCATGGCTTCCTCTAGGAACCAGTCATATTCTGTGTTTGGACATACCCAGTGTTAACATGGGTCTTTTCATTTTATCACAGCTCATTTAGATGTGCTTTTTAAGATATGTGCATTATCCTGTATGTGTATTGTACTTCAATATTTTTAATGATGACTAAAATTGGACACTGAGAAAAATTTAAAGAGGAGAAGCAGAACATGCAGGCTTCAACCTAAGGCTTTGAAAACCCAGTAAAGGAGAACACGGAAAGATCAGAAGGAGGAAAATTAAAAGTATTAGAAGCAGAGATGACCTCCCCAAGAGGACAGGAATGGATAGGGAAATCTATGCAAAAGTGGATTCCATTTATCAGAAGATATCAAAGGAGTTTAAAGAGAATTATAACTAACACTCACTTTAAAGGGGTTGGATGTGACTTGCTCATCAGTCAACTGTGAAATCTGCTGTAAAGAATCACTTTATCGTTTTGTAAAACCTGAAGAATATAGTCTTGCTCATCCATTTAGAAACCAAATGTATATACGGGGTCAAATCTTCAACAAAGGGCACAACATAAGATGCACCAGGAAGTGCAGAATGCCCCTGTCAAGTGTATGTATTAGAGCCTCAACCATCAGAAGGATTGTATCAGAATAAGGGAGCAATGAAAATTAAATGAGGATTTAAGATGGGGCCATGATCAGTATGATAATGGAGCCTCTAGATGTTCACCAGCTCTAAAAACCTTGCTAGGATATCTGCAGATCAAGGGAACATCTCTTCCAACACTACAGTTGCCAGATGTTGACCCTGGGCATATCAGTTTCTGAAGATGTGTAAAATGCATTTGTGTTATTTAAACCCCAGAATATATAGTATTTTGGTACAGAAACTGCTACACATTAACAAAAATTTGGGTGCTCAAAAACTGGGATTTTAATGAGCAAATCTCTAAAACTGAAAGGATGGCTATGGAATTGGGTACTAAGGAGGCTAGAATAAAAATGACACCAGGTAAAGAAGATTAACAATGGGACCCTTTGAAGTTATTGCAGGAACACTGGCTCTTTAGTTGCATATGTAATAGAAGACCTGGATTCTTTTATTCAGACATGAAGGAAAAATTGATCTAAGTGAAATTCAATTACCTAAGTTTAATTGCCTGTCTGAAATCTGGGTCACATTTATTCATGTAAATAAAAATGTCTTTGTAATTTCAAATCACGTGTGTGCTTGTTTGTAGATGTTGTTTCTTTATTTTGTTGTTTTGTTTGTCTGAGAAAGAGTCTTATACTGTAGCTCAGGCTAGTCTGGTGTGTGTAACCCAGGCTAACTTCTAACTCATAGAAATCTTCCTACATTGGTGTATTAGTCACTTTTCTTGTTGCTATGATGGAATATATTAAGGACAGTAAGATTTCTTTTGGATTACAGTTGAAGATGTTCCATCATGAGAGAATCATGGCATCAGGAGCTTGAGACAGCTGATGGCACTGTGCACACTGTTTGTAAGCATCTATGATAAATGGTCATTCCTACATGCATGGATTGAAGGATTCTTGTGTAGTTTTATTAGAAATAATGTGGCCTAATTTGCTCTTTTCTCACAAGCAAAAACATTTTATTTAGCATTTAATAAAAACAGTTTACAACATAGATTTTAACACAAACAGTATAAAGGATGGCAATGACTCTCTAACCCTAATTCTTTCTAATGACACATCTCATTAAGTTGAATACATGCAAGTGTTTGCATATAACCAGCAGTCCCTGTATTTTGCTTGTCTTAGACAGTTGGGAAAAACAAAACCTATAATGTTGCAGTGACTTTTCAATGTTTCTTTATATATTTGGGCAGAAAGAAAGCCTAAAAACAACTGAGACTTTTCTGCTCTAGTCATATCCCAAACTTTTACTGAGAGATTTACATATGCAGTTCATTTCATCTTTTGATCTCTCATGTCATGATATAATCTTATAGATCAAAGGCTAGTCTATTGCCCAAGGTGTCTAAGGACCCTATGAACACAGGAATTCTCCCTCCTACTTTTCCTTTCAAATGACTACATTCTATTTTTATCTCTTTAAGGTGTACTTAGTCTCAGCTCTCCTTTTTATTCTTTCCTTCTGTCTATGCTTTAGCTTTATTTCAACTGCTGTGATGCCACAGCTGCCTACCTAATCTCTCTGGGTGGATCTTCATCTTCTAGCAAATCCCTAAAGATGCTGATATCATGTTGTATGCCAGCAGGAAGTGGAGGCAGGGGCATCAAGTGTTTAAGAAACATAGGCTATTCCAGGTCATTCTACAGGAGGCCCTTAATCATGTAAACACTGAGCAAACAATAACAACAAATTATAAAGCATATAAATATAAAAGACAGAAGAATAAATCAGATAATATCATCTCTTTTTTTTTATTTATAACACTATTACCTCAAATCCAACCATAAATGTGGTCAATACAGACATCCACAGCACTTTATGGTTTTTGTAGCAACTAGTGTTTTGGACTATTGGCCTTGATGAAGAAAAAAGACAAGCTACATATTTTTGAGGCCTGGATAATACCTACCCTTCCTTTTAGATTTTATTCCCCACAGAAAGATGTTCATCTTTCTGCTTTTAATGAGCTGTTTTCTCTATTTATTTCTGTAGATTCTTTTCTTACTTCCTGCTTGTAGACAGCTCTGTACTCACCCCTGCGTGAAAGTATCCCTAAAGAAAAGTGTATGTATAATTAAAAATTCATGTTCTATAGAAATGTAGATTTATGAATATAAAATAATGACTCATTATGATTATGCTTTCACAAATCTGTCATTTTTTTTTATTAGGCTTTCTTCTGGGTTCAGTAAATTTAGGTCTCTGACAACCTTATGACAACCCATATAAAAATGTCAGTGACTCATAAAATTAGAAAATCATTAGTTCCTTTCTACAAAGAGAAATCCAAGTTACTTAAGCTTTTGTCATTACGGAAAAAAAAAATGTATGAATTTTCTTGAAACATGGAAGATGTCCCTGATTTTTCTCAGATATTTTTGAAATTGTATGGATCCACATACCACAAATCTAAAATAGAATTTAAAGATTGACACTTTGAGGGTGAGGAATCACAGGTCTTCTATTGTTTATGACAGCTTAGAAATTTCAATTAGTTCTAGGGTTGGACAGTCCTTGAGCCTGCGTGTGGAACAGCATAAACATATTTAACATAACAGAGGTGTATACTTAAAGATGTTTGACAGCACATTTAGTTTTCCATGTACAAACCCAGAAACTATGTTACTGATACATGCTTTAAAATTATATTTACATAATGCTAAATTAATTTGTGATACAAATTCTACAAACTCCAAACAGGATTTAATAATTATTATAGATTGAGACATATAATACATTGTTCTTAGCTCCAAATACTTAGATTTAGATAGATTATGTGAAGTAACCACAGAAACCATGAAGGTAGAAATGGGGGCACAGGGAACTCTAGAGAGGGAGAAGAGTAGGCATGGGCAGTATGAAGGGAGAAGAGAAAACAGAGGTGTGGTTTCACTGAGGATGAAGAGAGAAGGGAATAAAGAAGGAGAGGAAGAAAAAGGGAAGATAAAGAAAATAAGGATGTTTGGAAAGTTCTTACGGCTTATTAGATGTATAGAAGATTTATTTGTAGTAGTATAAATAAAAGAATATATTTTGAAAGTAGCAGGTAGAATGTAGCAAAGCTAACCATGACAGCATGCAAAGAATTTAAATACAAATAGTGCATCTTACTTTCCAGGAGATCATCCAATCAGAACTTTGATTCGGTCTCTCTACAAGCTTGTGACCTTCTGGTTGATAGTCTTCATCTTCGAAGAAGTAGGTACTTCACAGGGCTGTAAAAAAGTAGTCCAGGGAACAGGACTATTTATTTCTTCTCCTGTGTGACCTAACAAATTGGAGAAGATTAAAATAAAAATCATGATTAACAGAAAGAAATTGATTGCATATCTGTAGTGGAAGAAACAAAATGAACCCCTATAGTTCCTGAGGGACCCCCTGGAAGACATTCTACTTTTGCCATGCCCAGGAAATAAAAATCTCCATCAACCACAAGCAAACAAGCTAAAGATAACATCTTAAAGATATATACTTAGATTTATTCAATGTTGGGGAAGTGGAGTTCTGAAGACGACTTGCAGCAGCTAGGTATTTTTTTCCTGTCATGTAAGTTGTAGTAATTCAACTCTGGTTGTTTGGCTCCACCATACACAGCCTTACCTGATAAATGAGTGACCAGGGTAGGGAAGGTGTGAGAGTAGCTTGTAATAGGAAATACATTTTTTTCATGGGGCAAAAGAAAAATCCAGAATTCTGATCTTCTTTTCCACTAAGATTTTTCTTGGGTCATTTGGAAAAAGTAAAAGCAATGTTATATATAGACTCTTTTTATGAATCTCGTATTTTGTTCTCCAGTACAAAATAGGTTAGAGTCTGAGTTTGGTCCCTCTGCACCACTTTTCATTAAATACAGAAAATTTAGTCTAGACAAATGATGACTTTTTTTTTTAAAAAAAATCATTATCTATTGATTTGGTTCTGTTATCTATGTCTAGAAAGATTTTATGTCTTTTCTTCAACAAATTTTGTCATGTGATTGTTTCATGAATGGACATACAACATATTCTCTGAGTTATTACCATAGCTACACGTCTGGTAAATGAGATATCATGTCAACTACACAGATATATCAAATTTTATTTGACTTTCTGTTCTCTTATAAGAACTACTTTAACTTTAAAGTTTAAAAAGTCAATTAAATCTAAGTTTCAAATTTTAAAACACTGTGTAATATTAGTAGTGAATTTGGCACACAAAAGAAAAATTAAAGCTCACTTAATTAGTGTCACTATTGCTGTAATAAAATATCATGACCAAAACAAGGGGACAAAGAGGCTTACTTGGCTTCCACTTCCATATCACTGTTTATCATGGGAGAAAGTCAGCACACAAACTCAAGCAGGGCAGGAATCTAGAGACTGAGGCTGACACACAGGTCATGCGTGAGTGCTGCATATTGGCTTGCTCTCCATGGTGTTCTGAGCCTGCTTTCCTATAGAACTCAGAAATAACAGCCCAGAGATAGATCGTCACCCATCAATCATTAATTAAGGAAAGGACCTGCAGCAATATCTTATGGAGTATCATCCTAATTGTGTTTTCCTCTTTTAAAAAAACTATAGCTTATATTAAGTTGATGTGAAATTAGCATCACAAAAGCTGTCTTCAACAATGGAAATCTACTCTCAACAACAGATATCAGTCTTCAGGAAACAGCCATTAAGTAGACAAAATACGTGTGGTAACTGTTCTAATTATGAACTAGATAAATGATTTATTTAAATAAATGTTATGGTGCTCCTGGTAAAAAGAAATAATCTCCTCAAGAAATGTAAACATTTGGCAAATTGCTTTGATACAGTGATTGTATTTATTCTACTCAACTTCTGTTCCCAGCATCCCTCATGGTCTTCAGAAAAAAGATTTGAGTTTTAGTATCAACATAGGCTGAACACAAAAACACAGAAAAAAAAATACATTGATTCATTAAAGAAAACCAAAAATAAGACTAATATATAGTGATAGGACACTTGTGATAAGATGATTTTGACTAGAAAAGATGTGTAATACTCTTTTTTCCCCCAGTCTGCTTTTATACCATTTTAATTACATGCAAGTAATAAGGTTAGACCTAGGTTGAGGAATTAACAATACAATAGATGCAAATAGTCAAGGAACAAGCAAGACAATAAACACAAATAGTCAAACAACAAGCAAGGCAATAAATAAAGTCTCTGTGATCACTCCCATGATCACTGTTTCTAAGGGTTTACCAGGGTAACCAAAATATCTGAGCCTACTTCCCTGTCCTAGCCCAAAGTCATTTTTATGCCTGAAGCCTACTTCTTCATCTTAGCCTAAGATTTAGATTCCTGCCTGAAATTACTTCTTTGTCCTAGCCTAACATCAGATACCTGCTGGAAGCCTATTTCCTTGTCCTTGGCCAACTGGTATTTTAATGAAGAGTTTACTGAACAGACTCTATTTAACATTATGTGGAGAAAATTTTAAGCCTAGACTAATGCATTATTGGCATAGGGTTAGACATGACAATGCATGAAAGTAAATGAGGTAGAAATTAAGTTATTGATCTTGAAGATCTCTGAGAAAGAAGCTAAACATCTCAGAAAAGATAACCAATTTATTATTTGCTAGAAGTAAGTGACCAAATTCATACAGCATTTACTACTAGGGCATATAAGAATTCAAAATTGGACAGAAAGGAAAATATGGAATTAAACCAATAAATATCAAATCATGAATGATAAAGAAATCTACATTATCTGTATAATGCATTACTATTCACCCATAAAGCAATCAAGTATATATATACAATATAACATTATCCTAAGGGGGAAAAAAAAAAGAGTCACAAAATAACGTTCTATGCAATGTCATTTCTGTTAGCTATATAAGGTAGATAAGTCCACAGCAAAGAAAAGTAAACCACAGGTTATCAGGGGTTTGAGGTGGGAAAGAAACACACAGGATGCCAAATAATATCTATGGATAAAGGAATTTCAGAAGAATTGATGAACAAGTTCTGAAACTGGGTCTTCTGATGTTTGCCTAATTCTCAGTTGTAAATTTGAATAGAATGGATTTCATAATATGTAAATTATATATAAATAAATCTGTTGTTTAAAACAAAATCTAATAGAAAGCTGAATATATATTTATACAGGAATATAGAGAAAATAATAGTGATGAGCATCACCTCAATATCCCCAGCATCAACAATTTATGTGACCTTAGCGCCATAATAAAACTGGGACACCAACATTGATAAAATAGGCTTGTTCAAATTTTGAGTTTCTACCATGAATTCCCTTGTTTCTGCTCTGTTCCATTCTGATAATAGAGAATGGGAGAACAATGTACCCTATCTTCTTCATCTTTTAAAGTATTTGCAACTCAGAGAATAAGGATTATAAAGTCCTTTGAGATGAGAAGAAAAAACTATCAAGAGAGAGAAAAAGGAGCAGTGGAAAAAGAGTAAAGTTTTTAGGATGAAAGAGAAAAGATGCTTTATATTCAATGGATGACATGCTATGAACCTCAGTGTAGTTTGCAAATGTAGCCAAACAAAACATATGGTGTTTTTCAACTTCAATTAAACCTACCTAAATATGGTTCATAGTTGGTCCCTTGAGAGTTTGGCAAGAAAATATAATACCAGTCACATTGTCAGCCAGCAAACCACTTCATTTCCATAGGTTTCCCTTCTGGGTACTATTACATTTCACACAGTCCATATGATCTTGCAGCTCACTGGACACACATTCATATCTATTATCCTTGGGGCCTTGGATCTTAGATGATGCTGGGGAGCCTGAGTCTAGGATGCAGCTTCCCAAGGTACAGCATGACCAGTCTCTTAGTGTTTTACTTAAATGTTTACAAGGAATAGAGCAAGTTCTTAGTTCTTGTGCCAACAACACAAGGGAATTTCTTTCATTTTCAAACCTATCCTAAAGGTATTGCTGTCTTAATCTTTTCAATAAATTTGTATTGCAAATGATATCCTCTTTTATCCTTACACAAATGTCCAAAGGCAAAGACTACTTCTTTCTTATTGATTGAAGGGAAATGAAGTAGAAGAATCACAAATCATGCTTGTAAATATATAATTTATCTTGTTCTACTGAAAATATAGGCAATTCAGTGGTAAATGCTGACTAGGGAAAACTCCAATGTTATACAAGTATCTTTATCCCAGACTTGAGGAGGCAAAATAAAGTTCTTGGAAAGACTAACATCTAAACTAAAAGCTAAGAGGCAAGTTCATTGTTAGTCAGAGAAGGAAGGATGGGAGTGAGATGCTTCTGGACAAGGACCTTTGAAACCCTGAAAGCAATCTAAACTGTAAATATAATAACATCATACAGTGTATGTGTGTGTGGGGGGGGAGGATATCCTGAGAGAATGAAGAGTTGAGCTGCATTAACATAAAAGCATGATGAGAACTAAAGAGTCTGGGCTTTAGTATCTAGGGAAAATAAAGGGGTTAAAAATCTACCAAACATGCTTAAAACAAACTCTTATTTTCATCTGACAGGTTGTGTTGGCTACAGTGTAGAAAACGGAGGTTGGAGGATAGCCCAGGCACTTTGTGAAAGCAATAGTAGACTCTGAGGAGACCACTGTAGCATTCTTAAAATGATCTGCTCTTGAAATGATGACAGTAGGGCCCTGGGAAGTAGCAGAGAAATAGGGGAAAGTGGGCTTGGCTCACAAATGGAAAATTGTAAATCACTTGATGTGACAATATTGCATTTCATGAACTCTAAAATATCGATTTAATATTGCCATTTTTATATACTAGGAAAACAAGCTCGGCAGTAAATAAACCATGGCACACATGAAGCATCACAGTTTCAGATGTGAAATGTGACCAAAAAACTACATTGTAGAATTGATGAAACATATAAGAATGGCTATGAGAAGATAGGAAAGACTCAAGGAGGTAGGCACCTGAGTAAGAGAAAAGTGGGTAAGCTGGTGAGATGGAAGCAGCTAGATGAGACAGCAAAGGTGAGATAGATGCTGATGTTCAGTTTGAATACACTGTAGTCGAAACCTCAGTGCCATCGTTACATGGATATGTTTCAAGACAATTTGTTGTATTGGTCTTGAGATTAATTTGGAGCTCTCCACTATAGATAAAATTAGGGAAATTTCAAAAGATATACCCAAGAGAAATAAACCTGGTATAAAATGTGGCAGCAGGGTTGGGGGAGGTAATCAGATTCTTACCCAACATTGGAGTCTGTAGAAAAGGTGAATACATGGAATAGCAAGATATTCCCATGGGTGCGATGGTAGCAAGAATGATATAAGGAAAATCAACTATATTCTGAATGAATTTGGGACCTGCTCCACTGATGGAAATCCTGCCTGGTTTATAAATCTGGCCAAGGACACATGATTAGAGAGTTCATGGGTCCTATGAGTGAGCTTACTGCTATTATTTAACTAAATGGACATTGTAATAAACTGCTGTCTAAATTCATATGTCTTGGTC
The DNA here is from genome assembly GCA_030674055.1 of Rhabdomys pumilio. Classification (NCBI taxonomy): domain Eukaryota; kingdom Metazoa; phylum Chordata; class Mammalia; order Rodentia; family Muridae; genus Rhabdomys; species Rhabdomys pumilio. Next base: position 29,031,291 of record JANHMN010000015.1, read on the forward strand.
CATAGGTTAGTGTGGACTTCAGTCCTTATCAGAGAAGATTCTTTGTAGAGTGAATAATGATTAATATGGAAATTCACAGCTGTCAACATACAGAGAATTAGTGCCAGTGGAATTCTCAGTTACAAATGGAATATCTATAGCCCATACCCTCTTCAATGCTCAGATGTCACAGCACAAGACAGGTAAAAGACTCTAAGAATCAGAGGTTAAAGAAGGCTAGAGCAAAGCAAAGTGTTCTGGACATGACTAGAGTACTGCTCTCATGAACTCACAGCAGCTGTGGCTGCCTGAATAGGATCAAGTAGTCAATATTCTATCATGGAGAATGAAAGAAATTATGAGTCCCTCACCCATAACTGAAATCTATTAATTTTCCTTCAAAGGTGCGAAGAGTTTTTCTTAAAGTGTGGTTATCCATGCTCAGTACATACTCCAGTAGATGGACCCACACCCAAGAATATATGGGCAGCACAGTTGTAGTTAATGGATTATGTAAGGAAAGAAGAAAAAGAGAACAGGAATTTGGGAGGATATGGGGATATGTGGGTGTATCTGAAAGGAGTTAGGTAGAGATGTTAATGTAAAAATGATCAAAATGTACTGTGAGCATGAAAGGAATTCTCAATTTACCAATAAAAACATTGTATGGAACAAAAAGAAGACAGAGAGGCACAAGAAGTGCACAGAAAAAGTCCTGGAAGAACATCACAGGAAGAAACCTATTTGAATCCCAAAGAAGGAGGCCTATGGAAGCGCAAAATTGCCAACACACTGATCTTAGATTATTAGAGTCCAGAACTCTGGGAAAATACATTTATGCTGTTTAACCCATCCCATCTGGGGCATCTGTTACAGAAACCTTAAGAAAAGAATACCACACAATATACAACCCATTCTACTGATTAGGGATACATTAAAGAAAGGAAAGAATGAAAGGGCAAGGAAGGGATAGAGTATGAAGGGATGGAGGAATGTAGGGACTGGATGCTGTTCTGGCTGGTTTTGTGTATCAATGTGACACAGCTAGACTTATCAGAGAAGAAGAAGCCTTTGTTGAGAAAATGCCTCCAAGTATAAGGCATTTTCTCAATTAGTGATCACTGAGTGAGGGCCGGGTCCATTGTGGATGGTGCCATCCCTGTGCTGGTGTTCCTGAGCTGTAAGAAAGAAGGATGATCACCTGTGGGAAGCAAGCCAGTAAGCAGCATACTCACCATTACCTCTACATCAGCTCCTGCCTCCCATGTCCAGAGCTGCTTGAGTTTCTGTCCTTACTTCCTCCACTGATGATCTATAGATCTATAGATAAGCCAACTACACTCTTTCCTTCCCTACTTGCCTTTTGGTCCTGGTGTTTCATCACAGCAATAAAACCCTGACTAAGCCAAGTAGGTAACAGTGTTGTGGGGTATTGCTGTGATAAGCATGACCATGTTTTAGGAATAATAATAGAAGGATTTGGGATTCTTTGTCTAGAAAGGCCATTGAGTGTTGAGACCTCAGCAATATGATCAGTAATAGCTTGGAAGACAAGAATGTTGGAACAGTGTAAAAGATGGCGGTCTGGGTTGTAAAATTCAGAGGAAAGATTAAAGACTATATCATGGCAGTTGGTACTTTAATTTAAGATTCTATGGTTCTGGTTAGCTGGGTCTCAGCAATATCAGCTTTGATTAACAAGATACCAGAACTTCTAAAGTGAATGTAACGGGACAATTGATGCTGCTTAATTGGACCTAAGAAAATAGGTACCCAGGCGGTACCTATTTTGAAGATATAAAGGTGTCATAAAAAGCAGCTGAAGCTTGGCACTCTGAGAGTCCAGGTGACCATTGGTGAAGGGATAACCTCGGTTGAAGCCCCAAAACTGAAAGCATCATGCAGAGAAGTTGAGGACTGGTACTAGGAAGGGAGCCTATGAGAGGCTATATGAGGAAGTGTACCCCAGATGCAGTAGGAAACCCTACTGGTTTGGAGATGCCAGTATCATGGGATGACCACCAAGAACAGCAGTAGCAGTAGAGTAGAGGCAGCTGGAGCCTAGAAGACTAGACATATGCTACAGAGAACAGAGCTAGAGAAATGATCTATATCCTTTTAAGATGTCCAAAAGATCATGAGTGGATCCCATACACTAGAAGTTTGGAGTTTGATTTTACTTTGATTCAATTCTAACTGTGCCCTGATTTTTCTCTCTTGAAGTAAGAATATCTTCTACTGGAGCCTACAGTTAATAGACTTTGAATTTTAAAAAGACTTCAGATTTTAAAAGAGATTGGTTATTTTAAACGGATTGAAATTTTAATGTGTGCATTTATAAAGACTTTTAGACTTTTATGTTATTTAGATCTTGGGTATGAATAAGAAAATAAGAGTTGTGACTTACTTGTGATGTTTTTCTGTGTCAAGTTGACAAGGGCCAGATGTACTGGCAGGTTTTGTGTATCAACTTGACTCAAGTTAGAGTCTTCAGAAAGAAATGAGCCTCGGTTGAGAAAATGCTTCCATGAGATCCAGCTGTAGGGCATTTTCTCAATTAGTGATCAATGGACAAGGGCCCGGGCCATTGTGGGTAGTGCTTTCCCTGGGCTGCTGGTGGCCATGGGTTCTATAGGAAAGGAGGATGAATAAGCTAGGGGAAGCAAGCCAGTAAGTAGCACTCTACCATGTCTTCTGCATCAGTTCTTGCCTCTAGGTTCCAACCATACTTGAGTTCATGTCTTAACTTCCTCCATTGATGGACTATATATATCTGGAAGTGTAAAGCCTAATAAGCACTTTCCTCACCAACTTGCTTTCTGGCTTTGGTTCTTTGTCTTATCACTAAACACTTGACTAAGAAAAATGTTGATCTATTTTCCCTTCAGAGATCACATTAAAATCTATTCTTAACTATCTCCTTCCCTTTACATTAATCTTTAATATTTAGTTATCCATGAGTTTCCAATGGTCAGTGTTTCTTAAATGCCCTTCATTAATATTTTAAAGACTGTTCATCTAACTATATAGAAACCCACTATGATGTACAGTGCTGGGAACACCACTGAACATGAAGTAGAATGTAATGCATGACTTCTGTGAAATGTATTCTGGGTATAACATGGTTGTGGCACTCAACAACTCATAGCAGCTGTGACTGCCTACATAAGACCTGTACAAGATCAAGCCAGTTAAAATCCCAGAATGAAGGAGGGAGGAGTTCCCAAAGTCCCTAGCCAAAATAGTGAATAGCTCCATAGGAAGGAGAGCCATTATTCTTTAGGTGTGAGACGACTGGTAAGTTGAGTAACCTACCCACATTCACAAAGGAAGCACACTTCATATTAATCAAAAGGGAAAATCCACCGAGAGAAAGTCTCAATTTTGAACATCTATGCCCCAAATGCAAGGACACCCACATTTATAAAAGAACTTTACTAAAGCTCATAACACGCATTGAACCCATCACAATAAGAATGGGGGACTTCAACACCCAACTCTCACCAATGGCATTCAATTTCGTAAGACACTACTCATACAGATTTCACTTGACAATTTGGCTCTTGCAAAGTTCACAGTTTTGTTCTAATTCCCAGTTCTATTTGATAAGCCCTATTAACTCAAACAAGTTTCAGTTTCCCTTGCCTAAGCTTCAAATAAGTAAATCCCCATAAGTATAAAGAACAAGTTGAAAAAATTGATTTTATTTCATCATCTCTACACTAAAAGGTACTCATGTGGGATAATAGTTAGGCTATAAGCACATCGGCTAATGGGGTGCACAGAACTCCATGAATGATCATCTCACACATGCCAAGCAGTTGCACAATAGAGTTCTTGTTTGACTATTTTATATTGATGTCAATATTCAACTTAAGAACAGCAGCAATTTTTGGAAATAGGTCTTCAAATAAAATGCAGACAGCATTTGTATTAGGGTCTTCATATATTTAAAGGAAAATGCAAAGTCCCTTCTTCCCCTAATATACTGTTAATTTTGTCAACAAAAATATGCATTTTAGGGTCATGGGTGCTTGCTTCCAACCCTGATAACATGAGTTTGTTCCTTGGGACATACAAAACTGAAGAAGAGATCTAACCCCCAAAAGATTTTCTCTAACCTCCATACATATACACTGTGGTACATATGTGATAAACAGTAAAACAAATAAATCGTTAATTATGTATTTAGTAGCTATTTTGCTTGAAATTTCACTTCTTCCTTAATGTGTGTAGCAAAACATAACAAAAGAAAATCCTATCAAGCATTTATGGTGGAGTGGTAGATTTTTAAAAAGACAATTTTAGAAAGACAATTTTAAGCTAGCCTAGTACTGCAACATTTTTCACTTATTTTTAGTGAAAAACAACTTAATGGAGAGGAAAGATAACTTCAGTGCTATGTCCTGCATGGTTCTAGGAATTGACTAAACTGGACTTGTAAACAAATGAAGAAAAGACAAGCACATGGACACAAAGTAATGCTGAGATCAGATGGACTGGGATTTCTGATGGAGAAGCCAGAGCACACTTTAAGTTCAGCATATTGATTGTACATAGTTGAATATGATAGTGGGGTTATTGCACACAGCTGAACAAGGAGGGACAGCTATTACTTACAAATAAACAAAAAGGCAGAATTATTATATACAACTGCATAGGGAGGCAGGTTTAGTTGATCTTGATAGAAACAATCCCTGTAGGGGGACAATCTTCAGACTGCAAACATATGGCAGGGAGAAAGCAACTGGGGACATTTTCTGCTCATACTCAACATTCCATTCACACTCAGAGTCATGGAAGATTTTGCCATTATTTTGAGCCTCACCTGAGAAAAGCTTTGCCACATTCATGGAGCTAAGGCATTGTAGTCCTTGATATGTGTGTGCCCAAGTGTACAATATCCACTCAGGACTTCACTCACTCTCTACACTGATAGGTTTGCAAGAGAAATGAGTTTGAGCCTATCATTTCAAACCTTGATGTGGGCCTTGGTCGCACCTGCCTTCTCGCTGAGCTCAGGATGTGACAGTTTGTCCTCACTGTTGGCCAGAGGTACTACATAAGAACCTGGCAACTCTGTCCAGAACTAGCCAGAATCCTGCAGTTTCTAACCATCAGTCACTAACTGTGGATGAGGCTTCTGGGCCAACACTGGCCCTAGGGAGAGGCATTTGGGACCTGACTACTGTTTCTAGCTACTCTCCTATTTCTTTCTGAACCAACAGTATATTTGAGACAAACCTGGGCTCAGATTGCCCACTAGTGCTTAAAGAGTGACAACATATCAATGCTAGACTCTCAGAAAATATTGATCTGGGCATAATGCACTGCTGACATAACAAAAGTGACTATAGTCTCAGAAAATGTGTCTGCTTAGAAATTCTGGATATACAGGCACGAAGAGCCATATTAAGGAGAATGGAATAGATACCTAGAGACTTTAATGATCCAGTTTGAAAAATAGTCAGGGACTATCTTGACATAAATTCAGTATAGAAAGAGTTCAACTGAGCCCTGAGCCAAAGAAATCTAACAGACACCTACAGAATGTTCTAGCCCATAGCAGTTAGATTGTATGCTTCATGTAAACACAAGGAATATTCTCCAGACAAAGCATGTGACAGTACACAAAACAGTCTCCCCTAGTCTTTTAAAAACTTAATTCTACCAGATATCTTTCTTGATCAAATGGCAATACAACTAAAATTTTTTAAAAGGTCAAAAAAAATTTTTTTTGGAAACTATGCAAATGAATAGGAAATGGAAAGTTTGGTGGCCACTAGATCAAAGAGGAACTCAAGAATGAAAGTAAAATAAATTAAAATCAATTCTTGAAAAAATATAAAATAGGGGTAACTTAGCAAAACCCATAGGACAAAGCAAACAAGATTGAAAAAAAAAAGTTAATCAAAAAAAAAAAAAAAGATTTTCACTATACAGAAGTAATGAGTATTTAGGGTATAAATATGTTTAATGTGACTTAAGCAGTATACAATGTACTTAGGAACTGAAGCATTTAAGAGTTTTCTACAATAAATTTTGATCATAATATGCATTATTTGCTCTTTCAAACAAAACCTCTCTCAATCCTCTCAACCTCTTTATACATTGCACTTTAGTTTCTTTCTTTCTTTCTTTCTTTCTTTCTTTCTTTCTTTCTTTCTTCTTCTTCTTCTCCTTCTTCTTCTTCTTCTTCTCTCTCTCTCCCTCCTCTCCAACCTTTGTGTGTGTTTGTCTGTCTCTTTCTCTGTCTCCTTCTTCCTTCCTCTTTTCCCTCCCTCCTTCCTTCCCTCCATCCCTCCCTCCCTCCCTCCTTATATTCCTTAAAAACAGAAAAACAGCTAGCCTGGTCTGCAGAGTGAGTTCCAGGACAGGCAAGGCTATACAGAGAAACCCTGTCTCAAAAAACAAAAACAAAAACAGAAAAACAAGCCAAAACAAAAATTGGTTACTGGGGGATTTTGTGTTTATAGCCTCTTCTCAGTATTGTAATTTGTGTCTGTTTTGAACCTGTGTAGGTCTAAAGTTATTTGTGAGTTCACATGCACATGCCCTGCCAACATTCTTCAATGGAGAAAAATTCAAAATATTTAAACTAAAATTAGGTACAAGACAAGCTCATTTATTTTCTTCATACATATTTAATATAGTTTCTTGAAGTAAAGGAACTTTTACAGCTGATAAACAACTTCACCAGAATAGCAGGCTACAACACAAACACAAAAATCAGTGGCTTTCTAGTAACCTATAACACTCAGAAGAAATCATGAAAACAATACCTTTACAATAGCCTCAAATGTAAAAATATGTGTATGTGTATGTATCTTGAAATTATATGTGTGTGTACACATACACAAATGTGAATTTTGAGACAACTCTAACCATGTAAGTGAAAGGCTTGTATAGTAGAAACTGTAAAACACTGAAGAAAGACATTGGAAAAGATATCAGAAGATGTAAAGGTCTTCCATGACCACAGAGTGCTTGGATTAATATGATAAAAATGGCCATCCTACCAAAAACAATCTGAAGACTCAATGCAATTCCATCAAAATTCTTCACAGTTCTCCTACTGGAAAAATGAAAAAATAAATAATCTTCCAATAATATATATATATATATATATATATATATATATATATATATATATATATAGTTTTTATGGTGTATGAAGTAATGAGAAAATTGCTTTATTAATAGTTGTAGAATTGGTAATAAATGCAATTTTTTAAAATAAGAAGTACTGACAAATTTATTAATCAATTAATCAGTCAGGAAAGTAGGCTCAGTTCGAGTGTCTTCAAGATACATGTACTTTGCTACTACTATATCCTAGCAGTCCACAAAGTCACAGGGAGAAAAGCCCTTCATAGGCCACATTCCTTAGGTTTGCTGGGTGCAAGTTGAGCATAGACCCATTAATTCAGGACAGTTGCCCTTTTGGCAGGGGCAGACACCTAGCTGGTTTGTTCCCTTGAAGACACCATACCCTGAGACATCTTAGAAGAGCCACTGCACTCAGGACATTGGATAAGGACCCTCTCCCACTATCCTATGCCCCAAAGCTACAACTGGGAGCCTGGGGCACTCAGGACCCATCAGCCATCCAAACCCCACCCCTTCGAAATACCACTTCCTTTCTGCTCCTCACTGGGTCCTTTTGGCTTGGGAAGACACCTAGCCGGTCTGCTCCCATGGAGACACCATATCCTGAGATATCCTAGAGGAGTCACTTCACTCAGAGCAGCGAACACCTAGCTGGTCTGCTCCTGTGAAGAGACAATATCTTGAGACATCCTAGAGGAACCACTACACTCAGAGCAGCAGGATTTCAGGATCCCAGAGGTGGCCTAAGTGCCGGGAGATCTTCCACCCAGGAGCTCAGGATCACAAGATCACAGAGACATCTGTACCCTGAGGAGTTCTTACACAAGCAAGATAACTGGAAAGACAGGCTCCAGTCAGAGACAGTGAGTGGAGATAACACTAGAGTTAACCAGATGGCAAAAGGCAAGTGCAAGAATATAAGCAACAGAAACCAAAGTTACTTGGCATCATCAGAACCCAGTTCTCCCACCATAGAAAGCCCTGGACACCCCCCATCACATAGGAAAAGCAGGATTCAAAATTAAAATCACTTCTCTTAAGGATTATAAAAGAATTTAAGAAGGACATAAATAATTCCCTTAAAGAAGTACAGGATAACACACATAAATAGGTAGAAGCCCTTAAGGAGGAAACACAAAAATCCCTTAAAGAAGTGCAAGAAGACACAACCAAACAGGGGAAGGAATTAAACAAAACCATCCAGGACCTAAAAATAGAAGTAGAAACAATAATGCAATCTCAAAGGGAGACTACCCTGGAGATAAAAAACCTAGGAAAGAGATCAGAAGTCATTGATGCAAGCATCATCAACAGAATACAAGAGACAGAAGACAGAATCTCATGTGCAGAAGATGCCATGGAAAACATTGACACAACTGTCAAAGAAAATGCAAAAGTCAAAAAGCTCTTAACCCAAAACATCCAGAAAATCCAGGACACAATGAGAAGACCAAACATAAGGATAATAGGTATAGATGTGGGTGAAGATTCACAACTTAAAGCGTCAGTAAATGTCGTCAACAAAATTATAGAAGAAAACTTCACTAACCTAAAGAAAGAGATGTCCATAAATACACAATAAGCCTACAGAAGTCCAAATAAACTAGACCAGAAAAAAATACCTCCCATCACATAGTAATCAAAACATCAAATGTATAAAACAAAGAAAAATTACTAAAAGCAGTAAGGGAAAAAAGGTAAAGTAACATATAAAGGCAAACCTCTAAGAATTACACCAGACTTCTCACCAGAGACTATAAAAGCCAGAAAATCCTGGACTGATATACAGACTCTAAGAGAACACAAATGCCAGCCCAGACTACTATACCCAGCAAAACTCTCAATCACTATAGATCAAGAAAACAAGATATTTCATAACAAAACCAAATTTACACAATATCTTCCCACAAATTCAGCACTTGAAAGAATAATTGATGCAAAACAACACAAGGAGGGAAACTACAACCTAGAAAGAGCAAGGAAACAATCTTCCAACAACCTTAAAAGAAGAAAGCTACGCAAACATGATTTAACTTCTAATAACAAAAATAACAGGAAGCAACAATCATTTTTCCTTAATATCTCTTAATATCAGTGGACTCAATTCTCCAATAAAAAGACATACATTATCAGACTGCATACATAAACAGGACCCAGAATTTTGCTGCATACAGGAAACGCACCTCAGTGACAAAGACAGACACTACCTCAGAGTCAAAGGATAGAAAACAATTTTCCAAGCAAATGGTCCCAAGAAACAAGCTGGAGTAGGCATTCAAATATCAAATAAATCGACTTTCAACCAAAAGTAATCAAAAAAAGATAAGGAAGGACATTTTATATACTTCAAAGAAAAAAATCTACCAAGATGAACTCTCAATTCTGAACATCTATGTTCCAAATGCAAAAGCATCCACATACATACAGAAAACTTTACTAAAGTTCAAAGGACACATTGCACCTCACACAATAATAGTGGGGGATTTCAACACTCCACTTTCAGCAATGGACCGATCATGGAAAGAGAAACTAAACAGAGACACAATGAAATTAACAGAAGTTATGAAACTATTGGATTTAACTGATATCTATAGAACATTTCATCCTAAGACAAAAGAACATACCTTTTCCTCAGCACCTCATGGTACCTTCTTCAAAATAGACCATATAATTGGTCACAAGACAGGCCTCAACAGATACAAAGAGATTAAAATAATCCTTTGTATCCTATTAGATCAGCACAAACTAAGGTTGGTCTTTAATAATGACAAAAGTAATGGAAAGCCCACATACACAGGGAAACTGAACAATGCTCTATTTAATGATGACTTACTTGGTCAAGGAAGAAATAAAGAACAAAATTAAAAACTTTTTAGAATTTAATAAAAATGAAGACAAATCATACCAAAACTTGTGGGACTCCATGAAAGCAGTACTAAGAGAAAAACTCATAGCTCTAAGAGCCGACAAAAAGAAACTGAACAGACCATACACTAGCAACTTGAAAGCACACCTGAAAGCTCTAGAACAAAAAGGAGCAAATACACCCAAGAGGAGTAGACAGCAGGAAATAATCAAACTCAGGACTGAAGTCAACCAAGTTGAAACAGAAAGGACTACACAAAATAACAAAATCAGTTGCTGGTTCTTTGAGAAAATCAACAAGCTAGATAAACCCTTAGCCAGACTAACCAGAGGACACAAAGACAGTATCCAAATTAATAAAATCAGAACTTAAAAAGGAGACATAACAACAGAAAGTGAAGAAATTTAAAATATTATCAGATCCTACTAAAAGGCCTATATGCAACAAAACTGGAAAATCTGGATGAAACGGACAATTTTCTAGACAGATACCAGGTACCAAAATTAAATCAGGAGCAAATAAACCATCTAAACAGTCCCATAACCCCTAAAGAAATAGAAGCAGTCATTAACAGTCTCCCCACCAAAAAAAGCCCAGGACCAGATGGTTTTAGTGTAGAATTCTGTCAGACCTTCAAGGAAGACCTAATACCAATTTTCTTCAAACTATTTCACAGAATAGAAACAGAAGGAACAATACCCAATTCATTTGATGAAGCTACAATCACGCTCATACCTAAGCCTCACAAAGATCCAACAAAGAAAGAGAACTTCAGACCAATCTCCATTATTAATATCAATGCAAAAATACTCAATAAAATTCTCACAAACAGAATTCAAGAACACATCAAAACAATCATCTATCAAGTAGGCTTTATTCCAGGAATGCAGGGATGGTTCAATATTCAGAAATCCATCAATGTAATCCACTATATAAACAAACTCAAAGAAAAAAAAACACATGATCATCTCACTAGATGCTGAGAAACCATTTGACAAAATTCAACATCCCTTCGTGGTAAAAGTCCTGGAAAGATCAGGAATTCAAGGTCCATATCTAAACATAGTAAAAGCAATATACAGCAAACCAGTAGCCAACATCAAACTAAATGGAGAGAAACTTGAAGCAATCCCACTTTGTACAAGAAGATAAGAATGGATCCCTGATAAGATCAGGGAATAGACAAGGCTTCCCACTCTCACACTACCTATTCAATATAGTGCTGGAAGTCCTACCCAGAGCAATTAGACAACAAAAAGAAATCAAAAGGATACATATAGGAAAGGAAGAAGTGAAAATTTCACTATTTGCAGATGATATGATAGTATGCATAAGTGACCCTAAAACTTCCACCAGGAAACTGATAAACAGCTTCAGAAAAGTGGCTGGATATAAAATCAACTCAAACAAATTAGTAGCCTTTCTCTACTCAAAAGATAAACAGGTTGAGAAAGAAATTAGGAAAATGACACCCTTCACAATAGTCACAAATAACATAAAATACCTTGGTGTGAAGCTAACCAAGCAAGTGAAAGATCTGTATGACAAGAACTTCAAGTCTCTGAAGAAAGAAATCGAAGATGATCTCAGAAGATGGAAAGTTCTCCCATGCTCGTGGATTGGCAGGATTAATATAGTAAAAATGGCCATCTTGCCAAAAGCAATCTACAGATTCAATACAATCCCCATCAGAATTCCAAATCAATTCTTCATAGAAATAGAAAGAGTGATTTGCAAATTCATTTGCAATAACAAAAGACTCAGGATATCAAGAACTATTATCAACAATAAAAGAACTTCTGGGGGAATAAACATCCTTTACCTCAAACTGTACTACAGAGCAGTAGTGGTAAAAAGTGCATGGTATTGGTACAGAGACAGGCAGGAAGATCAATGGAATAGAAATGAAGACCCAGAAATGAACCCACACACCTATGGTCACTTGATCTTTGACAAAGGAGCTAAAACCATCCAGTGGATAAAAAACAGCATTTTCAAAAAATGGTGCTGGTTCAACTTGAGGTCAGCATGTAGAAGAATGCAAATTGATGCATTCTTACCTATTTGTACAAAGCTCAAGTCCAAGTGGGATAAAGAACCTTCACATAAAACCAGATACACTGAAACTAATAGAAGAGAAGGTGGGAAAGAACTGTGAATATTTGGGCACAGGGGAAAAGTTCCAGAACAAACACCAATGACTTTTGCTCTAAGATCAAAAATTGACAAATGAAACCTCATAAAATTGCAAAATAACCCTATTAAAAATGGGGTACAGAGCTAAACAAAGAATTCTCAAATGAGAACACTTGAATGGTCAAGAAGCACCAAAAGAAATGCTCAACTTCCTTAGTCATCAGGGAAATACAAATCAAAAGAACCCTGAGATTTCACCTCACACCAGTCAGAATGACTAAGATCAAAAACTCAGGTGATAGTAGATGCTGGCAAGGATGTGGGAAAAGAGGGACACTCCTCCATTGTTGGTGGGATTGCAAGTTTTGTACAACCACTCTGGAAATCAGTCTGGTGGTTCCTCAGAAAATTGGACATAGCATTACCTGAGGACCCAACTATACCACTCCTGGGCATATACCCAGAAGATCTCGAACATATAAGAAGGATATATGCTCCACTATGTTCATAGCAGCCTTATTTATAATAGCCAGAAGCTAGAAAGAACCCAGATGTCCTTCAACAGAGGAATGGATACAAAAAAAATTGGTACATTTACACAATGAAATATTACTCAGCTATAAAAACAATGAATTCAAAAAATTCTTAAGTAAATGGATGGAACTAGAAAATATCATCGTGAGTAAAGTAACCCAATCACAAAAGAACACACATGGTATGCACTCACTGATAATTGGATATTAGATCAGAAGCTTGAAAGATCCAAGATTCAACTCACAGACCACATGAAGTTCACGAAGAAGGAAGACCAAGTGTGGGTGCTTCAGTCCTTCTTAGAATGAGTAACAAAATACTCAAGGTAGCAAATATGAAGACAAAGTGTGGGCCAGAAACTGAAGGAGGGGCTGTCTGGAGACCATTCCACATGGGTATCCATCTCTTGTGCAGTTACCAAAGGTAGACGCTGATGTGGGTGTCAGGAAGTGCATGCTGACAGGAGCCTGATATAGCTGTCTCCTTAGAGGTCTGCCAGAGTCTGACATATTTAGAGGTAGATGCTCATAGCTAACTATTGAACTGATCATGGAGTTCCCAATGGAGGAGTTAGAGAGAAGACTGAAGGAACTGAAAGGTTTGAGGTCCCATGAGGAGAGCAACAATACCAACCAACAAGAGCTCCCCAGGGTCTAAACCACTAGCCTGGGAGCACACAGGAATGGCCCCATGGCCCCATGGCTCCAACTATATATGTAGGGGGAGGATGGCCTTGTTGGACATAGGTGGAAGAGGATATCCTTGGTCCCATAAAGGCTAGACGCCGAGGGTAGAGGAATTTGAGGCCTGGGAGGTGGGAGTGAAGGTGGATGGGTGGGGGCACATCCTTATAGAAGCAGGAGGAGGGGGATGTGATGGGGGTTCCTGGGTGGGGGGGCATATGGGGTAAGAGGGTAACATCTGAAATGTAAATAAAATATCCAATAAAAAATATTCCGGACAGTCTTCCTGACATTTAGGGAACCTGTTCATCATAAGATCTTTCCATTGTCTCTCTCTGCCTGATTATAATAAACATGCTTCACAGAACATACACATGGGCATTCTTTTATGTACCAAATATGTAATGACTTTACTTGCTCATAGTATGCTTTGGAAGTCATAGTTGTTGGGGAAGTGAGTAGGTACTGAGAGCATTAACTTAACAAATACTTTGATCATGATGGGTTCATGACAGAATGACCTTATTGGTAATTATTAGAAACTAGTATGCAAAGTGTAGATGGGAAAAGTAGGTAACTGGGAGTGTGGAGTTGGGAATTATATCTTGCTCTGGCCACCTCCTGGCCTTAATCTGTTTTCCACTGGTCATTGCATGAACTTTCTGCCCACCACACCTTTCCTATCATGATGTATTAAGACTTGCAACCAAGAATATTTAGTTTTTCTTACGTAAGTTGCTTATGTCAGATGTTCTGTCCTATCAGAGAAAGGTCTGTCTAACACTTAAATCAAACCATGATAAGGTATTAAAGTAAGGGCTTTGGGTGACAGATAGCTATATCCCAGGACCATATTCTCGGTATCATCCTCACTGTGATGCACTGTATCTACCTTTGCTGTAGGCCAATTTGGGTAGCTGAGGATACTGATCTATTGCGCTTATATAGGGCTCTGTGTTTAATGGTATGTTTCTTGGATGGTTATCTGCATCAACTTGACTAGCCTACAAAAGGAGGCATTATCTTCAGAGTTTCTGTGAGTGTTTTGTTTGGGATTAACAATTAACATAGTAGACTGGATAATGTAGAGGTTCTCCTATATAGAGGTTAGATTGATCTCTTCTTGTCGATTAATTATAGGCCAGAATACAATAAAGTAGTAGATGTCACCTTTCCAGCTATAAAAATTGTATTTTCCTCACCCTTAGACTTGAATTTAAGCATTTGCTTTTCTGTGTCTCAGCTCTTTAGTCTGGAAATATAACTGTATCATCAGCACTCCTGGGCTCCATAATCATTTGAGTCAACTTCTCAGTCAACTCATTCCTTAGCCAGCTCACACACATGAATAATAATCTTTTTTTTTTGTTTTCATACACACACACACACACACACACACACACACACACAGTTGCATATATATGTACACTGTTAACTACTGATTCTGTTGCTCATACTAACTCAGTGATTTGATAAAAATTTTGACCTCCCTTAGAAAATTGTAATGAGAAGAATCTAGTCATTTTGTAAAGTGACTAGTCACCCAAAAGCTCTATTAAGGCTAGCCTACTTACAATATTGCATAATCTGCTGCTCTGTAACGTTGACCTGTTGTTACTTTGATCTACCCAAGGCAATGCAAGACAAGCCAACCCCTTCTTCATCCTGACAACTCTTAAACACCTTGTGAATAGAAACAGCTGCTTTCCCTTCAAGCCAAGCACATCACCCTTCTCTCGTGTAATATTATGTTACCCAGTTTCCTTTTTATGGAAATCACTGTGTTTGTGGCTGTTTTAAATACTGTTTTAAATAGCCTAAAATAAGCACACAACTAAGGTATAGTCTCATCAGTGAATTATGAAGAACAGTTTTGTGCCTAAAGAATTTGTCCAAGTCAATGTGGCACTCATGTTTGTATATACTTAATCTCTGACAGTTCTCCTTTCAATGCATAAATATACTCAATATCATATTCTTCGCAGAAACAAATTTTCCTTGAAGTAGTTTGATTTCTACAATCACACCTATTGGCTCAGGTCACCTGATTCAGGCATCTCTCTCCATAGGCTAGTAATGACTTGATGAGGTACAAATTACTTGATCAATGTTCAAAAATTTACAGCATACCTGAGAGATCTTTTATATAAGCACATTAACACTATAAGTGAGTAAGATCAACTGACTTTGGTTCTGATACTGTATTCAGAGATGTTGAGTCTATTTTTTACTTTTTCCAGCAATGGTGGCCTTCTGAAGAGAATAAGAGCTGGTTCTGTCAACTCCAGAAGCACAGATAAATCCATCTTGTCAGTTAGGCTCACTCTCAGAACCTAAGAAGTATAACACTTTCATACCCCTTTGACTGTTTTTGTATTTAATGCACACATTTAATTTTGCCTACAAATAACAGTTATTCTTTGTTAACTGTGTAATGATGAAGTTTCAGTTTGACTTCACCATAGCTGATCAAAGTCAGATACTTTTTAATAATAAAGTAATACTCTACTATAAATAAAACAGTAAAAATATAATACAGTATACATTCCATTTTGGGGGAAAAGGTGTCCATTATGGGAATCAGTTTTCATGTACTGCCCACGGAAATAAAAATCACTATTTGTAGGCTGAGATTTTTCAAAACCCACTTTTAATAAGGGTTCTTAAATGCTTTAACATCCATTCTAAGCCACCACCCACCAGTGGTAGTGGAAGGGAAACGTTAATAGAGCATAGGAGGATGTGGACCTGTTTAAAAATAGTTCTTTGGAGCAAATCAAATCTGTGTTGTCAGGATATCTGCAGCTTCATCCACTCACAAACAACATTCATGAATAAGCAATGGCAGGTTGATCCAGAAGAAACCACAAGGCTCTGCCATTTGACAAGAAGCCACCAAAGCACCACCAGAAGATTTTTGGTGCATTTCTTTCTATGAAGTCATTACAAATAGTGACCAACAAGGAATGGCAAGGCATACCAATACCACACAGCATCATCCACTGTCCATTGGGCTATATTGATATCCTTTCTAAACATCGTTTATTCTCTCAAGCATCTGCTCTAAAGAAACACTGCATGCCCTTTGTCCAGGCTGCCTCCAGAAAAACTCCAAGTGTCTGTTCCTAGCATAACATCCTCCCATATGCCTACTTCAGCAAAAACATCCTCTCATAAGACAGTTTCCAGAAAAAAAACATCCCATGACACAACTGAGTTTCCAAAGAAAACAGAAATTTTTATTTCAACTAATTTTTAGATACTTGAAAAAAAGGAAAATATACAATGACTTTTCTTTTTGAATAAAACTATTGTAAAATAGTTTTAGATTTGTAAAAATGCAAAATTAATGAAGAGACATCCATAATCTCAGGACCCAGACTACCCTCTTACTAACACACTAATTATTATGGAGCATTTATAACCAACAATATATACAACCATACATCATCACTCACTATCATTCACTGTTGACACAGACTTCACCAGCTCTCTCGATGTGTTTTGAGTAATTCATTCAGAGGACCACATTCTACTAAGCCATTATCCATCCTCAGCCTCTTGCTAGCTGTGACAGCATCTCATACTCCTAGTGATTGTTGTGACAGTGACAGGTTTTATAGTGGTCAAGCAAACTTTGTTTAATGTCTACCAAATAGGATTGTTCTTGGTGGTTTTTCTCATAAATAGACAGGGTTTATGGGTATAGAGGAGGAAGAATAGAAACATGGTGACACTCTCTTTACAGCATTTCAGCTGCACAATCCATAGGACCTTCCAGTAATTGAAGCACAAAGCTGAGACAATATCTGTGTACAAAACTTTTAATCAAAGGGGATTGAGCTATGTTATGTCTTTTATAGAAGTATAATGTTTACAAAAATTATTTGGTAATTTTTGGTGACTTTCGTTCTTCTTCCATTTATTTATTTATTTAGTCATTATTTGGACAATGGTGTTAGGGCTATTTTATCATTTGGGCTATGATTAAATACTACATTATTACCATTCATTGGTCACTGTGAGTTATTTCTACTGACTGCAAAGACCCTTAGAATTCTCACTGACAGCTAAAATTAAGGGATATTTGAGGAATAGTATGAAAACACAATATAGTAAACATTTCTCAAAATATGTACAAAATATGTATAAATGAACCAATAAAATGAATTTAAGTGGAATTGCCAAATATGGGGATACAGAGGTCCAACTGTCCATCTCTTATCCCCAAATGCATCTTTCAATATTGGAATTGAGGTACATCTAATTGAGGCTTTGCTCAAAGGGTTTCATGGAAACTCTCAAACAGCCCCCTTGCTGAAGATAGCACCTACACAACTCATTGAAAATACAGAAATTGACCTAGTGCTCACATAAAACCTTCATTCCAATAGGATAGGTGTCTTTGGTACAAGAAGGTATTCTGTAGGCTACTAAAAAAGAAATATACACACCAACCCAGCCACAAATCCTTCAATCTACAGTGCAGTCCTGCCTGCATGTTATGCTAGTGCAATGGGGACACAAAGCTTGTGGGAGTAACTAACCTACAGCCGATGTGACTGAAGGCACACTCCAGGAGATGGATGGAACCTGTACCCAACATTGCTTTTGTGTCCAAGAACCTGAAATGAGATAGCTAGGAATCTAGGGTAAAACCAAATACTACTACTATTCTAAAAGAATGTAGCAATAAAATAACTCCTAATAACATTCTGCAATACTCATAGATCAGTGTCTTGCTCAGCTACGATCAGAGAAGCTTCCTCCTGCAGCAGATGGGAACAAAGACAGACAGACAATACACAGAGAGAGTGAGACCTGGGAACACTCAGCCCTAAAAGGGACATCTCAAACAAATCTTTCCATTCATAGCTCAGGGAACTATGCTGAGGTAGTAAGGATGTAAGAGCCAAAGGGAATGGAGAACACCAAAGAAACAAGGCCTTGTAGATCAATATGAAGTCACAGAAACTGAAGCAGCATCCACAAGGCTTGGGAGAGTCTGCAGCAGATTGGGTCCTAGAGCTGAAAAGAGAAGTAGATACTAAACACATTAGTAATTTTAATGGATTGATGCTCTTTATCCTATTCAAATTATTGGAAGGGAGTTCAGAGTTTAAGAGTAAGGAGCTATCTCGAATGTCATGCCAAATACTAACGGAATTGTAGTCATTATAATCAGGAAAATGTTTAAAGACACTTGTAGGGTATTTGGCATAATTCTAACACCTCTATGGATGTTTTAACTTTGCATAATGGCACTATGAATTTAAAGAATGCTGCTTTGCTGAGCGTTGATGCTTCAGATACTGCTGATAAAAGTATCCATGGCCTGAGGTCAGTATTTCCATTTTGGTCAAGTTTCAAGAATGGCATATATAGCTTGATCATACTAGCCCTTTCTGTCCTGGGAATACTTTTATTCCTGCCCATCATGTTAAAGCTTGTCTTTAACAACATCAACATGTTGGCAGCCAAAGTACATTGCTTTAAACTGAAAATGGACCCCCAGACAGAGTTATTAATTTAACAGGCTGGCAAGCCAAGGACAGGTAAGATTCTACACTGAGTCTTACCAACCTAAGACATAATGCGTTGCTTTTGATAATTCATATTCCACAATGGATAAGGAAAGCATTCTTGTCAGAATGACCTAAAACAGACTCAGTCTTGTTAATGAAATAAAAAAAGAGGGAGTTTTGTAGAGAGCTTTTGGGGCTACTTGGCAGGAATCTGACATTGACAAAGGACAAGGAAAAGGTGCTGGTTGGCAGGAATCTAAATTTTAGGCTAGAACAAAGAAATACTTTCAGGCAGGAATCTAAATCTTAGACTAGAATGAAGAAGTAGGCTCCAGGCATGAAAATGACTTTGGGCTAGGACAGGGAAGTAAGCTCAGATAGTTTGGTCATCCTGATAAGCCCTTAGAAACAGTGATTATGGAATGATCATGGGACTTTTTTTTATTGCTTTGCGTGTTCTTTGACTATTTGCATTTATTTTCTTGCTTGTTCCTTGGCTATTTGCATCTATTGTTTTGCTAGTTCCTCAACCTAGAACTGACCTTACTACTTGCATATAATTAAAATGGTATAAAAGCAGACTGGGGAAAAAACTGAAGTAGATACATGCCTCATCCATAAGGTAGAAGCAATCTCCAATGGATAACCACTTGCAAATAGAAATTTACTTTTCTCCAAAAGAGTCTCACTAGGGATACAAACCATTCTTAAGTGTAGGCTGTATGCCTAGCAATGGCATCTTTGGCAGTTCCTTGTCTCACAATGTTATGCGGGGGGAGGAGGCTATATTTTTAATTTTTTAGTTATCTTATTTATATTTCTTTCTCTTTTTTTTAATCCTACAGTTTCTTTAGGTACATATTAAAGCTTCCAGTTCAGTGTTTCTTATGGAATTACTGAGTGTGCAAACAAGTAAGGCTCTGTGTCCCTATTGTCCCTTGTATTGCAAACAAGTAAGGCTCTGTGTCCCTATTGTCCCTTGTATTCTGCTTTCTCCTTCTGTTTTGTCCTATTCTGGTGTATAAGGTTTTTTTGTTTTATCTCATTTTATTTCATTATTATCCCTCAGAATCATATTTGTTGTCTAAGAAAGACAGAAAGAGAGTAGATATGGATGAGAGGAGCTGTTGGGAGGAGCTGGAAAAAGTAGAGAAAAGGAAAGGGAACTTCTCACATAATAATCATGACATATTGTGTGAAAAAAAAGTATTTTCAATAATTTAAAAAAAGGTGCTAGTAAGTAACCAGTCTTGACTGTAGATATGCCAAGGAACTGACAGACCCTTGTGCCCCTAATTTTCCATAACAATTCTCATTTCCAATATTCTTTGTAAATTATGAAAATATTCCATAAGTTAAAGCTATCAAAACAGAAATATAAAGAAGCAAATGTAACAGCACTGAAGGAAAATAAAAGTATGTGCCAGACATAGAGAAAGGAGAGAAGTCAGAGGCTCAGGCAACATTGAGATGAGTTTCATAACATATGCTTCTGTGTGCATAATGTCGAGTGTATATACCATCCTCTCTAAGACAAAAATGAATCATGAGATGTTAAAAAAAAGATAATTCTTCTCTCCAGTGTATGTGTGCACATGTGTATTCATGAGATCATGTGAAGGTGCATGTTCTTGTGTGTGTGTGTGTGTGTGTGTGTGTGTGTGTGTGTGTGTGTGTGTTGTTACTTTTCTTTGCAGGGAATTTCTTTACTCTCTAGTACTACATATCTACTGGATTTGTATATTGCATCCTGTGCATTTTCCAATGAAGTTCAAAATTTGTCATTTTCCAAAGTGCCCTAGTTGCTAGTAAATGAAAATTATTTGTTTCTGGACCTTCTCAGCTGAGAGAGTAGGAAACCATACATATATATTAAGCCTCTTTTTCTCTCAGTCTTCCTCTGACTCTCTCTGTTCTCTACCTTTCCCTTCCCCTGTGTGTTTACTTATATCACAACCTAGTTAGCTATCAATATAATATTAAGAGATCTCATTTAATGAAATATGAATTAAGCCAGACTAAATGAAACCACTATTTGTTATATCAAAGTCTTATATCAAGCTAATACACAAAAAAAATGTACATAAAGTAAAAATATATAGTTCAGGAGGTCCCCACATAACCCATGCCTGGTTAGCAATAAAAAGAATGAACTGTACATATATTGTGTATCTCTCACTAGAGATATCAATTCCTTTTAGGTTTATGACAATTACTGTTTTGCTCTTACTACCAACATAATACAATTTGGTATATATTTAGCATGTATTTAGTAACACCCAAGTATGCATTACAAAACTGATGATTTCATGCTTTTCTTTTAAGGAAAAGAGTCATAAGAAACACTTGTGTCTCATGCTGTTCACAGTTTCTGGGTGTAGCATTATCTAATTTTTGAATATATTTTTAATTTATTTAATATTATTTTATGTACACTGGTGTTTTGCCTATATGTATGCTTGCATGCGGGTGTCAGATCTTAGACTTATAGACAGTTGTGACCTGCCATGTGGGTGCTGGGAATTGAACTCTGGTCCTCTGAAAAACAGTCAGCTCTCTTAACTTGTGAGCCATCTTTCTTCCCCCCTTATTCTGAGGTTTGTGTGTTTCATAATGTAGAAAATGAATGTGCAACAATTTACCCATCTTAGTGCTGACTGATATCTGATAATGTTGTTTTGGACTGAGAATGAAGAAGCCATATAATTACATTTTTTAATGATCTTCAGTTTCCTGATATTCGTGAAGTTTCAAATTCATTGCTATTTTAAAAGAACCAAGATTAGAACTACGTCTGATTTAAATAATGTCTTAAAATGCATAATCACCAAGAAACCTGATTATAGTGTGGCCTCTCAAGTAATTTCGCCCACAGGGAGAAAAGAGTATGCTCCAGCATGAGCACTGCTATTCCTGTGAGGACTGAACTTCTCGTTGTGAATGAAACAAACTGCCATTATGTTTTCATACTTCTGTCTCTGGGGTTTGGTTAATGACTCCATCTCAAAGAGATGGATTTCTTTTTGGTGTGTTGATAAAATCAGGTAATGAATTCTAACTCTTGAACCTCTTGAAAGGCAAAAAGCCAGTTTCCAGAGTCAGAGTCAGAGTCAGAGTCAGGATGTTTTATTTCAGCAGTGAGGCCATCAAACAAGAGCCTCACCTTCCTGATTGAACCTGTATAGTAACTAATACATTTGCCCTTAAATGTGGACATCTTACATGTCAGTACAAGAATCCTCCCAGAGGCTCATTCATGTTTCTTATTCATAAGGACTTTCATAATGCAGTTTTCAAATACTCCCTATTTTCCCTAAATTACTTCTCTGCTACCAAAATATTACAATTACGTAATATTTTGTCTGTAACAGCAGTTTGTTAAAAAACACACAATTCAAACAAAATGTAGCATTTAAAAAAAAAACTACATTAAAGATTTAAAAAGCGATAATTGTGTTTCTAAAACGGCTGCATGTGCTTTAAATGCCTCCGGGGAGGGGGGGTGTATTTAATTCACAGGAAAGTAGGTCAAACCTTCTAAAATCAATTTCTAATCAAATAGCTACTGTGTAGTTTTACAATATTTATTTTATAACTCTGTTATTAATGCCATTCAGTGTTTTTCTCTCCATCCCTCCAAAAAAGGAAATTACATGACTTTTGCATTAACCACTACATTTTTTATTCCTTATATGGATTTATGCTGTCAGAACAAGTGTGAAAGAGCAATGTACCTTTAAAATAAACTGTCAAGCAGCCTTCAACTTAATCTTTACCAAATATATTTTGATTTTTATAACAAATTCTGGAAAATTGAAGAATAGAAATGTATTTTTTTATCCATCCTTTCTCATAGGAGTCTATACAAATACATTCATTTACACATGTAAACAGAGCTTTGTGAACCCTATAAGATTTGTTCAATACACTTCAAGCAGTTTAGTCAGTTTCTGGCATAATTTTATAGCTGTGTTACAAAGCATGCAAACTGGATGGAAGGCTGAAAAATGGAACCACTTGGCTTGAGAAGAACTGTCACTCGCTGAATATCGCCATCTGCTGGGAAGAGAGAACACTTCGCTTTACTTAGGTTGGAAGACAAGTAAAAAGGATAAAGATCAAGTTACTTTGAAAATAATACAGTCTATATCTTGCATATACGTTTAATTCCAATTCTCGGAAGGCAAAAGTAGGCAGATCTCTGAATTTCTGTGAGTAAGGAGCCAGCATGGTTGGTTTACATACTTAAGTTTCAGGAGAGCTGGGAAAATGTAGAGACATCTTGTTCCAAAAATAAAAATATAAATAAATAAATAAATAAATAAATAAATAAATAAATAAATGTGAAGAAAATTATAAATGTATCAAATTATTTATGTATTTTGAAATTTTTGTGTTAAATGGTTAACTATTCTCTCCCAATGGTTCTATTTTATGTATTTTAAAAAGAAAAAAAAATCTGCTACATTCCATGAAGTTAGATATTCTCTATTCTTCCCATTTTTCAGTCAACAAAAGAGGATAGTAAGCGTAGAAGATTTATTTCTTGAATTGTTCTGTAAGGAAATGGTGTCACTTTCTCCAAGAAGACATTTTTAAACTTTGCTCAGATAGTCCTGTAAGGACAAGTTTGATATTTCCTAAAGTACTACAAACACATAACTCTAGTTACTGACCTAGGGCCTGGCATAGGCACTCAGTATTTATTGAGATATTTTTAGTCCTAACTTGAGAACATGCATGTAATGTGTAGGAAAATGTTGATATTATATTCCTACTAGTTGAGTACACAAAGTTATCAGAGGCATAAAATGTGAAGTTAAAAATGCTACTAAAGGGCTTAAGAGATTGATCCATAGTCAAGAACTTTTATTTAAAAATAAAGAATGTCATTTCTCATGCAAGTAATTGTGGGCTGGAGAAAGGTCATGCTTTTCTGAGGGTTAGTCAATCACTTGAATACTCTGGCAGTTTTGTCAACATATTTCAATGTTATGTTACATTACGATGCTTAAAAATGCTTCAAAGATGCTTCTGATTTACTGACCACTTTAAATCGCCAGTATTAAGGACTGAATTGTTCTCCCCACCCCCAGAATTCATAAGCTCAGGGATTCATGTAGTGGGAAAATTTCCCCGCAAGTTGGGAGGAGCTAAGGTGGGAGGAGTAAGGAGAGGAAGAAGAGAAGTAAGGAGAAGAAGAAGGAGAAGGAGGAAGACAAGGAGAGACCAGGTAGAGATGTAGCACCATGGATGACCACACATGTATGGAGAGCAGTCCTGGATAACAACTTATATCTGGGTTAGTTCATTGGGAAACACCTTAAATTGTGTGGACATATTGTTATTGGACATTACCAAACTTATAAAGCCTTTGGATAATCTAAACATTAGAGTCTCATTTATACCATGTCGGGCCTTGGATGAGGTAACTCCATTTAACCTGCACCATCAATCAGATAAGACACAGGCAGAGGTCTCCACCTCCAGAGATTTAAATATTAATGAGTTCTCTAAAGTAAAGGCAGGGGGGCATAGCTAATTAAGTTATTCCCTCCCTTCTTTCCCCTCCCTATAAAAGCCAGGGGAGACACCCATTCACCATGCCATGAACAATAAAAGCTTTGGAAAACTGTACTCCACATGTCTCCTGGGCCTGCTGCCGCCAGGTTTTCAGCCTTTGGAATCTTGAATTGCAGCCGCCAACCTGCCTAGAATGGTTGTGTGAATGTGGGACCTTCTGCTGGCAGTGTGGAAAGCCTGCCAGGACCCCGCTACCAGACCACCGTGGGACCCCACTGCTGGACTCCCTCCTCCCCCGCGAATTTTTTCCAGAATACCAGGCCCTTGTGGATGGTGGGATGGTCTGGGAGAACTTGTGGAGACAGCCTGGAAGATTGGCAGAGCCATCTTTCATGTTGGTGTCTCATGGGTAGAAAGGCCAGTGTTTCTGGCTGGCCATTTCTAGCTGCAGTGCACACATGGCCTCTGGCTATGAAACGTGATGGCTGAGCATGTTAGCCTGCATGATTAGACAATTGGCTAGACCAGCGGCTGTTTTAATTACTTCAACAGCTTCATCTCCAGGACTGCATAATGTGACTTTATTTAGAGACAGAACTTTTAAATACGGTTCTTAAGGGTGAAGCATTACTTCTGTATGACAAGCTCCTTTCCAAAAGAGGGAATGTCACCAGAGGAAATGTTTTCACTCACAGGAAAATCTGAGAGCATGGGCAGCAGTTCATTTGCAAACTGTGGAAAGTGACCCTAGGACATATTGAGCTTCCAGCCTTCACGGCTGTGAGAAGCAAATTTGTTTCAGCTTCCCAGTACATTTTGCTTGAGTATTACTAAAAACTTACCCAGGCAGAAAGATTATCATTTCTTCATCTTTGTTATGATTCTGATTGTGTCTCTTTCTGTGTCTGTGTGTCTCTGTGTCTATGTACTGGAGTGCAGATGGAGGCATACAGAGATGGACTGACATGCATTCATTGCCTGGTTGAATTTCTATTGGATTTGTAGAAAGGTATTGCTCTGATAGTGTTCATTTTCATGATTTATATGTTCACTAATATCTTGAATAACTCATATAGTTTTTAATATGGCTTGCTATAAATGAAACCCTTAAAGACTCAGGGGTTGTTTTTATAAAACTGTCATTAATGGTGATGTACATTATGCTCACATAGAATGTGTCTGCTAGTGATTTGTTGTTCCATTTCTTGGTAACTGAGTGGCGTCTGGACTACCAAAAGATTAAGTAGGAGAGAGACAGGTTTAATTAAAATGTACTGTAACCAGAAAGTAGGATATCATGGGATGCGGGATTGGTGGAGGGGGTAACTAGGAAGTGGGATATCATTTGAGATGTAAATGAATGAAATGATTAATAATAATAATAAAATAAAATGCACTGTAAGCGGAAGCTGTACTCCAGAAACTGTTCTCTTATACTTTCTTAGCTCCTTAGAAGATGTGGATCCAATGCTGCCAAGCTAGGTCGTGCTGCCAAAAAGAGCTCCAACCTTGTCAGACCAGAGCTGGAGATGCTACGTTTGAGCTTATGTTTTATTGGGTTCCCACGTCTTCTTTAGGTTACCATGCTTGATCTCTCTAAGCAAAGGGAAGAGCCTTTGCCCCAACATGAGAATCCCCTCCCATGAGTGTCTGATATAATTCTGTATATCCTGAGGCTGCTCAGAGAATATGTGAAGCTAGCAAGTCAACATGTTATGAAAGTAACCCTCACTTACCTAGAGAAGTCTATCAATACAAACATAGTGAGGTAAGAAGATTAACCAATTTTTTTAACAAAATCAAATGTAGCAAGTAGTGGCAGTTGGAGAGAAGGAAATTTTTCTTGAAAGAATGAATTTTAGGGCTTTCCTAATTATACTGAGTATTTCCATATTTGAGTGTTCATACATCACTTAAAACCACATTTTTTATCACATTGGTGGTTTTCTTTGTTGTATACTGGTGTGGACGTGTTTGTTCTTCTATGACAATTGCTGGGAAATGTCTGTTTTCTTCAAATGAGATTTAAAACCTGATTGACAGTTTCAGAAACCATGCTATGGATTCCTGCAGTTTTGTTGTCTTAGTCAATGTTTCTATTCCTGCACAAAACATCATGACCAAGAAGGAAGTTGGGGAGGAAAGAATTTATTCAGCTTACACTTTCCACATTACTGTTGATCACCAAAGGAAATCAGGACTGGAACTCAAGCAGGTTAAGAAGCAGAAGCTGATGAAGAGGCCATGGAGGGATGTTACTTACTGGCTTACTTCCACTGCCTTGTTCAGCTTGCTTTTTTATAGAACCCAGGACTACCAGCCCAGTAATAGCACCGCCCACAATGGGTTGATTACTAATTGAGAAAATGCCTTACAGTTGGATCTCATGGAGGCATTTCTTCAACGGAAGCTCCTTTCTCTGTGATAACTCCAGCTTGTGTCAAGTTAACACAGAAACTAGCCAGTACAGGTGTTCAATGGACAATTGTCTTTAGTTTGAACTCCAACTAAAAATCAATCTTTTCATTGAAGTAGAAACAAATAACCTCTTCTCTTTGAGGAGGAAAAAAAACAGCTAACCCGAGCATTAAACTAACAGAATAAAAGTGGCAAGCCCTAAAGCAGCTATAGCTGATCAAATTAGAAATACTGCAGAGCCACACAAAAATGGAGCCCTTGTTTATG
This sequence comes from Rhabdomys pumilio, assembly GCA_030674055.1. NCBI lineage: Eukaryota > Metazoa > Chordata > Mammalia > Rodentia > Muridae > Rhabdomys > Rhabdomys pumilio. Next base: position 29,058,332 of record JANHMN010000015.1, read on the forward strand.
ACAAACTGGCAAACAGAACAGTCAGTGGACAGCTAGCTTGGTTAATAGAAAGAAACTAGCTGAATAGACCTAGAGATCCAACTTTATTGAATTCCCCAGTTGTTATGGCACCATAATAAGCCCCATATATACTAAAATACAAGAGTCAGCCAGAGATGGTTCCAAGGGTAAAGTTCATATGCCTGAGAACTCCAGATAGATAGACTCATCTCCCAAGAATTGTCATTTGATCTCCACACGCACACTACGGCCATGTATAATCACACTCACTACACTATAATACAGAATAAAATAAAAACTTTTAAATGTTTGAATCTCCTATTCACACTGTGATATTCTTGCCTAGTCTCTAAATAGATGTGTGCCAGCAAATTCACTGTATGTGCAAACCTAGGCTTGAGGCACCCGTCCTAACTTACCTTTTATCTGTTTCGTTATAAGCTGAAAATTCTCAGATGAAATACCACTTGCCTTAGCTCCTCCAACAAGTCTTAGAACACATTTTTCTTGCCTGCTAATAGCTAGCTTTTAATAGTATCCCAGTGAGAGTTCTACACTGCAGTTGCCTTTATACTAACCACCCTACCAAGAAAGAGTTCCATGTTCAGAAATGCCCTTGGTCAAGTTCTACTTTGGTGTTTCATCAGTCAGGCCTCAAGCCCCCAGGGACAGATCGGAGTTGTCACACTTCAGAAGCAACCCTCAGTGGTACCAGTCTCCATCCTTTGAAGTAGTCTTCTTCCTGAGTTCTCTCTGATATACGTCTCTGAAGTCAGAGTCCATTTCCCTTTTGATCACTAAGCCTGCAAGGGCTTTGCAAGGCTTTCTCCAGGCTGCCCTATATAATGTCAGATTTGTGGGGAGTTCATTCCACTTGGCTTGTGTCCGTTAGTCATTGGCTCAACCAGTACTGGAACTCTTATTATCCACTAAACACCACAGTGAGACATGGTCAAAAATTACATGTAGGATGGAGTCAGCCCTTAGAAATTATAATTCAGAATTTGGAAAGATATAAACTAGTGAAACTAGAAATGATTAATTCTGCCTATAGAATCCAAGTAATACTTTATCAACTCCTTGACTCTTACTCTTCAGGTCTTAAAGGATAAAAAGAGATTTTTTTCAGAGCTAACTCTGGATTTTAAGGTAATGGGTGTCATAAAGGGAGCTAAGGGTGAAATGCACTTCAGAGAGAGTGACTGGTTTATTCTATGTCAACTAAAACTGAGTTCAGCTGTAAAGGGCATTCAAAAGCAGTGAATGATGCAAATGTGTAGTCTAAGGTTCGTACAGACATTCTGAACCACAGTGTTCTCAGAAATTATACGCTCCACCTGTTTGGATCTTTTTCTTTAAATGCATATCATTACCCAGGTCACTCAAGTTCACCCAAAATAAATCTTGCAGACATTGGAGTGGGTTCTCATTCTGGCTGGCAGTGATTTCAATATTGGTTCTCTCTCCACTTCTTCTATTTCTTCCCCTAATACTTCCTTCCACGATAATGGTCATATTCAAGACCTGAAAATTATAAACACTTTGCACCCAGTCCATAATCTCATTGCACCTGGCCTCCACCACCTACCTTTCCTATATACTCCTAATGTATCACCAGTACTTTCTAGACCTCTGATCTCACCATTGTTTATTTAGTTTCTTCCAAACCCCAATGAACCCTTACTCACTTTAAACTTGTCACATTTTGTAGTAATCTCTTCCTATATTGTCAACTTGCAAAGTTTCCCTAACAAACTCAAAACCTTCATGCTGTAGCATTGATAGGTTTGACAGTCCCCTCATAATACGTGTTTAGAATGCTGGTTCCCAGGTTGGTGGTTTTAAAAACAGGAAGAACCTTTTAAGATTGGGATCAAAATGTGGGTCTAGGTCATCCTCAGACAGGATTAAGGTGGTTCTCACATTGAACTATTACAAAATGCTGTCTCTTGTACAAGGCACTTGTTTTACAAAGTAATACTCCCTCCACAGCTATCCCCAATATTGTATAATGATGTTTGGCCCTGAACAAATGTTAAACCAATGGACGGCAAGATCTTAGTACATAAAACTCACAAGCTATGTGCTAAACAAAGTAGCTTGCCTTATATTAAATTACAGTCATGAATAGCTGATAAATCACTTGAATAAATTCAAATTATTGCTTTCACCTATGCCTGAATCTGTACAGCTGTCCCATAAATAGATGATAGATAGATAGATAGATAGATAGATAGATAGATAGATAGATAGATAGAGGAAGCCATCACCATGGAGATGTAAGCTTATGGAGTGACAGGAACAACTGATGAAAGCTCACATTTGAAACCTCAGACAAGAAACAAAGAGAGCTCTTTTGAAATGTCATGTGGCTTTTGAAACCTCAAAGTGACAACACTACCTCTAGCAAGGCCAAATCTCATAAACTTATCTAAATAGTGTCACCAACTATGAACCAAGTATTTAGATGCCCTAGAAATGGAGAGAAACTTAATCAAACCGCAACACTCATGCATACTCATGAATTCATTGAGGCTCATTTTTTGTCTTGTACTCTGTATGTCCTCCAACCATCAGCTCTTCCTTCCCTTCCTCTATGATGACAGCTCATGGTTGCCACATTTCTACAGGAGCCTTGCTGAACTGTACCTGGGACTTCTCCATCTCCTGCTCAGACTCCTGCTTTCTCCTACTCACCAGCTCACAGTCTCTCAGTTCTTGGAAAGCAGCCTTTATCCCCTTGTCACAAGTTTTCTTTTTTCTTCTACCCTAAACATTTCAAAAAAAGTGTTTTCTTGATCCCTGTTTCCTCGTGAGCTACAAGAGATGTCTCTCTGGTGTTCTAGGTTGTCACTTCATTTTACTGCTTTTCCTTGGTTACAACAGGAAGAATCCTATATTGACCTTGGCTTGGCACTCTCTGAAATTCTCTGCCATTTTTCTCATTCATTCAATGAAATGCAATTGTGCCTTCCTTCACAAATTCTGTCATTCTCACTCCAGCCTCCCATATTTCCTTGCCTGGCTATTCCACTTGTAGTGGCAGAAATATGCTTTACCCAGGGATTGGCAGTATTAGGAGGTGTATTCTTATTGGAGTAAATATGGCCTTGTTGGAGGAAGTTTGTCACTAGGAGGGGTGGGCTTTGAGATCCCACTCCTGATACCAACTTCTGTCTTAATTTGGGTTTCATTGCTGTGAAGAGATACCATGACCATGGATACTCTTATAAGGAAAAACATTTAATTTGGGCTGGCTTACAGTTTCAGAGGTTCAGACCATTTTCATCACTGCAGAAAGCATGGCAGTGTCAAGGCAGACATGGTGGGAGAGAAGAAGCTGAGAGTTCTTCATCATGATCCGAAGGAAGCCAGGACAAGATTCCCTCTTATGTAACTAGAAGGAAGGTCACAAAGCCCACTCCAACATTGACACACATTTTCCAACAACAGGACATCTACTCCAACAAGGCCACACCTCCTAACACTGGTGCTTTCTGGACCAAGCATATTCAAACCATCACACTACTCAAAAATTTTTGTAGCAATCCTCATCTTCCTAGATGACTTACAATTTACTCCTTTATTATGATTATGATTTATTGAGTATCTATCCCAACCAAAATATAAGTTTTTAGAAGACAGGAACACTTTTAATTTGCTATATCTGGAATAATGCCTAGAACATGTTTGAAACTCAGCAAGTACTTGTTGACCATATCACATTCGCTTTCCATTCCCTGGTGTCCAAAAGTATACTTATGTCACACAGGACTGTGGATTTCACGAAAATAAAGTACAACTTCAGCCAACTTAAATAAGAATGGCCTGTTTGTTTTATTGCAGTTTTATTTGAGTTTGTCTTAGTTCATGGAACATGACAGTACAAGATTTGCAATAATTCTGGCTTCTGTTGACTCCATGTCCTCAAAGAAACCCCAACAGACTTGTTCTCATTACTCAACAATCCCATACGCCCCTCTTGCTCCAGATCTGGACTGATCTTTCCAATGGAGATAATTGGAACAGCAGACAGTTTAAGGTTTACAGGATCTTTCAAGTACAAAGATCTCAACGGAGAAAATCCCTTATTAATAATAAAATAGTCATTTTCTATTAGCTGGCAGCAAAAGGGTAAGATATGGCTACTCAGGCAATGCCTACATCTCAAAATTCTGGGTCCCAGCCTACAGACATAAGAAACTGTTATTGCAAATGCACTGGAATCCTGTGGATTGGCAATCCTGTAGCTGCCAATGCCTAGGAAGGGCAAAAAGTAATTATCCTAAAATAGAAAGTGATGAAGAAAGACTCCAATATTTAATTTACAACTTAAAAGACTTTTGAACCATTTTCTTTTTGTCGATTGGCTCGTTTTAAACCCATACAATCTAATATTTTTTTAAAACAAAACAAAAACGTAAACTTTGTGAGACAGCCCAAGAGATAAAGTGTTTGCCACACAAGCATGAAAATTGAAGTTCAGATCTGTAAGAACCTGGATAAAAGTCAACAGATGAGGCAATGCCCAGGAACTCTAAGCCTCAGAAGGGGAGACAGGGATTCCTCAAGGCAACTTATCCTTCAAGACTAGCCAGAATTTGTGAACTCCACAATCCTCATGAGTCCCGCCTCAGTATCCTAGGAGTGTGAGAATGATCAAGGAAAGCACTCAACACCAATTTCATGCTTCTACAAGCATGTGGATAAATATATACTTCCACCCATGAGAATATACACATGTTTTCATGTGTACCTTTCTGTGTCTCTGTCTCTTTCCCTGTTGATAGATAGATGATTGACAATCTACCAAATTGAAAAATGTTACCAAGATTTCTTAAATCAATGCATAAACAACTACTATTTTAGTCACATTTTTAGCAGCAAGAAACAAAAGAGCAAAGTATAGACACAAGTTGTGCAAAAAAAAAAAAAAAATGTCATTTCCCTGGCAAAGCAAACTTTCTTTAAGGAAACCCCTTCCAAATTTCTAACACTCCAGTATTTTCAAGTATAAATAGGCTTGCAAAGATTTAATTACTGTAAAGTCCTATGCTACATGTGAAAATTATTTTCACCTTTATATGTGTGCTTTTCTACATGGATGTAGCTAATGTATAAATACATCAGTGAATAAGATAAAGGTAATGAGGTAATGATGAGGTTCAAAATTACTTTAAGGTAGTACGTTTGAGTTCAACAAGTTATAAATTTTAATTATGCTTTGCATCTAATTATTATCTGATGTAGAATACCATTATACCTTATTAAAATGGCAAATAATCCAAAGAATTACAACTTATCTTCTGATTAGGGAACATTAATATTTATAAGAGCATTGTTTACAACTAATGTCACGTTATTATCATCCCCTGATCTATATGCATGCTTATATTATACACCCTCTGCATTAGAAGGCATTAATTACTTGTGTATATGAACATTTTATGTCCTATTAATCAAGGCATGTTTTAAAAATATTTTTAAATTAATTCTTCCTTAAAATATATTGCCATTATAATATAGTAAAGATCATAATTTATACTTATACAGTTATCTCACTAATTATTATTTTATTTATGATCCAAAATAGCTACAATTTTGAATACTTTTAACTACTTCATGTGCCCTTTAGGATAAATATAATTTAAGTAAAATAATTATGAGTGAAAGGAATATCCAGTCATCAAATAGATGTAACACACTTTATTTTGACAAATGCTTCTTGGAAAGTTGTGTGTAAATTTTTCTACATTGGAAAGGATATTTAAAAAAAAACTAAAAACTGACCACCTGACACCTCTCTAAAATAATTTGAGTTTGGTAGGTTTTTATAGGGGGAGAATTGAGAAAGATAAAACACATCTGTACACTACTCTCAACACTTGAGGGCCAAGGGATGTAAAATAATGTACTTGGAGCAAGTCTTGATTATATAGGAAGCCCCTGTCCAAAAAAAAATAAAAATAAATCAACACTATACTAGTAAAATAAACGTTTTAAAAAATATTTTACTTTTAGGTTTATGTTTTTACATGTGTCTGTACAGGCATGACAGTGCCTTCAGAAGTCAGAGGAGGATGCTAGGTACCCTGAAGTTGGAGCTACCGGTGGTTGTGAGCTGTGAGTCAGCCCTGAGAAACGTGACAATTGCTCTCACCTGTGAAGTCATGTCTCTTGTCCCTAAAACAAACAATATTGCTGCTCTTTCACTTCTCTTCTTTTTTATTGTCTGTAAGATTCACTTTGTGCTTGTAGGTGCAGGCATGAGGACAGTGTAGCACTGAGTATTTGTAGAAGCAATAAATGAGCAGTCCACACGTGTTTCCATGGCCCTTGTCAAACTGGACTTAAAATGTAATGACTCAGAGATATGTTCTTAACATATAAATTTTTCATAAAAATTAGCACACATATTTTTTTGTATTTAGCTCTTTAAGAAAATATTAATATATCCTTTTATAACTAGAGACAATCTTTGGTGCAATGAAAAAGCATTGGAGTTATTATCTTACGTAATTTATTTTTTTCAGGATACTGGGGATGGAATATACAATCTTGTGCATGTGAAATATTAGGTAACATCTGCTTTAGCACTGAGCTTTATTCACATTCTGTATTATTTCATAAATGTTCATGCCTTTCATTCTAACAAATGAGTTTGATACAATTAATGAAAATCACATATAAAATTGTTTTTGCTAAAAAGACTTTTTGATTTCAGGGAAGCTGTCTTAACATTTGCCTATTTAAATTTAAACTGCTTTTTGGAAATTCTTGGTTTGTATTGAATATCTTTGAAAGTTATCAGTTTTGAAAATAATTGTATAGAATTTAATTGCTTCAACTTTTAGAATTTAATGAATAATTAATTACAAATATAAGATTCACCATTAGCATCTTCTTATCTCACAAAGCCTGTTTCCTCTGTGAGTATTTTTTATATGAGTGCTAAAAATAAAGGACTTATGTGGGCGGCTCTTTCTGTGCAAGCCTGACTACCTGAATTCAGTCTCGAGATCCCCTATAAATATGAAAACTAGAGAATTCCATAAAGTTATCCTTTGACTTCCATATGTATTCTGTAACAAATACACACCCCCACACTCACATATCTCACACACACACACACACACACACATATACATACACAAATAGTGAGGTTTATTATTATTATTTTGAAAAATAATGAATTTGTGACCATTTAAATTAAAAAGTACAGGTGTGTACAATGCTGAAGGCATTTCTTTAAAATATGTTAATTTGACTAGGAATGGGTGTATTAACCTGCAATCACAGGTAAGTGGAAGCCAAGGCAGGAGGGAATCACATTGCTAAGAGCAGTATGAACTAGACAGACAGACAGACAGACAGACAGACATGAGAGAGAAAGAGAGGAGAGAGAGAGAGAATTTGTTACATGATGGGAAGCCTCGAAAGGAGGAAAAAAGAAAAGAGAAATTTTCTCTACTTTATTTGCTTTTTGTTTGTTCTTGGTTTGTTGTTTTTCTTGGGTTGTCATGGTCATTGGTTTATGACCTGTATTTTTGAGTACAGACTTTGAAGAAGGGACTTTAGTCTAGAATAGTAACATATCTATCTCTTATAATGAGGAAACAAAAACAGGCTTCTAGAAGAGGGGTGGAGTCATGAAAACAGGAAGTCTAACATCAGTTACATGGACTGTGAATCCATGACACTCTCCATTCAATGCAGAGACTGATAAATTAGAGTTGTTTCCATTTTGAGCTTTTTTTGTTTAAACATTTTGAGAATTTTATACATTTCTACACCCTCCAACTCCTCTCTTGCCCCCTGAATATCTCTCAAATTTGTTATTGTTTATACATTTTACACACACACACATACACGCACACACACACACACACACACACACACACGCACACACACACACCTCCTGAGTCTGCTTAGTGTTGCTTATACGTACATATGTTTAGGACTAGAATTTGAAACTCTTGAATCATTTTCATTTCTGGAATTTTCTTTCTTCCCTTTTGTACTTTAGATACAGTAGCCCACAATATTGTATGTCATAAAGAGATTTTTGCTTAATGAATGAGAGTTGATAGAAATTTAAGTCTCCATTCAACCACTTACTGCTTCTCTGGCTTTAGATTCTTGGTTTAGTCTCTTGAAATCTTGTATTATTGACATGTAAATTAGAATTAATAGCAGGACACCTAGGTCTGCTCACATTTGCAAACATAATAACTCTACAAGAGTCAACCTAACAAAATACTACAGAGTAACTTAAGGAACAAAATGTATTTTCTTTTGGATCTGAAATGTAGAAGTTCAACATTGTGGGTCCACAATGAAGTTTCATTCCAAGACTCTATGCTAGGCTGGAAGATAGCCACATTCATCCTCTATCCATACATGGTCATCTGTGTGCTTGGGTATTCCCTACATCCTAATCTTTTATGCTATGTGGACAACAGTAATCTTGACTCAGAATCTATGCATATGGCTTCATTTGACCTTAATTTCCCCTCCCTCCACCAAAAAACCACACTTTATCTTCAAAAACAATTGTCATCTAAGATGTTAGGGAATAAGAGTGTGCCATGGGCTTTATGTGGTATAGTTCATCCCGCACTGGGCATTTCAGCAGTATGTTGGTGAAATACAATCGTATTTGTCCAAGATTTAGCAGAGAGTATGTAAGTCAATAAAAATTTACTACTGTTCAGTTATTTTTTAAATAGTTCTTGTAGGTGAAACTGTCCATTTGAAAGCTCTTCCAATTGTCTCCTCCATCCAGGACCAATGTCTAATCCATTTTCTTTTCTCAGTGAGATTCGATCATCCCCCACTTGGGCCCTTATTGTTTTTTAACATCATTGGTTCTGTGGATTGTAGCATGATTATCCTTTACTTTATGGTTAATATCCACTTATAAGTAAGTACATATGACATATTTATTTTTCTGGGTCTGAGACTGTTACTCAGGATGATTTTTCTAGTTCCTTCCATTTGCCTACAATTTCCACAATGTCATTGTTTTAAATAGCCCAGTAAAACTCCGTTGTGTAAATGGACCAGATTTTCTTTATCCATTCTTTGACTGAGAGAAATCTAGATTGTTTTCAGTTTCTGTTTATCATAAACAAACCTACTATAAACATAGTCGAACAAGTAACCTTGTGGTATGGTTATAGCATCTTTTAGTATATGCCTAGGAGTTGTATAGCTGGATCCTGAGGGAGATCTATTCCAATTTTTTTTTGAGAAATTGCCAAATTAATATTTTCAAGGCGGCTGTAGAAGTTTGCATTTCCACCAGGAATAAAAGAATGTTTCTTTAGCTCCACATTTTCCCCAGGTTTTGACACCAACTCAGCCACAAAACCTTGCCCCTACAATTTGCCCTGCCTACCAAATATGCAGGAGTAAAGATGGAACATAATTAAAGAAATGGTCAGACAATGACTGGTCCAGCTTAAGACCTGTGCCATGAAAGGGTACTTGACACTTATTGGTATTCTGTTATACTTGCACACAAGAGCCTAGCATAACCATCAATAGAGAGATTTCACCTAGCAACTGATGGAAACAGATACAAAGACCAACAGCCAAATATTAAGTAGAGATTTGTGAGTTCTGTGGAAGACAGGTAAGAGGGATTCTTGCAGCCAGATGAGTTAAGGACACAATACCAATACCTACAGAATCAAATAATCTGGTCCCAAAGAGTTCCATAGAAACTGAACTGCCAACCAGGGAGCATCCATGGGACTGATCTAGACACTATGCACATATATAAAGGTTGTGTAGCTTAGTCTGCATGTGGGACTCATAATAGTGGGAGCAGGGGATATCTAACTCTACTGCCTCCCTTTGGAACATTTTCCCCCCTACTGGGATGCCTCTTCTAGACTCATAGAAGTTTTACAATAACTTGATATGTCAATGGCTGTTAATTTCTATAAGAGGCACCCTATTTTCTGAATAGAAAAGGAGAAGGAATGGATGGGGGCAGTGAAGGACTGGGAGGAGAGGAGAAACTGCTATCAGGATGTAAATTCATTAATTTATTAATTATTCATTTTTATTAAAAAAGAAAATACGATGCTCTGAAATTTTCAGTGAAAGCTACTCATCTGTGAAAATAAAGTAACACAAACTACAAGAAAAATTAAGAGAAATGATGCAATTGGGCCATGAAGAGATGGATTTTGAAGGTATAAAAGTCGTGGTCTGTAATAGCTAATCGTCATTGTCAGTGAGCTTGGCAAAATTTAAAATCACATGGAAGAAAGGTTAGGTTCATCTGTAGGTGTGTTTCCAGAGAGGATCAACTGAGCTTAATAAGTGACCTTGAGTGTGAACAAGGCCACTATTGGCTTTCCAGATCATTTATCTGGACAAAAGTTTGAAAGGGCAAGGAAGAGAGACACCAGTAAGCATGCCCATGTGGATGGAGGAGCTCTCACAAGGACCTACACCTGGATGAAGACCTGTAGGCAATTAATGTCTACTAAAAGAAAGAGAATCAATCTGCTCCAGGAACCAGGCCTCTCTCTGACAAAGCATCTAATTCTAAATGCTTAGTCTTAAACATATATGCATATGTCAGCACTAAATAGACTCTACAGGTTATATTTACACAGAGAGAGACACACAAACATATAGTCACACACACACACACTCACACACACATTTGTGTGTGGAACAATAAGAATTACAGGAGATATCATGAACTGAATGGGAAGGGGAGGGACAGAAGAGGAATTTGAGAGAGAGAAAAGGGTGGATGAAATTATGTAAATACTGTATTCATGAAACTCTCAAAAACTTGTTTTAATTTTAAAAGTGAGAGGCTGGTAAAAGAAAAGTCTGCTTCCTTGACCACCTCACTGTGAACTCTGCTCTTTTACCACATCCTCTTCGCTGCAATTAACTGGATCCGCTAAAATCCAGAGCAAAATAAACAACCACTCCAGTTCCGTGTTCATGTAGGATATCGTAGGTACAGTGGAGTGGTGTACATATAAACTCAGAGATCATGACATCACACACAACACCTTCACAAACTCAAGCCAGATGGGGTCCTAGCAGTGAGAAGAAGTGGACATGAGGTCTCTCTTCTGTCCAAGAAGTTATGTCCAGCTAATACCCACTGGCAAAGGCAAAAATCAATTAATCCAAAAGAAAGGAGTGTTAGTAGGCATATATCAATCACTCTCCTGGGTGGGCCCCATGACTAAGCTAAGAGTCACTGTTTAGTACAAAAGGAATTTCTCCATTTCTCCATTTCTCATTTCTTGTTTTAGTTATTATTGTTTTGGGTTTTTTATTGGTTGGTTGGTTGGTTGGTTGGTTGGTTGGTTGGTTGGTTGGTTGGTCTTTTGATTGTTTTGATTTTCATTTTTTTTTTGTGGAGTTTTTGGTTTGTCTGGTTGGATGGTTTGTTTATTGTTGTTCTTAACTTTGTTTCTAGAAAGAAAGAAAGAAAGAAAGAAAGAAAGAAAGAAAGAAAGAAAGAAAGAATAAAAAGTTGAGTAAGGAGGTAAGGAGGTGGGGATGATCTAGGAGGAGCTGGAAGAGTGGAAACATTATTAAAAATATAGTGCATGAAAATATTTTTAAATTAAAAATACCTATAGTGACATCAAACTAAATGGAGAGAAATTTGAAGCAATCACACTAAGATCAGGGACTAGACAAGGCTGCCCACTCTCACCCTACCTATTCAACATAGTACTGGAAGTCCTAGCTAGAGCAATTAGACAACAAAAGGAAGTCAAACGGATACAAATAGGAAAGGAAGAAGTCAAAATCTCTCTATTTGCAGGTGATATGATAATATACTTAAATGACCCTAAATTTTCCACCAGAGAACTCCTAAACCTGATAAACAACTTCAATAAAGTGGCTGGATATAAAATCAACTCAAACAAATCATTGGCATCCTATACTCAAAAGACAAACAGACTGAGAAAGAAATTAGGGGAATGACACCCTTCACAATAGTTACAAACAATATAAAATATCTTGGAGTGATCCTAACCAAGCAAGTGAAAGATCTGTATGACAAGAACTTCAAGTCTCTGAAGAAAGAAATAGAAGAAGACATCAGAAGATGGAAAGATCTTCCATGCTTCTGGATTGGCAGGATTAATTTACTAAAAATGGCCACCTTGCCAAAAGCAATCTATAGATTCAATGCAATCCCCATCAAAATTCCAAATCAATTCTTCATAGAGATAGAAAGAGCAATTTGCAAATTTATTTGGAACAACAAAAAACCCATGATAGCGAGAACTACTCTCAACAACAAAAGGACTTCTGGGGGAATCACTGTCCCTGACCTCAAACTGTACTACAGGGCAATAGTAATAAAAACTGCATGGTATTGGTACAGATACAGGCAGGAAGATCAATGGAATAGAATTGAAGACCCAGAAATGAGCCCACATACCTATGGCCACGTGATCTTTGAAAAAGGAGCTAAAACCATCCAGTTGAAAAAGAACAGCATTTTCAGCAAATGGTGCTGGTTCAACTGGAGATCAACATGTAGAAAGATGCAAATCAATCCATTCATATCTCCTTGTACAAAGCTCAAATCCAAGTGGATAAAAGACCTTCACTTAAAACCAGATACACTGAAACTAATAGAAGAGAAGGTGAGGAAGACCCTCGAATACCTAGGCACAGGGGAAAAGTTTCTGAACAGAACACCAATGACTTATGCTCTAAGATCAAGAATTGACAAATGGGACATCATCAAATTGCAAAGCTTCTGTAAGGCAAAGGACATTGTTAATAAGACAAAATGGCAACCAACAGATTGGGAAAAGATCTTAACCAATCCCACATCCGATAAAGGGCTAATATCCAAGATATACAAAGAACTCAAGAAATTATACTCCAGACAAACATATAACCCTATTAAAAAATGGGGTACAGAGCTAAACAAAGAATTCTCAACAGAGAAAACTCGAATGGCTGTGCAGCAATTTAAGAAATGCTTAACATCCTTAGTCATCAGGGTAATGCAAATCAAAACAACCCTGAGATACCATCTCACACCAGTCAGAATGGCTAAGATCAAAAACTCAGATGATAGTAGATGCTGGAGAGGATGCAGAGAAAGAGGAACACTCCTCCATTGTTGGGGGGATTGCAAGCTTTGTACAACCACTCTGGAAATCAGTCTGGCGATTCCTCAGAAAACTGGACATAGCATTACCCGAGGATCCAGCTATACCACTCCTGGGCATATACCCAGAAGATGCTCCAACATATAATAAGGACATATGCTCCACTATGTTCCTAGCAGCCTTATTTATAATAGCCAGAAACTGGAAAGAACCAAGATGTCCCTCAACAGAGGAATGGATACAAAAAAATGTGGTACATCTACACAATGGAGTATTACTCAGCTATTAAAAATAATGAATTCGAGAAATTTTTAGGTAAATGGATGGAACTAGAAATTGTCATCCTAAGTGAGTTAACCCAATCACAAAGAACACACATGGTATTTAATCACTGTTAAGTGGATGTTAGCCCAAAAGCTTGGAATAGCGAAGACTCAACCCACAGACCACATGAAGCTCATGAAGAAGGAAGACCAAGAGGGGATGCCTCAGCTCTACTTAGAACCAGTAACAAAAATACTCAAGGGAGCAATTATGGAAACAAAACATGGGACAGAAACTGAAGAAAGGGCTATCAGGAGACCATTCCACATGGGTATCCACCCCATGTATAGTCACCTAAGCTAGACACTGATATGGATGGCAGGAAGTGCATGCTGTCAAGAACATGATATAGCTGTCTCCTTAGAGGTCTGCCAAAGACTAACACATTCAGAGGACTTTGTTCACAGTTAACCGTTGATATGATCAAGGGTTTCCCAATGGAGAACTTAGAAGACTAAAGGAGCAGGAAGGGTTTATGACCCCAAGAGGAAAGCAACAATACCAAACAACCAGAGCCCCCAGGGTCTAAACCACCAGCCTGGAAGCACATAGGGAGGGACTTATGACTCCAGCTGTATACGTAGGGGACGATGGCCTTGTTGGGCATAGGTGGCAGAGGAGATTCTTGGTCCCATGAAAAATGAACACAGAGTGGGGGGGAATGTGAGAGTGGGGAGGGTGGTAGTAGGGGTGGGGGGTAGGTGTGGGTACAGCCTCATAGAAGCATGAGGAGGGGGGATGGGATAGGAGGTTTCTGGGTGGTGGGAGGAAGTGGGGAAAGGGGATAAAATCTGAAAAAAAAATTAAAAATAAAGAAAAAAAAGAGAGAGATGATAAAAAAGGAAAAAAAGAAAAAAGAGAAAAAAAGAAAAATAGAAGATTTAATAACACAAATGGAAAGATTTAGAAATTTAGGAGGCAGTTTATGTTAGTGGAAACAGCATCATAGAAAATCACACGCTCATAGAAGCACAAGGAGGGGGGATGGGATAAAGGGTTCCTGGGAGGTGGGGAAAATGGAATAAGAGGATAAAACTTGAAATGTAAATATTATAACCAATTAAAAAGGGAGAAAAAAAGAAAAGTTGTTAGAACCAACATCTTTAAAAAAATGTCAGCCCCCTAGGGGGAAAAAAATTTCTCAATACTAAAACTTGTTTGGAGAATTGTATATTGCAGAATACACAGCCTTGGTGTATCTACTCATCAAGCAAAATGAGCAGACCTGCTCAGACCTCTGATGTCCTGGAATTCCATCTGGATACAGTTAAGACACAGCGTCAGAGGCTTATGAATTTACTCTTCCCCCCATCCCTCTTCTAATATCTCAAAGCTCCGTAATCAGCTTGAAGAAGTTAAAGAAGAGTCAGCTGGGGACTATTCCCTGGGCTTGGGGACTAAGGTGGTCAATACTGGGCTGTCTTTCTGGGGAAAAGTAGTGGTTTTGTTGAAACAGGGAGGATTAGCTAGGATTTATGGCATAGCCATAACCTGTTGGTAGAAATCTGTATAATTTAGTATCAAGATGAAGTTATAATTTCTTAAATGGTACAAAATTCACTTGGATTTCAAATTTAAGGTTTTCGTTGGTATAAGCTTCTCATCGATATGAAAGTGAAATGAATATAGATACTCTCATGAGCATTGTGCCTGTATAACACATTTAGGAATACAAGACTTAGGCCCAGTCCTTCTTTAACTTTTTTAACTGATTTGGGATGATTAGCCTGTGAGTTAAGAGACTATAGGAAATTTATGAGTTTGAATTTATTGTTAGGGTGTTATCTATATTTTATTTAGAAATAGCTGAGAGGAGTTAACAGACAACAGTCCAGGTTACCTTACATAGATAGTTGGATTTCAAAATGTCAGAAATCCATAGAATTGATGTCACAAATATTTCTATATTAATGTTCATTTTGATTAGAGACCTGTCTGCTCCTGACAGCTTCCTGTCTTGGATTCTAAGAAGAAATTGAGCATCCTTGGAGCTACTCCAGTTGTGCGGAGACAGCCACTAGGCAAGAATTGCCTCTTTCCATCTACATACAAATTACTGTCCAGAAAAGGACACACTCACAGAATAGTCGACTGATTATATGTGCCTAGACAGAGTAATCAGCCCTTAATAATTTTGCATCACTAAGGTCTGCCAGATGATTCAGGGCCAGAAGACTGAAGATTTGATGCTCCAATGTTCGGTAGTATAGGGGCTGTCCAGGTGTTCAGCGGTCTCTATAAATTGGCTAAGTTTTAGAAGCTATGCTTAGTGCTTCCCATAACTTCAGTTAACTCAGTCATTCTGGATTTCTGACGAGGTTGAAGACCTATAGTGTCATAGCCAATACTGGCTATTTACTTTGAGAGAAAAGATCTGAGTGGATGGTTTTCAGCTGACATTCATTCTAAAGCCAAGAAAAAAATCCAGGTTCAGAACTAAGTGTTTTAGTTAGGAGAGATGACAGAAGATCTAGTCAGTCAACAAAATGATGGACTGGTTATTAGGATTAACTTGTACCTCACTGGTACAAACCGGCATAATTATGCTCTAATTGTATTTTAAGAGAAACGTTTTATTTTAACAGGAAGGGTGATATGTAGGAGGAGCTAAGGGAGAAGGAGCACCGAGAGAAAGAGATGGAGTAAGGAGAGGAGAAGATGAAGTAGAGGAGAAGCTAGGTGATGAGAGAGAGAAAGAGATAGAAAGAGAGGGGGGACATGGAAGCAGATGTTCATGTGTCTCCACCAGTCAAAGATAGTTTATATATCTAGGTTGGGTATTAGGTTACACTTCTGATTGAGCATTACCATACTTATAAAGCCTTTGATTAACATTTTTTAAAAATGTATAAAAGCAAAAAGGGAAAAGGGGCACGGGATAGGGGTTTTCTAGGGAGACGAAATGGGGAAAGCGGATGGCATCTGAAATGTAAATAAAATCTCCAATAATAAAAAATACATATAGTGAAATAACCACCACCTAAAGGATACCTTGGAATGATAAAAAGCTAACTGATACCATTTAGCAAATGTGATAGCCCTGAATTCACATGAATAATTTAACCATATCAAATTTCTAAAAGCACTTTATAAGGCAGGCTGCTCCCAGGGAAAGTTGAAAATACAGCAGATGTATAACAAGACATTTGTGAAGAAGAGGGTTGTTTGTGTGCTCAAATTGGGCTACATAATTCCAGCTGCCAGTACCCTGATAATCAGAAACAGCAAACATATAAATGGTTTCAAATATCTAAAAGTTAGAATATTTGAAAAGTTACAAATCTAGCCTCTGAAGGTTAACAGCTTAATTATTACTTTAAGTAGAAAAAGTATAAATACCAACCAATAAAGAGAATGTTTTATTTGTCATTATTGAGTATTCTCCAATACTCAATTCTCTCTCTCTCTCTCTCTCTCTCTCTCTCTCTCTCTCTCTCTCCCTCTCTCTCCCTCTCCCCCTTTCCCTCCCCCCCATCTCTTGTGTGTATGGATCTTAAACCTATAACAATGTGAGCACAGCATTTCTGGATAAACTGAGACTGAGAAACACAGAAACATCTGACAGTAGAACAACTTGAGGAAAACCTTGTTAAACTACAAATAATCCATATCAAGAATTGGAGGTGAATATGAACAGAAGACATCAAACATTTTTGCCTAATGTGATCTTATGTAATTTAGCATCCTGCTTATGAATAGGCTATATCACAGACTTCTGCTACTTTGTGGACCACTGTGTTACATCACACAGCCTTGGCACTCCTGGATATTCTCGTATTCAAAGCATTCCCCAGTCTTTTCTGCTCGTTTCACTCTCCACAGATGTTATAATTCCCTCACCTCAAAGTGCCATGAGATAGTAAGTTTTACAATGGGCTCAAACAGCCTACCAATATTTCCTTCTTATTTTTTCTCCACATTGTAGCCCTTGCTAGTCTAGAGTAGACTATGGAGAGATCTACCACTGCCTCCTGAATGCTAGGATTAAAGGCATGAGTCTCCATGCCAGGTTATAGCCAAGCCACTCTTGAGGGATCACGTAACAACAGAGTGCCAACTGTTTGATGAAACTGTGAGAAATTAAATCTCCTCTGACCCTGAGAGCCAGATCTGCCTTTCCACACAAGAAGGGCAAAATTAGGCTTACTTCATTTCTCTAACAGAAATGAATGAGGAACTGAGAGAGTGTCAAACCTCAGAACTGGAAGGGTCTTTGAAGGTCAACCCTCTGCTGCTCTTGTTTTATAGGTGAAGCTATTACTGGCCAGAGAGGTCAATTGTTACCTTCCCCTAAACCATATGTGTTTTTACAGCTGCTGTCTTCATGCCAGTATGGCTTAACAGCCAAAGAGTGATCAAATGTTCTTTATTGCAGTGCTGGACAAAAGATCGGCCTTTGATTTACAACTCCTGCCAGTATTTGCTGAGTTTGAGGTTTATCCTTTCAAACAATAAAATTATGAAATCTGTGAGCTGCTGAGACTCCAGGTGATCACCCATCCTAAGTCCTTTCTATACCTTCTCGGGCTCCTCATCATTCATCTTCTTTTCTCTTAAGGTATTACACTCTCTTCCTTCCTGGTCAGCATTAAAGTGAGGAGGTTCTTTTGAAATAAAAGGCAGATAGCAATAACCCAATTTTATAAATGAGATAGCAGAGGAGAATCTAATAAGCATAGGTCCAAAAGAAAGCCAGCAATATAACGAGAATTAGGACCTAGAATATAAATCTAAGCCTGTAATCTCTTTTCCTATGCTATGTAATGCCTCGTTTGTTCCAGCCAGCACTTGATTTGCAGAGGAAAAAAAGGAAGAAGAAGAAAGAAAAAAAAAGGATTGCACTATGCAAAATAATTCTACAGAATTGATAACTTTTTGAAAGTACAAGGTAGGTTTTAATCTTCACTTTTTTTTTCATTTACTGCAATATGACAAAAACTTAACTAGGTGTCATACAACTTTCACAGAAAGATAAAAGGGTACTTTCCTTTATGAATTTACAATCTAATTGGGGAAATAACAAATGCCTGTGGAAAGATAACTGATGGCAAAAGACTATCAATAATAAATGTCTGTGAATAATACAGGAGCAAATGTTGCTAGATGTCAATGCACCAGGAGAATCTTGAACTTAGTAGACAGCAGAAGGGCCCAGAAGATGTGGAAACAGAACCTTTACAAGTGGCTCTCAATCAAACTAGCCAGAGTTATTTGTTTGTTTGTTTGTTTGTTTGTGTATTTATTAAATTATTTATTTACTTCATTTTCCTACTCAAAAAGCTTGAAACAAACTCATCATAGCAAAGAAAGTGCCTGTCAGCTTCTGTCCTCTCTCAGTGTGTGAACCTGCTCTATTTCTAACTCTAGAAAGAAATCCCCAGTGTTTCTTCACTGTAGCTGCCCTGACATTCAAACCTCAAACCAATTGTACCATTATATTTGCTCTCCTGCCAGATGAGTCACCAACAAATCTCTGAAATGCTATGGTACTCTATCACAACATATTTAGCATAATTATCTTAAACAAAATACCATTTATGTATTCAAATAGATACTCTTCCAAGCAAAACTTAGGGAGCACCTGCATCTTTACTACAAAGTCTACCATTGCCTGAAATTCAGCTATCTTCCTTGTGGTTCCACTCTGAAAGTGTTTGCAGGGTTATTTTTTAAAGCAGACAAATCGCATCTTCCTTCCCTATGTTTTATTGCTGGGAATTGAACCCAGGCCTTTAACATGGTACATCCAATGCACACATTCTATTATTAAGTTATATCCTAACTCCTGTCATCTTTAGTCTGTCATTGCTTATGGTTCACCTTCCCAAAACCCATGCATATTTTTAAAACATGCTTGAAATTGTCTTTGATATGTATCACAGATACCATTTGAATTGACCATCCTCTTGAACCTGTCCTGCCTCCACCTCTCAAGTGCTAAGGCTATAGGTCTGCACCAGCATATATGGCCTACCATTACTTTCAGATTTACAGTAGGTTATAGTTCTGAATTCCATCTTTACATTTTTGTGAAGTGTTTGTTTGTTTGTTTGTTTGTGACAGGATCACACTATGGAGGTTTGGCTGATATGGAATAATTACACCCATCTTAGAGATTAACCTCTCTCTGCCTCCAACGTTCTGGGTTAAAGGTGTGTGCCACAGTGTCAGGCTCTACCTATAAATTTTCAATTATTATACTATAGAGAATCTAACCTTTAAAATATATTCTTTCACTAGGCAAAAAATTGTTTAGTACTATAATAATAACACAACCTAAAAAAAAATTGTTAAAGAAAATTCCTTAGCTAAAGCATATGGTCACATACCTCTATAGTACTCAGATTTCAATGTTGAATTTTGTAGCTGCTCTTTATCAATACATTAATCTTTCTGAAATATTTATTTTTATATGATCCTTACTTCTAGGGATGTATTTCAGTGGTAAGTGAATTTCTAGCATGATAAGGACTTAGGTTAAACCCCAGCAAATAAAAGGGGGGAATAATAGCTACTATAAAAAGTTTCTGAAGATAAATATCTATGTTAGTTTAACTACATTATAACTTTTGGTCCTCTAAAAATTGGATGCTGAACTCGATGTGTATCAAGTAAATTATCATCTCATTTAAATCTGTTCAAAGGAGTTATAGCTATAAAAACAGCATGGCATTGACATAAAAACAGACACATTGACCAATAGAATTGAAGTCCCAGGCATAAGTCCACACACCTGAAGACACATTATTTTTAACAAGTAAGCTAAAATATAAACTGGATAAAAGACAGCATATTCAACAAATAATGCTGGTCAAAGCAAATGACTACATGTAGAAGAACTGATCACCATGAACAAAATGAAAAATGAAGTCATAAAATTCATAAGTAAATGAATAGCACCAGAAAAAATAATTGTGAATGAGGTATTGCTAGACACAAAAAGAAAAATATTTGTTTTCCCTTATATAATTATGCTGGCTAGTCTTATGTCAATTTGACACTAGTTAGAGGTATCTGAAATGAGGGATCTTAAGAAAATGCTTACATAAGATCTGGCTATAAGGCATTTTCTTAATGAGTAATTGATGGGAGAGGCCCAGCCCATTATGGATGGTGCCATACCTAGGCTGGTGGTTCTGGGTTCTATAAGAAAGCAGACTGAGCAATCCATGAGGAACAAACCAGTAAGCAATATTTCTCCATGTCCTCTGCATCATCTACTGCCTTGAGATTCTTACCTTGCTTGAGTTCATGTTCTGACTTCCTTTCATGGTAAACTGGATATGAAAACTGTGATTAACAAGAGACATGAACCACTAAAGTAACTCTGTGTTTTGCTGAAACAATGGATGCAGGTCAGTGGAGGTTGAAGAATCAGCTGTGATTAAGAATCTACCATCATTGAGGTGAAATCTTCTGGGATGAGTTTCTTTTGAGTCAGCACATAAAAGCTGTGTTCCAAACTGGTTGTGGTTGTACCTTCCACAGGCAGGTGAACTTGGTAGTTTAAGAGTCACTCAGATGGTAGTGGTTTTGTAGACAAGAAAGGATCATAGAAAGAAGTTGAGACTTGGCACTGTGAGAGGCAGGAGAAGCCAATGGTGAAGGTGAAACCTCAGTGGCAGTTTAACGCCCAGGACTGAATGGGTCATGAAGAGAAGTTGAGACTTAGCAACATGAAGAGAACCTATAAGGGACTATCAGTGAAAGTGCATTTGTCTTGTTGCAGCAGAAGGTCCTTGTATTTTGAAGAAACCAGTACCATGGGATGACCACCAAGATAAGAAGCAGCCGTGAAGTAGAGCCAACTGGAGTCTAGCTCTGTGTGTTGAAGAGAATAGAGCCAGAGAAGTAAGGCAAGCCCCTTTGGGAAACCCAGAAAAATCAAGAGTGGATCCCAGACTTTGGACATCATTATTAACACAGTTGAGAACTACAAACCGTGGACCTACAACAATTTCCAGTTTGCAAGACATGCTCGACCAACAGTGGCACAAACAATGTGAGAGTAACCAACCACTTTCTAATGAAATTTAAGACACGTTCCATAAGATGGTCTTATACCTAATATCATTCAAGTGGACAAGTCCCTGAGCTTAAATAGGTAATGGCCTAAGAGAAAACCTAATACTATCATTTTGCTAATGGAAGATAGCAATAAAAATGTGACCTAAGAACATACTGCTATTCCCATAGATTAGTGTCTGACTCAACCCACAGCAGAGCAGCTTCTTACAATAGATGTGGATTAATATGGAGGGAACGAACTGGACAAGTAGAGAGCGAGATATTTTTGAAGTACCAGCTTATAAACAGGATTTCTTTTCATAAAACTTGTTCCCTCAAGACTCAAGAATCCATTCAGAAGAGGAGGGAGAAAGATTATAAGAGCCAGAGATGACGGATGCCCTCAATGAAACACTGTCTTCCAGACACAGCAGGACTGGATCTTATAAGAACTCACAGGGACTATGGAAGCACACACCAGTCTTGCACAGGTTCAAGCCAGCCAGGTGACCATCATCAATAGGATATGGGCTCCCAGCCCTAAACAATAAGAGATCTGAAACTGATACTGAATTGAAAGAAAACTTCAGTATTTTTTCCAATGGAGTATCAGTTGTATATCAACAACACTTCAGAAGCAGGTCCTAGTCCCAAGAGAGGCTGGCCAACAGAAAATAAATACAATGTTATTTTTGTGGACTTCTTGTTAATATAGCCTTGTTTTGTCTTCTTTTTTCTTTCTTTTTCTCTTTTCTTTTTATTTTTGTCTTTTTAATATTTTTCTTGTGTGTTTGATGCCAGTTCTTGTAAGCGTTTTCATTGTTTTTATTTCTGTTTGCTTTCGGTTGTTGTTGTTGTTGTTGTTGTTGTTGTTGTTGTTTTTAACCAAGAGAGTGGATACAGATAAAAAGTAAGATGGGTTGTGAGATGGGGAAGATCTGGGAATAATTAGGGAAGGAGCAAAATGATAGTTAAAAATATATTGTATTAAAAATTGTTTATATAAATAAAATAAAAATTGTTATGCTGAAATTGGTGTTAAACAAGTCACTTACATAAATAAGTTAACTGTATATTTCTGTGTGAAATCAAGGTTCATAAGACTTTTATAGTAAATGCTCTAACTAAAACAGTAATTACATAAAGATTGACAGATAAAACTAGAAAGATGGACTGTGAGTTATCTCGCCATGACACATTATTCAGCAAAATTCTAATATAGTTGTTCAAAGTTATTCAAATTAACTAGATTAATATTTATAGATTCATTGACAACAAAAGGGAACTGATTTTTTGTTTGCCATAGGAAAAAAAAAGCATATAACCAGTACAGGAGTTCTCAACCTCTTTGAGGGTTAAACAGCTTTGAGAACTGATAGAAGGGTAGTCATACCTGAAAACCATTTCTATATACTTAAAAAAAAAAGGTGGGAAAAATTCTTCTGATTTTACAATCCATAAGAATCTTCCATTGACCTTAAGAAAATAAAATTAGCTATCTCTAAATTTAGAATTTTCTCAGGGCAGAGACAAAAAACTTAAAAATATCAAAAAGTGAAGTGTATCTTTTCCATTATCATTTTTATCTCATATCAGCTTATATCCAGGAAAGGAAAAATATTTTCACTAAACCATTTGTTTCTAATCAGTAAATAACTGGGCAATTTTCTATATATTTTATTCCTATATTTTGTTAATAGGCAAAATATGATCCTATAAAGTTTGATCAGTATCTGCATAGTTACAAGCATTACCCATCTTCTTCCAAACCTTTGGAGATGCAGCTTAAATTCATAACTGTAAGATAAATCAGTCAGAGCTTAAAGACACAACTAGAAGCATGCTATTGTATATTAAATACTCTTCAACGTTATTTCATCTCCTTGACAGTCACTGACAGCACATCAAAGTTATTAAGAATAATAATGCATTAATGCTTAATGCTGGAGTGCACATTAATAGTCAGCCAGTGAGAATGTCTTCAGGGGAAAGTGGAAACACCTGCAACACAAATTCCCAGCTACGGTCCTGATACTGGAAAGGATGTCAAGCACCAAATAACACACAGACAGTCATACATTGTGAAAGTGGAACATAACATGATAAGAAATGGAAAATAGTATGTTCTTGGTGTTCTTTTCTATATATAAACCCATATAAAATTGGGTGTTTGTGCTGAATTGCATACAAAAGATTAAAAGTAGGAAGAAGAAAAAGAATCAATGCCTTCCATATGAGGTTTGTTTAAATGCAAGCCTTATCAACATCACGTCAACTGTACAAAGAGGAATATGATCTGGGTACAACCCATAAATATAGACTGGGAACGATAGTTCTGCTTGGGAGCTAGAGCTCCCATTGCAATGTCAGGTCAAGATGTCAGCAGAGAGTAAGCAGGTGACACTTGCAGGGAGAGTAGAAAGCTCTTTTATAGCTGACACATTCCTGACAGAGAAGGATAGTAATTTATTTTAATTGACTGGGCCAATTGACACTGAACTGGTCAGTTGTGTGAAATGGCTGAAGTCATAGCACCACAGAGCATCCAGGTCCAAAAGCCCTAATTTGGGCTGAAATAAATTGGTAGAAATTACTTTTGAAAAAAAAAGCACACCATGAAACAGATTTACATTTCTTTCAAAATGGTCTGAGAAGAATTATTGGAATTCAGTGGAAAAGACTTTATCAGTAGAAAACCTAAAGTACCAATGTGTCTTTACACTGTAAACATTTCACTGGTTTGAGAGTGGACTACGACTCCTCTTGGAAAAATAAATAAATAGGATACAAGGTAGCAATAAAATGGCCTTTCGTATAAGTGTCGTTCTTAAGTTTCATTAGGAGTTGGGAGATCCTACATTAATCTACATAGGATAAAACTTTTAACGTGGAGTTAAGAAATACATGACCAAAACTAAATTAGAAGTTGTCAGAACTGCATTTGTATTTTTATGTAAATATACTTTAAAAACTTCTGCATAGGTAACCCTCTCTGGCCATTCTTTAACTTGAAAGAGGAAGAACAGGAAATATTCTAAAGTTTATCCTGAGGGAATGAGGCCACCGTTTACCCTGTACCATCACCTAAACTCACAGATCTTTATGGAGACAGTTATTCAGTTACTGCTGCCCATGGGATACAAAAGAAAAGTAAGAACTTTGAGTTACAGTTCTTCCCTCTAAAAAAGCGATTCACTTTTAAAATGTTTACAATCTTGATTAATAGTCTGACCTTTTTCTTATGTTTCATAAATAAGAAACATATCATGAGGAGCAGAGTTTTCAGCATTGGATACAGCAATGTCCACCGATAACTACCTGCTTGATGCAACAACTAAAGTTAATGCAGTTTCTCATTCTAATATCACAGCTCGAGTAAGGACTGTACAAGCTCAGATTATACCCAAAACTCTTGTCTGAATTCCACTGCAGTAGCTTCAAGAACCCAGTGAGTCTTCATTCTCTTGTAGGAATACCAGTCATCCCCATGTCAGTCGTTATGTTTATAAGTTATCTTATCTTATTCCGTCTATCTACCTGCCCTCCTTACCAATTATAGCTGTGCACAATGAACTCCAATTTCCCCACCCCCCAATTTTATTTTACTGTTGACTTCCACTTTCATCTTCCCCATTAACCATACCTATGTAGTCACTCAATATTATCAATTCTTCCTATGAAATATTTCTGAGTCAAATTTTTCTCCATCGTTAACTATAATAATCATAGTCATTACTTTTCTGTCTTACCAGTCAACAAGATGTGTTGCTGGTTATGATCTTTGCAATCCGACAGAGATCTTGTTCTCTTTTGCCCCCACAGTACAGTTTTGGCTCATTGTGAGCCACTAACTCTGTGGTACACAATTCAAAAATTCAGCTAAGTCATAAATGTAGAAGTGTTTCTACCGGATGTACTAAATCGTATTTAGTACATCCGGTAGATGTACTAAATCTACTGCTTTATCTTCCAGGTCAAAAGCTACAGCATAATGCTACCCAATGCCTGTTTTTTCATTAAGGCAATATCAAACTCTCTACCTCAAAATTCCAACCTTCATTCAAAAAAAAAAAAAAAAAACATGTTAAATGTTAAAGTTTTCAGTCTTCACTTCCAGTCTTTGTCCCAGGTTCAAATCCATTCTTCACAATTATCCTGAAATACCTTTAAATTATACACTCTTCTCAATACTGGAGGTCAAATTGAGGGCGTGTATATGTGACATATGCACTCTACTGGTAAACTAATCTCTAGCCTTAAAATACAATTTTGATTATTTGATTTCCTTACAGAAGTTTCTTTAACAGCTTCTCATCAGTTTCTTAAAACAAGATCATAGATTACCTGCACCAGGAGAGACTGCTTCTAGCACAGACTCCCAAGTATTAGTTTCAACATCTGAGCATTAATTTCTCAGAAATAATGGTTGAATCAAGAGTCCTGCTGGTATTCAGCTCAATGTTTAATTTTACGCTGTCATAGGGCTGTTTCTACATACTTTTTAACGCCGTATCTCCTCAGCATCTTTAGTCTACACTATATCGCTAGTGAACTTTTGTGTCTCCTTAAGAGTTCTTGTACTTTTTTTCTTTATTTTAAACCTTCAAACACTGTTTCTACCTTTTCCGGTGGTCTTTGCCACTCTCTTAAATATCAGTCATTCTTTATTAGTGGGTAGAAATAAGCAAAACCCAGGAAGCTTATATTGCTTCTTAGTAGTATTAAGAAATAATATTTGATAGTTATTTTCAAAACTACTTTGGTCCACAAAGAGAAACACAACAAAAAACTGTGGCCCCCTACTGATATTTGCTAGCCTAGCTATTAGCGACCCCTCTAACCCAAATTTGCAAAGCTAGAACCCAACCCACACAAGAAGCTTAGTATAGGTTATTAGTTGTTAAGTAAATGAAAACCAAGCTCCAATTTGTAGAACCACAGAGATTAGTAATGTAAAGGATTGGGAAGGGGTGTGCAGGTAGATCTCATTAGGAAAGAGAAACAGAACAGACAGTTATAGATGGTTGTGTAGTAGCTGGAGTGGGGGAGGGGATTGAGTGGGAGATAAAGAGAATACAGAAAAAGATAGCTAATATTAAGTGCCATAAGAAGGGTCATATGGAAACAAATAAGGTAGAGGGTTCATAAAATATATACATATGTGAAAACCATTTGAAGGAAAGCACCAAAGAATGGCAGCAGCAGAGCCCCAACTGAATATCTCTTGTCACTAAATGAAATTTCCAGTATCAGGATTAGGTTATATCTAATTGAATTGTTTAAAAAAAAAAAGACCCATAGAAATCTGGCTGTTGCCAAAACTATAAGTTGCTCTTCGTAACCCTGAGATCAAGAACTCATTGCTGAAAACAATACCTACGCAGCTCATTGAGCATGAAAAAGATCCAGCTGGTGCCTGCATAGATCTTCTATCCTGTGTTTAAGTGTCTTTCATATTATAGGAAGGTACTCTGCGTGATACAAAATCAGAAACTTAAATATGCCAACCCACCACAAACCCCTTGCTCTACAATGCTATCCTGCCTGAGAGATGTGTTAGGGCAATGACGTCACAAAGCTTGTGGGAGTAACCAACTAATATCTGATCTGATTTAAGGCTCTCTTCACACTTCATGAGATGGAACTCATACCTGAAACTGGGTGACCAACAATCTGAGAGTAAGCACTCAAGATACCCAAAGTAATAACACATACTAATGTCCTTAATATAATTTTAGGAGTCAATAAAATGACTCCTAATGACATACTACTATACTCATAGATCAGTGCCTCACTCCAAATTCCTCAGAGAATCATCCTGTTGCAGAAGATGGGAACAAATACACAGACAGATATTATTTAGAGAGTGAGAGACCTTGGAACAATAAACCCCAGACAGGATGTCTTCCCTCAGTGCTTTGAAGACAACAAGGAAACAAAGCCTTCGAAATCAACACAATCAAAGCTCATATGAACAAAGAGATTGAAGCAGTATGTCCAGAGCCTATGGAGGTACCAGGTCTTCCGATTGTGGCTTCTTATTTAATATTTTTATCAGATTCCTGAGCATACAAGCAAATGGATCTCTGATTCTTATACTTTATCTTGGCTTTTTTTTTTCTTGTTTTATCCCATTTCAATGTGTTACTTTTCCATATCTTGTTGTATTTTATTCTTTAAAGGACTATTAGAAACCCCCTCCAAAAGAGGTGGATGCTCACAGCTAACCGTTGAATTGATCATGGGGTTCCCAATGTAGAAGTTAGAGAGAAGACTGAAGGAGCAGAAAGGGTTTGAGGTCCCATGGGGAGAGCAACAATACCAACCAGCCAGAGCTCCCAGGGTCTAAACCACCAGCCTATGAGCACAGAGGGAAGGGCCATGGCTTCAGCTGTATATGTAGGGAAGGATGGCCTTGTCGGGCATAGGTGGGAGAGGAGGTCCTTGGTCCCATGAAGGCTGGGTGCCCCAGTGTGGGAGAATTCAAGGCCGAGGATTGGGGAGTGGGGGTGGGTGGGTGGGGGCACATCCTCATAGAAGCAGGGGAAGGGGGGATGAGATGGGGATTTCTGGGTTGGGGAAAAATCAGGAAAGAAGATAACATCTGAAATGTAAATAAAATATCCAGTAAAAATTTAAAAAATAAAAAAATTTTAAAAAACCCTCCAAAAAAAGGTTCTGTGCA
Organism: Rhabdomys pumilio; assembly: GCA_030674055.1. Classification (NCBI taxonomy): domain Eukaryota; kingdom Metazoa; phylum Chordata; class Mammalia; order Rodentia; family Muridae; genus Rhabdomys; species Rhabdomys pumilio. The sequence goes on from JANHMN010000015.1 coordinate 29,086,478, forward strand.
CACTAAGCTCGCTTACCATTTTATTCACATGTCCAGCTTTCTCTGAGTCTCTGGTGTTCTGCTTATGAAGTAAGGATCTGCCTTTGTCACACCAGCTCAGCTTTCACATTTGCTTTTCCTTCATCTTATAGTCTTTATACAGCTATTTTTGTCATTATTTGCTTGCATGTTTCTTTAAGTTGCTGCAAGATTCTTAAGAACTACTAATGTATCATATCCAGGTTCGTATTTTCAGGATCTACACAATGCTCAGTACTATTCATTAAAAGAATGAATTGAATGAAGGAATGAATGAATGAGTGAGTGAGTGAGTGAGTGAGTGAGTGAGTGAATAAGGAAGTAGATTAACCTGAAACGACCAATGACCCACCAGTATTTGTAATGGTGCCTTTGCAAAATCTAATCCACTGAAGTGTTGTTTTATGTTATTTAAATTGAACAGTAAATATCCACTTAATTCAAGACTATCAAATTTACAATTCTCTTTTGATTCTCTCCCCCGTTTCTTTTTCCCCATCTGCCAGTCTTGGCATAATTACAATTCCTACCCAAGGTGGTGAAAATTAATTGGCTTGTAAATAATGATAAATTAGTCCATCTTTCTAAAATGCTCTCAAGACAGAAAACACTCCATTACCTCCAAGCACTTTTACTTATTGAGAAATAAATTGATGCATTATCAATACCTAGTCCACACCTGTGATTTATGCCCTCCATACAGGGAAGTTTTTTTTTTTTCTATCTAGTTCTACAACTAGCTCTGCCTTCCTTTCTAGTGAGTGCAGCCTACATTATTGCCAGTGTGGTGGGACAGATGAGGAACACTAGTCTAGCTTGGTGAACTAACGAACCATGAGGTATCTAGTTCATTAGTTCCTGACTTAGAGGAACTTTGCCGAGTGGTTACATAAACATGTATTAGGCAACCCTACATGGCTGCATTCATGGAGTTTCCCCTTAGCTAATCTTTTACACTATATGCACTCAACTACTATCCACAAAAGCATGACCATAGACAGAATTACATACAGCTGGGAAATCAAGTCTGCAGGAGTGAGCAAGTGACTAGAATGCCAGATGGCATTCTTACAATGACCATCCTTACTACCCACCCCCTTCTATAAGGGAACATCAACAAGCCTGAATCATGGAAAGACTCCACGTTGTGCTTACAGGAGAGAGTTCCAAAGAAATTGTGTGGATTCCTCCTGTTAAGGAGTAGATTTGTATTGGAGGAAAAAAAATATAAGTAGCATACCAAATTAAATGAGGTCAGTCTGCAAGAAGAGTGGTAGGATTCTACCAAAGAGATTCTACTCTTTTTTAAATAATATTTTTATTTATTCTCTTATAAATATGCTTTTGACTGGAATAGATTTACATCACTTTCCTCCTTCTAACAGAAGAGCTAGCGTGTATACCTGGGCTCTCATTCTGACTGGCTGGTTCATCATACAGTCAAACGTGGAAGACCAAGAGTTGGTTATACTAAGATACCTAGTAGGTACCTTGAGCTCAGGCTACTTCAGGAGAGAGCCAAACCCAAGCTTCTTGACCTAGCAAAATCATGATACCAAAATGCAAATGTAAGACTTATTAAATTTACCTATCTGAATGGCACAAGGCGCATGCATCAATGTTTTGATGTCAAAGAATCTGAACAAATATAAAGCAAAATATAAAAATATTAGACAAAGATGCAGAAAATGACATAAAATTACCATTTCCCTTTGGTGAGCATAGTCCTAAATCTAGGTATTCATAGATAATATGTAATTTCTATGACTCCTGATGATATTCTGCTATAACCGGAGCTTAGCATAACCATCATGAGAGAGGTTTCAGCCAGCAACTGATGCAGAGACCCACAGACAAACATTAGGTATAATTTCAAGGAATCCTGCAGAAGAGTGGAGGGAAAGAATGTAGGAGACAGAAAGGTCAAAGACACCACAAGAAAACCCACAGAATCAACTAACCTGAACTTGTAGTGTCTCACAGAGACTGAACCAACAATCAGAAAGACTTCATGCATATGATTTAGGTACTCTGCAAATATCTGTGGTTGTGTATTTTGGTCTTCTTGTGAGATGCCTAACAATAGAATCAGGGGATATCTGTGACACTTTTGGCTACTTATGGGACCCTTTTCCTCCTACTTGGTTGTCTTACCCAACCTTGATATGATGGGAGGTGCCTAGTCTTATTGCAACTTGATATGCCATATTTGAAGGATATCCCTGTGAAGGGGCCTTCCCTTTTCTGAAGGGGAATGGAGGTGAATACATCTGGGGGAGAGGGGAGGTATATGGGATTGGGAAATTGTAGGAAAGAGGGAAGGATTAACTGTGGTTAGGATGTAAGATATGAAGGAAGAATTTTTTAAATTATTTAAAATTATGTAATTGCTACTATGTAATTGAAGCATAATTGATAATTTTGACAAATGTCTGCTTTTCTTTCTCCTCTGCCTAGGTGTTATAGTAGTTATTAATTAAATCTATAGGTATAGGAAGCATCCTATTCTAATAAATTTGTTTTAAGTCCTTCATGTAATTTTCACAACTATCATTATTCCCATTTTACAAACAGATTAACTGAGCCTTGACATCTTTAAAACCTCATTTATGCAACCTTTAAAACCATCATTATGTGTACACGTGTGTACATTTTCCTGTCATATGCTCAGGTATTTGAATGTATGTGGTTCAAGACCACACTCAGATCTCAGTTCTTACCTTCTACTTTGTTTTAGAGACTGTCTACTGTTCATCACTATATACCCAGTAGGCTGGCCTTTTAGCTTCTTGGGAGTCAGCTGTCTTCACCTCACTTCTTACTGTATGAACCATGAGATTACAGTTGTTTGATACAAAGCCTGGCATTATGTGGGCTCTGGGGATTCAAACAAGTCCTCACCACAACAGCTGATTTTCCCACTGATTTACCTCCACATCTTGACACCGGCTCTGATCAACAGTAGAAGTGAGTGTAACGTCAGACTCATAACTGCTGTCAAACTCCCTTGATCACAAGACAATAATAAAAGTCCAGGAATACTCCTCGAATGCAAAGGCTGAGCACGATGAGGATTTTCAGTACAACTTAGAAAACTTTTCAGCACACTGCTGCCCTGGTTTCCTTGAGCTCATTTTTGAGTTTTAGAAGGACCCTATAGTAAAATGCCAATCTTTCCATAGCTATCTAACATTAATCCAATGGCTTCTATAGCGACCAGGCATAGTACTCTGTGTATAGGCATAGCTGCTGTGATATAGCTATCCCATTCTGCCATCATTGGCAAAGCCAATTTCACGACTATCAACACCAGCAATGTTGCCTTCATATAGAAGTTTTGAAGAGAGCAGCAGCTTTGCCTCAAAGCAGTGACCATTTTGAGATCAGAGGAGAAGAAACATTTAGTTGTCTGACACTGTGACACAGCCACAAGAACTTTTGCACAAGACACAAGTAAGCTATACTTGCATAATTTTGAAACTGTTTAGAGGAAATGTTTTAGAGATTGTTGACATAAAATGTATGATTTCCAATTTACAAGAAAACTATATGACAATTAAAGTGTGACTGTAATTCAGAAGACCTATTTTAGTTTCATTACTTTTAATGACCCTTTGGGAATCTACCATTTATATTTCTATGCTAAAATTCATGTAATATATATATATGTTTTTACATTGTTAGCAATTTCCACAGCAAATCATCACATTGAAACAGAATCATCAAGTCAAGAAAAATAGACATCAGAGCAAAGACTACTACAGCAGAATAAAATAAAAAGGAGTAAACATTAGCGTAGGCTATTTCTACCTCTGTCACTATTTTTATCTCAGACTAAGAAATTGAAAAAGGTAAGGTGAACTTTGTAACAAGCAATTCAGTACTACTCCCGTGAAGTATGATCCAGATTAGCTGTTTAAATAATTTGTTGACCCAGCAAACTCACGATTTTATCATTTAACCTCAAGAAAAGTGCTGTTTGCCTTTTGTGGCAAGCTTATGCACTCTGACACTTTGCCTTCAATTCACCCTAGGCCATGCTACAATGAACTGCCATTAAGTATCGTTAAACGTTTTGTTATAGCCCTTGTATGTAAATCTTTCTTAATCCTTCCACTTTGTTCAGCTTTTTTATTCTTTCTAGTACTGCAACTTTCCACAATCCCTTCATTGTCCACAGATTATAAGTAATGTTTCCTGGAAGGAAGTTTTATTTTTTTCATAAAGGATAAAACAAAGAAAACAAAACAAACAAGCAAACAAACAAAAACAAAAAGCAAAACAACAACGGCAACAACACAGGAAAGTCACATGAAAATCAATCCATAGAAGTGAACCACTATGTTACTGGGATTCTACAGTCTCCAGAATTACAATGACTATTTATGTTGTTCTAATCAAAGTATGTATGTATATATGTATATATGTATGTATGTTCTAATCAAAGTATGTATGTATGATTTACATTTTAGATTTGCTAACTAGTCAATGATAGCAAGAAGATGACAGTATACAGCTATCTTTAGAAAACCTTAGTTTTAAAGTTTTAAGTCCTTAGGGAGGGATTCAGTCATAAGCAATCAACACCCAATATTCTTAGAAACTGAGAATTGTGTTCCCTGGTCTGGGAGAGGAGAACTGAACAGTGTACCACAGTGCTTTATACAGAATGACACCTGATCTATTTATGGACCAAACAATCTCATCTACCACTTTTCCTTGGCTTTTTTGTTTGAGACCTTAAGAATTTCCTTTGTATACTGCTTGCTTTGTCTTATGGTCTGTTTGATATATATATATATATATATATATATATATATATATATATATATATATTTGTTTTGTATTGCAAGAGTCCCAGACTGCTTTTTCTTCATATCATCTCAACATATCTATATGGTCTATGTCAGTCTACTTGGTCCATCTCCTTGAATCTCCCTCTTACACTGTCACTATTTCCCAGAATCCTCTCTTTCTGCCAGTGTCCCACCTCCAATTTTCTACCTCAGCTCATGGGCCATTGTCTTTTTTTTAACAGTTGATTCTTATATGAGATTCTCTCTACATAGAACTGTAGTCCTAAATAGTTGCTAGCAGTCATGTGGGTGCTGGGAACTGAAGGTGAGTCTTCTGTAAGAGTAAGACCTACAAGTGTTCTTTACTACTGAGCCATATCTCTATCCCTTTCTCTCTCTCTCTCTCTCTCTCTCTCTCTCTCTCTCTCTCTCTCTCTCT